>CM076583.1:455928488-456526932 GCA_034641835.2 Pinus albicaulis
TTCGGATTACTCACCCCTCGACATTGTGCTCATAACTCAACCTTTATACATTAACCGCGTGATTATAATCATTTGCTTATTAAATATGATTATAAGGTTTATGAGCCACAACATATCAACCATCAAATATATGCCCATGACTTTGTTAAACCAACGAACAAATGCACATATCAATAGGGACTTGTGAGCCCACAACTCTATTCATCCGCATATCAAAGTCTATTGTGTAATGGTTCTAGCATATGTTAAACCAACACTAAATCTTCGCCTAGCACATATATTATAATGAAATGTCTCGGGCCCACCATAACTTCAACTTGATAAAGTTAATACTTTGTGTGTAGAACTTGAATTATAACATGCATTTCCACATATATTAACGTGTGTCAATACTTTATATTACACCCAAACTTCATATCTGGCCCACGACATTGAAATCTTCGCTATATTTAACTTTCCACGTTTCAACATTTAGCATCAGATATCATATGGTCTTCGACCTTGGTTTAAACCATAACTAAGACTCAAACCCCAAGAGATAACATATATATATATATATATATATATATATATATATATATATATATATATATATATATATATATATATATATATATATATCCTCAGTTCCTTGTATATATTCAATGGTTATTTCAATTTTGGGTATTTTTAACGTTATGTGCAATTTGAGCGTAATCCAACGAACACCGTCTTTGCTCTAAACAAACAATCTCGATGGTAATCGTTGCCACACACTTGCATGATGTAATTTTTAAATCGCTAATGCTGATGAAATTGGCCTCCACTCTTTTGATGACCTCTTTTCCTCATCCGACGATTGGGAAGGCAATGCTATTCGTTATGTGATCCAACGATTAAAACTAAATATCACGTAATCAAACAACACGAGGGTTAATCCTCCAAAATCGCGCGATATGAATGGTTTTCGAAAACCACTTTTGCCACGCGTCATTCAAAGACATATATTGCGTTATTTTTCACAAATCCGCTTACCATTTTGAAATTATGTGAAACTCACTGATTCCAAATCCCAGTTTTCTTGTTTAGTCAAGGTTCCACTCCCTCTACGCTTGGGGTTCCGCCCATTCTATTCTATATGGTTCTGTTGTATTCCGCATTCGCCCAAACTAACTCTCGTCAACTCTGGTTTTCACTTCGGGTTACACCTTTCTACTGTAACTTATTAATTCGCCTTAAACCCAAGTATAACACTGCACACGCATGCTTCCTTCCACTGTATTGTTAGTTACAGTTCCCCTTTTCGATTGATACATTCTGATTCAAGAGCCTGCGCCGTTATTCCATATCGACTCTGCTTTGTCTTTGCACTGTGCCTTGTGCGAGACCTTCTCCGAAGGTTTCAGAACGCTGTATGACATTACACAACAGAATGTGTAATCTCCTCCTTCAAACACTCTATATAATGTAATCTCTAATTGTAAATTAAAGCCTCGATTCACACCACCATGGTTATACAATTGCTCATTGAAATTAAAGACCATTCATGCATAATTAAGCCAATAAAACACATACATTCAATACTTTATCAATATATTTCTCTGTCGATCTAATTCCATGATGCCTGCAATTTGAGATTTCAATTGGGCCATATCCAACCCTCACGGCCCTTGCCAATACAATATTACTGTGCCATCACCCGATTTCACAATTCCCTTCGCGGGTTCAATCAGAAACTCCCACTGTATTATGACTGTAATTTCCTCAATATATATAACCTCACACACCATACTCCACACTAATTTAACCAACCATATGTAGAATCACATTTCTAAACTCATGTACAGAGTTAAACATACAATTTCAACCCTGTCTCAATAATTTATGGATTTTCTTCAATTATCTGCAGAACACCATATGCAATTAAGTCATCAATGCACAGATAATTTCATATCATAGCTCTTTCACATAGAATAATATCCATATAATACTGACACATATCCTTTTATATACACTCTGCAACTCTTCAGATCTGCTGCCTCTTTGCTGCTTTGCTTTTCTCTTTGCCTTTTTGTTGTTTCAGGTGCTCCTCCTTTGCCATCTCCTTTGCCATCAATGACAACATTTCCAACATCAACTTCTTACTCAGAGAACTCACCGAGCTACTTAATTTAATAGCATCAGCGACAACCCTTGAGATATTTTTTAAGGGATTTTTAGCAAGTTTATTGTAACTCCCACTTTTTTCCAAATGATCTAACATTTTCATCCTATAATCCTCTTTATTAATGATGACAGCTGCACCACCTTTGTCAGATTTAAGAACAACAATATCCTTATTACTATTTAAGGATTTTAGAGCCTCAAACTCTATCTTGCTCAAGTTGCTATTGGGGGGCTTGGCTTTCTTCAAGATGACCGCACAATCTTGCCTAATGATGCCCTTGGAGGAGTCCGACAAGCCTCTAATACCAAACTCTATGTGACAAATAATATCATGGATGGGGGTTTTTCTTGGGGCTAAGGAAAAATTAAAGCCTTTCTCTAAGAGACTATAAATAGACGGGTCAAAAGAAAAGCTCGAGAGATTGAAAACTTTCTTACTAGAGTTATTTTTTATATTATTAATCTTATTAATGGTATTACTATTTTTATTATTAAGTTTACCTTCATATTCAGAATTATTACTATCCCTGTTCTTGATAAAATCGTTATTTTTGTTATCATAATCATGTTTAATGATATAGCTATTTTTATTATTTTCCATATTAACATTCCTACTAATATTATTATTTTCATTATATCTCTTATTATTGAGCCATTTATCTTTTATCCTGTCATAATATTCTTTAAAAACTAAATCATTTTTATTAATGACATCAAGGTTTGAATTTTTACTATTAGTCATATTACTATCTAGATTAATTAAAATGCTAATATTAGAGTCATTCTTATTCATATTAATTTTAATTTCATTACACGAATTTATGTTAGGGTTGCCTTGGTTATTAGATAAATTAGACTCTTCATCAGAAGGGGACTCATAATCTGAAGGTTCAAAATACCTGAATTACAAAGGCCGCGGAGGAGGACAACAGATTCAACGTGGTCACTCGACACCGAGTATCCACCCACGTCGCTGGAACTCAACGAACCCTCTGGTGGATATGGAGACCCGATAGGGATAGGAAAATTATTAGTGCTGGTAGTTATGCTATGGATCAATCAGAAATCTGCAGATGAAAGCTACGAGAATGAATGGGGAGATCCCAACAAATCGACCTGCCCATCTATATTAGAGCCACCGATTGAGGATTCAGACAGCTGAAATGCAGGTTGCCCTTCCCTTATTGCTTCTCTGAAGATATTGACATCCATGGCCATCGAGGAATAAGGCACGAAGTTTAATGAGATAAGGGGAGAGAGATCATTCCTTATGGTTGAAGACAGAAGATCAACGGAGAGCACCTTCTCGACAGAAGGCTCACACCTGGAAAGAGGTGGAAGACCTCTAATTTTTGAGTTTACAGGAGAAGAGACATCTACAATCCATGACTTGAGCGCCGAGACTTGGTCGACATTAATCCTGCTTGTTGACAGAACCGAAACCTCATTCGAGTGAGAAGACCTCCTCGAAAGCTTTTGGAATCTTAATAAGTGCTTCTCTTTCCATAAAGCTTCCCAACGAATGGATTTAATAGCCGAACAAGCATCAATTAAAGTCCAAACGTCCACCAGAATCGAATTGGAGAAATTCAGATGCCAAGACAATAGTTTTCTTGATAAAATATCAAGACTTCTTCTGACTTTGGAGATCTCGCATTGAATGAGCCCAAGGCTGGCCTTTAAAAATACATTATGGTTCTTAGAAACATTGAGAGGATGATTAATTTTAGCAAAAGAAGGAACAATAGAAGCATCTATACATCTTTTTAGAAAGGTAAGATCTGATCTCAACTTAGATACCTACAAACGTGCCCATTCAAAATGATGAATCTTTGTTACCAAGGCCCTACCGAGCAGGGTTCCAATATTTTTAGAATCAACGCTTCTGTGATCCATCATATAACATTGTAAAATCTCTTTCAATAATCATCACATGCAATGGAGCATTGTCGACGCGTTTTGAACCAACCAGTGTGGTTCATCATTAGGACTAGGTGAGAGATCAGATTAGGACATTAAGTTTAAATAGATGTAGATATGGCTAAACTAGCCGTTAGGAAAATAACTAGTTTGACTCTTAATTTTTTTTTTTTTTTTTTTTAACGGCTAGTTTCATTTTATTATTAAAATATTTGATTTATTTATTCAATTACTTACTAGATTAATTAACTTATTAATTAATTATTTAATCTATATATATATATATTATTTTATTTAGTTGATTTAATTATTTAATTATTAATGTGCAAGGTCCAACAAAAACTAACCAATGACCAAAATAAATAAATAAATAAATAAATATATATATAGCATAAAATATAATAAAAAATAAAAAAATAAAAATAAAAATAAAAATAAATAATAATAAAAATAAAATAAATAAAAATAAATAAATAAATAAAGGAACAATAAGCAGGGCAGAAATAAAAGGCAATCAAGAATATAAGGCAGGTATCCAACACCTGTTGATGTTCCAGCCATCATCTTTATTGAGATTAACGGGTCTTTTTTCAATTTCTAAGGCCTCTCTTAACTTCTGATGATGGAAATGGTCGATCCTAGCAATGACCTTAGCCTCTTTGATGCAAATGTGATGGTTAGTCTTTTCTGCATGCTCAGCTAGGGCAGACGAGCGGGATCCTCCATGTTTAATATCAGCAGCATGCTCACAGATCCTTTGATTTATAGACCGACCAGTGTCACCAATGTAAGGAGTCCCGTAAGAACAAGGAATGATGTATACACCTTTCCCATCCATAGGGTCAATCGAATCTTTAACCGATTTGAGAGAGCTGTGCATCGTCTTAAGGGGCTTGAATGACGAAGACACCTTATGCTTCCTAAGGACCCTAGCAATTTTACCAGTGGTTCCCTAAATGAACGAAAGACACACACTGCAGGACCATTGACTAGGGTCTTTATTTTTTTTAATTAGAGGACCTTTTTCCTCTTTAAAAAAAGCTTTAAGGCCTTGCGACCTACTATAACCATTTTTACAAAATACACTTAACAGATGGGACTTTTCCCCTTCAAGGTGAGACTCATAAGAGATCCTCAACGCCACCGTGGCTAAGGTGTTTAGGACACCTAATTTTTGAGCAGGGAAATGGTGCAAACTTGTGTGAAGATATTGCTCAGTATGAGTTTTCTTTTGAAAAACTTGAAGGGAGAAGGAACCGTCATCCTTTCTAGAGATAAGAACATCAAGGAAAGGAAGGCTACAATCCACCTCATATTCCATGGTGAATTTTATGGAGCGTGATTGATCATTAAGATGAAGGAAAAAGAGATCTAACTTTTCTTTTCCATGAGGCCATACGACACAAGTATCATCTACAAACCTTTTCCAAAGCTTTGGCTGGAAAAGGGCTGAGGCAAGAGCCTTAGATTCAAATTACTCCATAAATAGATTAGCAACAATCGGGGAAAGGGGAGAACCCATGGCAACACCACATGTTTTCTCATATAATTCACCTTCAAAACTGAAGAAAGTGGAGGTTAAGCATAACGCGACTAAATGGGCTGTATCAGGATCAGTAATGCGATTAATGACATCAATAGCCTCATTGATGGGGATATTGGTGTAAAGAGAAACAACATCAAAACTGAAAAAATAAAAATTAAAAATAAATAAAAATAAATTAATTAAAATTAAAATAAAAATAAAAATAAAATAAATAAATAAAAAATTAAAATTCAAACTAGCTGTTTTCCTAACGACTAGTTTACCCATCGCTACATCTATTTAAACTTAATAATCTGATCTGATCTCTCACCTAGTCCTGATGATGAACCACACTGGTTGGTTCGAAACACGTCAACAATGTTCCATTGCATGTGATGATTACTGTAAGAGATTTTACAAGTTTATTTTTATGTTTGTAGATGGAAGGTGAAGAAGAAGAAAACAATCAACACCATGAACAAAACATTCCTGAAAATAACCCAAGTCATGGAAGTAGGTCGAGAAGTGACAAAAGTTCAAGTGGAGAATGATGATCATTATGTTTGGACATCAAAGCAAGGCATTGTATCTTTTGAAATATTTGTTTGTGAAATCATACGTTTTGTTTAATGCAATGGACATAGTGTCCCAATTGAAAGACAAAAGGATACCAATAATTGTGCCATTTTGAATGACAAATATTGTCTTATATATATATATATATATATATATATATAAAATATGTTTTAATTTATTCTATTACGTTCTCCATTTTCCCTGTGAAATGTAACACCATTGATTAAATTTATGGATGATTAAATATTGTAATGAAGAGATGTGAAATATGATGATATGATATAACAAATTAATCCAAACATCACATTCAAATGCACTAATAAAAATTTAATTGATATGAATACTGTTATAAGATATGTGTCGTCTTTTGATGAATAAGCTAACTAAAAAATTCAATACTATGATATAATAAATGAACTACACCATCATTCAAAGCGACATTAATAAAATTAATTATTACGAATACTTTATAAGATTTAATGATTGATGAATAATGAATTTTAAAAAATCAAAAATAATTGCATTGTCGAGATCATGTTTTAAAATATAAAATGAACACCAATGCACAAGCGAAGCATCAAATATTGGTGTGTTTCTACAATACAATGCACCAGTGCGTTTCTACGACCTATGGGCACCGCACAAATACCAATACCAATTATAAATCTCGGTGCGTTTTTGCGATACTGCGCACCGGTGAATTTATGTGAGACTATGCACTAGTGCGTTTGTAAGACCTATGGGTACTGCAAAAATACCAATACGAATTAGAACAATCGGTGTGTTTGTCTGATATTGAGCACCAATGTGTTTCTATAAGACTACATACCGGTGCGTTGATACGACCTATGGGCACTGCATAAATCCCAATAGCAATTAGAACGGTCTCGTGCATTGTATCACCTACAGTGTGCCTGGTGCGGTTTTAGACCTTTACGACCCGGTGCATGCACATTTGATCACCCCGGGCCGACCGTCTAGATGACACGCATTGGTGCGTTGATACCTTAGTAGCGCACCAATGAAAAAAACATCCGTTTTTAACCTTCGACCATTCAATTTTTTTAGTTGCATTGAAATTCCGTTAAAAGCTCTACCAAAACCTCCATTACCAAAAACAAATGTTGTAGAATTTTATTTTATTTTGAAAATTTTGGCCAATTTTATAACACTAAAAACCCCCTTTATAACCTCCGCTAGAGGGTCTTTTCCTTGTAGTGTCTAAAAAATCTAGGTCACTGGTGACTCCCAAATTTCCATCTCCATGATCCAATGCCCGATTAACGGTTCCATCTTGGCAAAGGTCATCAAGAGTTGGCATTTGGAGCTTCTCGGGGAATGCATTCTCTCGATACTATCCTCCTTGTACTATATCATAATGGAGCATGTCACCAGGGAAGGCGACAAAGCATTGAAAAAATTAGCAAATTGGGGATGTGAGTTGCAGGGCCAGGATGTCACCCACATGTGGCCCCTCTCCATCCAAAACCGATTTCGGGAAGAACTATGTGGAATACTGGAGAAGGAAATCTCTTCCCTAATGGAGGTGATTTCTCGTCAATACGTGGAGACCACTCCACATGATTAACCACAAGTGGTCACGATGGGGGCGCTGGCCTTTCTAGTCCCTTCATACTTCAAGGCTGTACGGGAGCAATACTGACATAATGTTTCAGGAGTGTGTGAGGAATATATCTGATGCAAGCAACGAGGGTGACAGATTGTTTAATCCCCCAGTGCTGAACGTTTTGTGGATTTGTATGTGTTTATGTGTTCGCTTATGGCATTGGGAGTTTGGGTGGGTGCCGAGAAGTAGAGGGAAGCGCAGGAGATGGTTGTTTGCTGGTGACGAAGGGTGTATACTTGCAGTTAATTTGGACCAAGAATTGGAGTGCGTCTGTTTGAGAATTTGGGTTATCCTTGTCATTTGACAAGCTCGAGCATGGGAGGGTAGATTCTCTCAACCTACAAGTAATTAGTTCGGCTCCTAGTTCGCAGGGTGTTGGAGAGAACCTGCTTGACTTTGAGTATTTACTATATCTTTGAATGAGGGGGTCTAGAGGGTCTACCTACAGCTCCTTGCAGTTGCAATTGGAGGGTATCCAATGTTTTTACACTTGTCCTGGGGTGGAAACATCCACTTTCCCCCTGGGTGGTGCACGGGGGTCAGAAAGGTGGTGGATCTAGCTTTAAAGTGTTGTTAGGTATTCTAATTTGGGGGGACAGGTTTGTAGTGAGGAGAATTTTGAGTTTTGTGTCTGCTTATTGTGCTCCCTATCTGTGGGAAACTATGAAGCCACCAATGCGTTGGGTTGGCCCTTCTATGAAAATTTCTGAATACAGAAACCTGTTGCAACATATTGATTTACTTCTCCTACTTGTTTGATTTAATTAACAAGTTATTTAACTAAATATTCAGAAAATTATCAAAGAAAACACAACTGCAACCTACACAGATACAAATCATTTACTGAAACATAGCCCACATATGAAAAAGGACACAATATTTTTTGGACAATGTCCCCAGAAAAACGCAATGCGGGAAAACTAGTGTAACAACTCTTATAGGGTTTTATTATTAAGTAAAATATGAATACCTCATGGGAACTAGTAGTGGTTTTCCCTACAGAGAATTTCACGACAGTTGTACCTTATCACTCAGAGATATGAAATATGGTTGATTCAAACCCTCAAGGGAACTATTGAATACGAGCCCTTCCTGGCCCATTGGAACCCCAACACTATCTCTCTAGCCTCTGCGTAAGCCCCTAAAGCCTCATGTTTCCCCTGCGTCACCCTGAAGGGGTCAACGTCACCTCTGCGTCACTCGAAAGGGCTTGCGTCAGGTCCTGCGTTGTCTCTGTGTCAGCCTAGCTGGGTTGCGTCCCTCCTGCTAGCCTCTGCACTGCCTGGTATGGTTTCACCTCTCTGCTTATGTATCCTCGGCCTTGGATCAGAATATCACTTGCCGATCTGCCCCTCACTAGCATTACAAGCTCACTTGAAAATTCTCAGCAAACCATGCCCAATAATTTCGACTTAGCTCAAGTGTTACCACTCTGTGTGTCTTCTCCAACTAACCCCAAGCCTTCTTTTAATACTTTTCTCGTTGAGAAATCAAAAATCGTGATTTAATCTCTAATCAACGGATAGGATTAGAAAATACTTGATCCACATCACTTAGAACATTCTCACCCACTTGTGTAAAATAATTCACTTTAATTTTTTAATTTTCCTAAGTTATACTTAGGGTCCCCATTAAAAAATTTAATTATTTGAATAACTTTTACACCGGGTGGAATTTCCTAATCTCTGGCATCGGTCCCCTGCATTGTTGATGCTTGGATTGCTGCCCTCCATCCACTGCACTACTGATTTCTGTACTGTTTCCCTTGACTCTGCCACAATCACTGCTACATTTTTACTGCAACTCCCTCTCAAATTGCTGCATCATGCTGCCTAAAACACTGCCACTGTTAAATATTGCACTGCAACTCAGTTGTTGAGAAGTAACCAACTGAAGGACAATCACCCAATCAACTGACAGACAAGTCATTCTAATTGCATCTCATCATTGAAGCACCCTCTGTTGTTGCTCTACGTTGTCTACTGCTCTACATTGTGTAAGAATTGCCTTTGTGCTGCTGAAATCCCATCAGCCTCAACGTTGCTGCTTCCACGCTATTGCTACCTCTCCTTTGTGCTGCTCCAGTCTTCAACATTCAAGCACTGCCTTGTGCCTTTCCATGAAACTATGCATCCACTGACTCCATTCATCCTGCTACTGTCTTAATGCTTCCATAGGTCGTATGTGATCCAAGAGTTTGGGCACCTCAAGGATCCCGCCATCCACCATCTGTATCTCACTCCATAGATATATATTGCACCACCTCTTCTCTCGAGGTACATGAGCACTCATGGCCACATCATCATCACTTTCATCATCCCCTTTCGCTGCTGCTGCTTTGGAATCCAAATCTTCCTTTCCCTTCTTCTTAGGACAAGTATTGGCAAAGTGTCCCAATTCACCACATCTGAAGCACTAGACCTTGGATAGGTCCTTCTTCTTCTTCCCTTGTTGCCTTTATCCCTTATATGTTAGGGCTACATCTTCCTCCTCCTCTTTCTTAATCTTGACTCCTCCGCTATTGAATTCCCTCTTGGTTTTCCTCCTAATCTCCTCCTGACGAAGGATTTCCCACATGTCCCCACAGTTTGTGAGTTGTGCTCTGCTCAAGATACTTTGGACGAAGGTATCCCACTCACCTGTGATTGCATTCAAGGCAACCCTCACCATGAGTCCACCATCAGGATTCCCCCCCATGGCTATCAACTGGTCTCGAATAGTTTGCAATATAAAGAGGAAGGGATCGATTTCCTCTCTCTTGTGCATCTAGAACATCCACATCTGATTCTCCAGAAGCATCTTCCTCTGGAAAAAGCTACCTTGATCCAATGTGGTTAATGCTGTCCACACCTCGTTTTCCGTCTTCTTCTCGTCAATATATAGAGCCACTTTCACTCCATCCATGATCAAGTGTTTAGCCTGCGCCTAATTTTCATTGAACTCCTTCAAAGCATCAACATCGGTCGACAGAACCAGGACGTTCTCAGCATGGTCTCTGATGCCCTACTCCTCAAGGACTGTAAGGATTATGGATTTTTAGATAGAAAAGTTAGACACACCATCTAACCTATCTTTATCTCTTAGTCCATACATGGCCATCTTTGCTCAAACTGTCAATGCAAGTGCTCTTCTCCCTTCTACTGCTACTACACTCAAAAAAATAATGGATCTAGGTTTCTTAGCGATAGAAACCCTCTAGAGTACATTCTCCCTCTGACAAATGACTTCCCTCCCAAAAATCCTTCACCAAATTTGTCGAATCTTCCCTCTACGATCACTCCACTTGATCGAATCTTAGATTTCTTGGCAAGAAAATATGTTGAGGGACTGTTTCCCCTTACTTTGTTAACTTTTCTAGGCATTGTTCTGCACCGACAAAACTAATGAACCACCAACAACTTTGAAGATCAGGAACTTCACTTCCAGCGACAACAACTGGCACAACGTCACTCCCTCTTGGACTATGTCACCCTCTAGGGTCCGTGCCAGCCATTGCCTCAGCCCAGTGTGAGCTTGACATGCTCTATATCACCCCTCTAGGCCTGCGTCAGCTCTTGGTGAGCATAATGGCTTTGCGTCACCCCTGCAGGGCCTGCGCTGTCCCTCTGGTGTTGCGCTGCCTCTTTCTGATTCTGAGTAGCTTCAGCTGCCCTCCTTCAACAAAAATATATTCAACCCTATGTTGATGGCTTCAGCTTGATCTGCAATTGCTCTAATACCATGTGAAAATTTATGAATACAGAAACCCTACTGCAACATATTGATTTACTTCTCCTACCTTTTTGATTTAATTAACAAGTTATTTAACTGAATATTCAGAAAAATATCAAAGAAAACACAACTGCAGCCTACACATATATAGATCATTTACTAAAACATGGCACACATATGAAAAAGGACACAATATTTTTTGGACAACATCCCTGGAAAAACCCAATGCGGGAAAACCAGTGCAACAACTCTTAGAGGGTTTTATTATTAAGCAAAATCTGAATACATCAGGAGCACCAATAGTCATTTTCCCTATAGATAATTTCACGGCAATTGTACCTTATCATTTGGAGTTATAAAATATGGTTGATTCAAACCCTCAAGGGAATTACTGAATACGAGCCCTTTCTGGCCCACTGGAACCCCAAAACTGTCTCTCCAACCTCTACGTCAACCCATGAAGCCTCACGCTGCTCCTGTGTCAGCCTGAAGGGCTCAACAATGCCTTTGCGTCACCCGGAAGGGCATGCGTTAGCCCTTGCATTGTCTCTGCGTCAGCCTAGCTGGGTTGCATCCCTCCTACTAGCCTCTGCGATGCCTGGTATGGTTCAGCCTCTCTGCTTATGTATATTCGGCCTCAGATCATAATATCCCTTGTTGATCTGCCCCTCAATAGCACCGGAAGCTCACTCGAAAATTCTCAGCAAACCACACCCAAAATTTTGACTTAGCTCAAGTGCTACTACTCTGTGTGTCTTCTCCAATTGACCCCAAGCCTTCCTTTAATACTTTTCTCATTAAGAAATCAACTGTCGTGATCTAATATCTAATCAATGGCTAGGATTAGAAAAGAATTGATCCACGTCATTTAGAACATTCTCACCCACACGTGTAAATTAATTCACTTTAATTTTTTAATTTCCCTAGAAGTTAGACTTAGGGTCCCCATTACAAAATTTAGTTATTTGAATAAATTTTATACCGGGTGGAATTTATTCAAATGATTTCTGGGACTTGGAGATCTCATGTGTTCTAGCCCCTCCAAAAATTTCCCGAGCTAGAACACATCTGATTCTATCCAAAATATCAACACCTTCCTTACCTTCTAAAGGGGCAAACGCCCAGGCCCCATCCACTATTCCGCCTTGCCAAGGTGGGAAGACAATGAGGAGTGCATGGAGAGGTTATGCTAGAACACGAGGAGGCCGAGGAAGTGGAAGGCTGGGGGTGTACCAGGTTGAGGGGTCGCACAGTGATAACAAGCACATGAGCCGAGGTGGAGGAGTGTATGGTCGGGGTCAGAGCGGTAGGGGTGGCGACAACTGAGGTGGCAGGGCGAAGCGTGGGTGGGTGATCCTGATGTGTAGGAGGGGCATGGTCTCCAACACTACTTCTTGGAGAATTTTCGGGATCTCATTGTTAGCATGATGGATAGGGTGGATGTTGCTGAACGCATCCGGCGAGAGGAATGTGCGGTGTAGATGGCCTATTTGGAGCGATTGCATTACTTTCAAAGCTAACTTCGGGAAAGGCTGGTCGTGGTATGGAGGGGGAAAAGTATGCTCTCAGAGAAAGTCAAAAAACTAGAGGCATGGATGGCACACTACGAGGGACACATCCAGTGCGACTTCCACCCTCCATTGGCTCTTAGAACGACCCCAAACAACCTTGCATATATCACATCTGGTGATTAGTATGATTTCTAGAGGCTTTTTTGTATTAGTTATGTTCTAGTGCATATGGCTTAATTGATTGTGGATGTTGCCCTTAGCGACACTTTTGTATTTTTGTCATCTAGTAAATTTTTTGGTCAACAAACCTAGTCGGAGTGAGACCACCTATTTTATTTTAGACTATATGTATTATTTTTCCATAAATTAATAAAATCTTGACTTACCATAATAAATTATTAAAAGAAAATACAATATTTATATTTAATTTAACTAATATATATTTTTGAAAAATATAATAAATTAAAAAAAATCTCGCATATATATGTATATATATATAACATTCTTTTAAAATGTACTAACAAAAACAAAAACCGGTTTCACATTTTCATCCTCAATTAAATAGTAACATTAGCATTGGATTGAGAGGAAGCTCTACCTTTAAAAATATTGCATTGCAAACATGAAAAATGAGATAACTTTTTAACTATATATTTTAAAATTTAATTTAAATTTAACTTATACCATTCTTTTAAAATGTGCTCACAAAAAAGGTTTCACATTTTCATCCTCAATTAAATATTAAGATTAGCCTTTGATTTAGAGGTAGCTCTACCTCTAATATTATTTCGTTGCAAACTTGGAAAATGATAACTAATGTTTTCATAAGTTGTAAATAATTTTTATTGCGTTGCCAAACTTGAAAAAGTGAAAACTAATGTTTTCATAAGTTGTAAATATTATTGCGTTGGCAATTTTGAAAAGTAAGAACTAGTGTTTTTTAATTGTTTTTAATTGTAGAGAATGATAGATTATCCATATTATCCATGATTTGATACTTTAACGTATGAGTTGTAAATAATTTTTATTGCGTTGCCAAACTTGAAAAAGTGAGAATTAATGTTTTCATAAGTTGTAAATATTACTGCGTTGGCAATTTTGAAAAGTGAAAGCTAGTGTTTTTTAATTGTAGAGAATGATAGATTATCCATATTATCCAAGATTTGATGCTTTAAAGTATGCTTTGTGTATTAAGATTTTGGTTTTTTATGACCTTCGTGAATCTTCCCAGTTTCCCCATATCACAGTGTGTTTTTCACATAAGCATATTGTTGTTACATCATATAAATAGTTATTACTCATGTATTAAGTAATCTTGATGGTTTTCTCTATTGTTTTTTAAGGGGCATTGAATTTTATTGTTGTTACATCATATTAATAGTTATTACTCAAGGATTAAATGATCTTGATAGTTTTCTCTATTGTTTTTTTAAGGGGCATTGAACCTTCTTAAAGTGCGTTTCTCCATATCTAATAGTTTGTTTTTCACATATCACATAATCATGTTGTTGTTACACAATATAAATAGTTACTACTTATGGATTAAGTAATTTTGATAGTTTTCTTTATTGTTTTTTTGGTATTTTTGAGCTATTTTCATAAATATAGTGTTTAATATTTTTTTCTCAAAGTACCATAGTTTAGAAAATGTTTGGAATCTCCATCCGTTGTCGAGAAAAGGCAAACTTAAAAGTCATCATTTTATCTATGTTATCATTAATCTAGTTCTCCTTTCCCCTTGTGATTTCTTAAAAAATGAGTGCCTTATAACAAATTTTATTATTAATATTTTTGTTAAACATCATTGACGACAAAGATCCGTCACCTTAGTTTAGAGCCCTTACTCTCCTTTTACATATTTGTGGGGTAATTTCCATTGGCATCCCACTCATCCTTATAGTGTTAAACTTGATGTTATACTCTATTTTCTTACTCATAGTTGTATTCTAGTTATTACCATATATCTTTCACATGGCTAATTATGGACATGGAGCATAGGCCTATGGACTACATGTGAATTCCTCTTCATGTTTCATGGCTGGGCAGAGCTAGATAAAAAATGGAAAGTCAAATTAGAAAAAAACGTGCAATCTGAAACTAGCAGCTCACAGGTGAGACGAGCTACACGTGGAGATTGCCAAAGCATTATCACTCTATTCCATTGATCATAAAATTAGAAATAAATAAGATTACATTCAATTTAGGGAGATCACAACTATCTCCTAGAAAATGTAGAAATTAGTATACACTAAGCATGCATACATCCAGATTCCCCTGATCTCACAATATTTAACTTCTTGCAAAATACATAATCATTCCACTATTAATCTTTTGCGGAAAATTAATTGCACATACATGTGAAGCATAAATAAAAACAATCACACATAACCCAGTTTTCTAACGGGAAAGCCTGAAGTTGAAAACCCCAACTATCATATATTATGTATCATGGAGATCATGTAACAATCTCATACAAAGCTTAGTGCATCAAGCTCTCAGTACAATCAATCGTCACACACTAACATAGAAGAAATCTGCAAATCCATGCACCGATATTTTCCCTCCTGCTAGCCTGCCTCCACTGCGCAATCCCTGCTGAAGAATAGCTCTGAATGAATTCGAATTACCCTTTCCTTGACTGCGCAATCCTCATTGTCAATTCCAATGTGTGTGAGGTGCAATCAATGCATCACTATAGTCACAATAGATAGTCCATCTTGCCCTTTCACCTATCTCTCCACTGGGTCTCCATTGGAACTGACATGCACTGTAGTTAACTGTTGTATTGTTCAGTTGATTAATGAGTTATTATTTGTGAATTAATTAACTAATTAATTCACTCCACTCTCACTAGTCTATCATTCAGTTAGACTAGATACAACTAGCTCAAATGAGTCTAACTAAGTTAAACTGAATACAACTCCATGAACCACTCTTCCAACTCTGTCATAACTTTGCCACTTCAGTTCTAACTGAGTCCTCCATGCATGAACCACTAGTAAACCCTATGAATTGCGTAATTCCTTCAGCCCACTGATTTTCCAAATATGTGCACTGAAATTAAGTGCTCCAAGAGAATAAGTTGTTGTTTATTGTCGGATTATTATTAAGAGCTAATAATAATCAACACTTCTATTTTTAGATCGATGATCTATAAATAGACTTCGCCCAATATTCTAAAAATAGAATTTCATCTATTTTTCCAACTTGACCAACCATCCACAAATAGAATCCTGCAACTTCTGAAATATGATCACCATATCTAAAAATAGACATAGTCTAAAAATAGACTTGCACCAAAAATAGCCTACGGGCCCACTTAGTGAAGGCGACTCTTTTCACTAAGCTCATCATCTCGTTGAATCTCAACACTCCCTCTCAACAAGATATGGATTATCTTTCACCTCGATCTTGCCTCTATGGTATTCGAATTTGCTCCTGGTGAGTGCCTTCGTCAAAATATCTACATCCTGATCCTCCGTAAGAATGTACTGAAGCAACATGATCTTCCGCTGCACACAATATATGATATGATGATACCGGATATCAATATGTTTAGATCTATCATGAAACACATGATTAAACGAGAGTTTAATGCAACTCTGATTATCACAATGTATCACTATAGGATCTAAATGTGAACCGAACTAACCAACCAGGATCTTCCTCATCCAGATAGCCTCACATGCAGCTTGACTTGCTGCCATGTATTTTGCTTCCACTGAACTAAGTGCCACAGATCTTTGTTTCCTGCTGTACCAAGAAACTATCGTAGATCCGATACTGAAAATCCATCCTGATGTGCTCTTTCTGTCTATTGGGCTGCCTGCCCAATCTGCATCCATGAAGCCATGCAACTTCACCTCATTCGTCTTTCTGTACCATAAACCTTACTCAGATGTGCCCCTGAGATATCTCAGGACATGCTTTCCTGCCTTCCAAAAGAGCTTGGTAGGCTTAACCATCGCTTGTAAAAGTTGGTTCACTGCATAGCATATGTCCGGTCTTGTATTAACTAAATACAAGAGTGAAACCACCAACTTTCAATAAACAATGGCAACACTACCTCTGCCGATGTAGCATCCTATTTCCTCCAATTTCCTGGAAGAGGAGTGTTGATAGGTTTGCAGCATTGCATGTGAAACTTCTATAGTATCTCAATGGCATACTTTCCTTGAGACACAAACAGTTCACCTTCCCACTGCCATATTTCCAATCCAAGGAAATAATGAAGGAGGCCCAAATCCTTCATCTCAAACTCCTTTGCAAGATCTGCCTTGCATGAGTGTATCAACTACTCATCACCCGTTAGTATTAAATCATCAACACAAAGAACAATGATTAAAATCTTACCCTCCACCACAATTTGGTACAAGTTTGCATCCGCCTCACTCTTGGTGAAGCCAAGTCCAGTGAAATAGCTGTCGATCCGAGTGTACCAAGCACGAGGTGCTTGTTTCAGCGCATACAACGCTCTTTTGAGCCTGCACACATGCGACTCGCTGCTGAAGATCTCAAATCCTTTAGGTTGCTCAATGTACACCTCTTCCTCAATGATCCCATTAAGGAACGCAGTCTTCACATCCATCTGATGAATGTGCCAACCCATCTGCGCTGAGAGAGCAAGGATGTTCCTTATGGAATAATACAGTGCGACAGGTGCAAAGGTTTCTTCATAATCAATCCCCTCGATCTATGAGAAGCCTCGGGCAACAAATATTGCCTTATACTTCTCGACGTTCCCATCAGGAGCTTTCTTTACCTTGTAGATCCATCTTGATCCTACAACTGATTTTCCCACCAGCCTTGGAATAATCTCCCAAGCACTGTTTCTGACAATGGAGTCATACTCCTCCACCATGGCATCTACCCATGTGGGATCCTGCACTGCTTCTTCAAAAGAAGATGGCTCTGTCACGATACACTTGCTCATAAGAGCCATGTATCTAGTAAATCAGTCAGGGGACTATCTCTGTCTGCGCTATGATGTAGGGACTCCTACATTCTGTGTTGCATCAAGCTTCAGTCTCTCAGCTTCTATGGTACGCTTTCTGCCTTGTTTGATGTTTGGTTCTGCATGAGTGGAATCCTCCACTCCATGAATCTCCTCCTGTGGCTGATCCACATCTAGAGGCTCATCTTTGGGAACAAGAAGTTCCTCCTCTGCATGCAAGTGTAGCTCCCTCTCCAGCGACAACTTCATGGCTTTCACCTCATTGAATTTTATATCCCGTCGCACCACAGTCATCCGAATGTCTGGAAAATACACACGATAATTATGGGGTGTTTATGTGTACCCCACAAATATCCCAAATTCTGCAGTCGACTCCAGCTTCTTCCTGGCGTCCTTTGTCACATGAATGTAAACAGATGAGACAAAAATCTTGAAATGAGAAATATCAGGCTTCTTAATAGTAAAAGCTTCTTCAAGTGTACTCATGCCAAGTACTCTATGAGGACAACAATTTTGCACATAAACCGCAATGTTGCATGCTTCTGCCCACAAGTGCATCGGTAGGCCCTGGTCATGCAGCATAGCTCGTGCAGCACCCATGATCGTTCTATTCTTCCTCTCCGCGACCCCATTCTGTTGTGGGTTAAGAGGCGCTATGAGTTCTCTTCGAATTCCTTCTTTTCTACAGAATTCTTTGAATTCGCCCGAGATGTATTCACCACCATTATCGCTCCATAGAGCTATCACTTGCTGCTGTGACTCCTTCTCCACCAATGCTTTGAACTCATAGAACTTTGAGAAAATTTCACTCTTCTTCTGCATGAAGAAGATCCAGCATCTACGAGAATAGTCATCAACAAATATAACATAATACCTGTGTTTTCCTGTTGAAGCAATCGAGAAAGGTCCATACATGTCTGTGTGAATTCTCTCCAGGATCACCGAAGCATGGTTCTCCTTCTCATGAAAGGTGGTCTTCACAAACTTACCCATAGTACATCCCTTGCACTGATATGACTGCGCAAGAGTACCCTTGGGAAGTCCAGTAGAATTCTGCTACAAAATCTTCAAATCACCATGGTGAAGATGGCCCAATCTCCTGTTCCATAATTCGCCCTCATCCCAACTCACCACTTCTTCTGCTTTTCCCACCATTGCAGCGCAGCCATCTACCTCCAGCTTGTAGAGATTATTAACTCGAATCCCTATCTTCTTGGTTTGACCCGTTGTTTTATGTCGAAGGAAGGCTTTTCCTTCACTGAAAACAACATCATAACCTTTATCTTCCAACATTGCGACCGAGACCAGGTTCTTCTTCAGACCTGGAACATGCATAACATCCTTCAACACGAATGGATTACCGAACTCCCTCTCAAAGGTAATGGTCCCAATGCCAGTCGCATTGTACCGACCATCGTCACCCATCTCTATATGCATCTAGAGGTCCTTCTCCTCCAAGTCACTAAACAAATCCTTGTCTCCCGTCATATGGAAAGACACACCACTATCAAGATACCACACTGATCCCATATAGCTTGAAACCAAGCATGCGATCAAAGAGAAATCAAGTTCAAATTGCGAGGCTAAGGCCTCTCCAGCTACAACTCCAACAACCTTCTTGTTATTCTTCTTCCGTGGGAAGTTAGTGGCGAAATTCCCATGTTTGTGACAGTGAAGACACTTCACTTTGGACAAATCCTGCTTCTGGCATTTAGCTTCGAATTTTGAAGGAAATTTCTTCCCCTTCCCTTTCCTTTCTTTGGCAGCCAAAGCACAATTCTCTTCATCATCATTTTTCGATGAAGAGCCATCCCTGGTACCCTGCCTTATCTCCTCCTGTACAAGATCTGACCAAAGTCGCTCCCATCCCGGCAGTTTCTCCCGTCCATTGACAGAGTCTTCGTAGCTATGCCAACTCTTCGAAAGCCCAAGGAGATCCAAGCTCACCAAGTCTTCATCATCAATAGTAATCCCCACAATTCCTAGTTCATCCTTGCAGTGGAAAAACTTCGTGAGGTATTTTGGAATAATATCGCCCTTCTCCATTTTTATTTTTTTGAGCTTGTATGTAAGCGCCTACTTCCTCTGGTCGTTTTTGCTTTGGAAAAAATCTGTCAAAGACTTCCACATTAAGAATGGAGTGGCTTTCCTATGAAGGCTGGACACAATATGGTCCTTCACACCTTCCAACAGAATTCTTCTTGTCTTTGTTGTCTTCTTTTGCCATGCGTCAAGTAATGCAGCATCGCTAGATCCCGGCTTAGGAACATCGCTATCGATGAACTCCTTCAGTCCATTATCCTCTAGCACCACCTCCATCCTATCATTCCAAGCTATGTAATTCGAGCTCCCATCAAGGGCATACTCCAATCACAACCAATTGAAAGACATTTCAATGTATACTCAACTTCTGCACCAATAATTTTCTGTAGAAAATTTGAATTGTCCACCAGCACAAACTCAATAATTCTTCACAATTGCAATCTTCAAGAATTAACACTGCTCTGATACCATGTAGAAATTAGTATACACTAAGCATGCATACATCTAGATTCCCCTGATCTCACAATATTTAACTTCTTGCAAAATACATAATCATTTCACTGTTAATCTTTTGCGGAAAATTAATTGCACACACATGTGAAGCATAAATAAAAACAATCACACATAACACAGTTGTTTAACGAGAAAGCCTGAAGCTGAAAACCCCAACTATCATATATTGTGTATCATGGAGATCATGTAACAATCCCATACAAATCTCAGTACATCAAGCTCTCAGTACAATCAATCATCACACACTAACATAGAAGAAATCTGCAAATCCATGCACCGATCTCTGCCCTCCTGCTAGCTTGCCTCCACTGCGCAATCCCTGCTGAAGAATAGTTCTGAATGAATTCGAATTACCCTTTCCTTGACTGCGCAATCCTCATTGGCAACTCCAATGTGTGTGTGGTGCAATCAATGCATCACTATAGTCACAACATATAGCCCATCTTTCCCTTTCACCTATATCTCCACTGGGTCTCCACTGGAACTGGCATGCACTGTAGTTAACTGCTGTATTGTTTAGTTGATTAATGAGTTATTATTTGTGAATTAATTAACTAATTAGTTCACTCCACTCTCATTAGTGTATCATTCAGTTAGACTAGATACAACTTGCTCAACTGAGTCTAACTGAATTAAATTGAATACAACTCCATAAACTACTCTTCCAACTCTGTCCTAACTTTGCCACTTCAGTTCTAATTGAGTCCTCCATGCATGAACCACTAGTAAACCCTAGGAATTGCGTAATTCCTTCAGCCCACTGATTTTTCAAATATGTGCACTGAAATTAAGTGCTCCAAGAGAATAAGTTGATGTTTATTGTTGGATTATTATTAAGAGCTAATAATATTCGACACTTCTATTTTTAGATCGACAATCTATAAATAAACTTCGCCCAATATTCTAAAAATATAATTTCATCTATTTTTCCAACTTGACCAACCATCCACAAATATCATCCTACAACTTCTGAAATATGATCACCATGTCCAAAAATAGACATAGTCTAAAAATAGACTTGCGCCAAAAATAGCCTACGGGCCCACTTAGTGAAGGCGACTCTTTTCACTAAGCTCATCATCTTGTTGAATCTCAACAGAAAATAGGAACTAAGTCTAAACTAAGACACACACACAACTGTGAAACAAACTTTCTCCATTAATTTCAACTCTCCCCCTTAATGGAGAAAGGTTTCACTTGCACGCCTAACATCTCCCTAAACAATTCAAATTTGATCTTCCCAAGAGGCTTAGTGAATATGTCAACTACATTTTCACAAGTGTTACAATATTCAAGAAAAATCTCTTTGGATTGAACCTTTTCTCTAACAAAATGAAATTGAGTATATATATGTTTTGTGTTTTTATGAAAAACAAGGTTATTTTCTAGCATGATTAAACTTTGGTTGTCACATTTAATCATCGTAGCATCATTTTGTTCTCTCCTGCATTATGAATAAGTCTTCTCAACTAAATTGCTTCACAAGTGGCTGCATATACAACTTGATACTGTGCTTCTGCTAATGATAAAGAAACAATACTCTGCTTTTTACTTCTCCAAGAAATTACCCTAGACCCAATATTGAAATCATACCCAGTTATAAATCTTCTATCGTCCAGATTTCCAACCCAATTTGAATCTGAATAGCATATTAGTTTAACATTAAAAGAATCAATATATTTAATGCCAAAATTTATGGTTTCATGAAGATACCTTAGGACACCTTTTGTTTCCACCCAATGATTTTCAAGAGGTTTTGTGATAAAATTACTGAATATGCTAAGTCAGGCATGGTTGTAGTCAAACAAATCAAACTTATAACTAGTTGTTTGTACAATGTAGAATCCACCTCTTTAGAACCATCATCACTGGAAATTTAACATAGGTACTGAAGAAGCTTTACATTGATCCATTCTGAATTTCTTCAACAATTCCCAGACATACTTTCCTTTAGTAACAAAATTCTGGCCAGAATCCCTCCAGACTTCAAGACCCAAAAAATAATGCAGTTCTCCAAAGTCCTTCATTTCAAATATGTGTGACATATACACTTTAATTTCTCCAAACAATTCCTCATAATTTCCAGTAAAAATTAAATCATCAACATATAAATAAATCTGCACAATCTGCCCTTTTGAATCAAATTTGGTATACATATTTGGATAATTTTTACTTCTCTTAGAACCATGATGTAAGAAGAAAGGGTCTATTTTCTCATACCAAGATCTAGGAGTTTGTTTGAACCCATACAATGACCCTTTTTAATAAGCCCTTCAGGTTGTGTTAAATATACTTCTTCCTTTAATTCTCCATTTAGAAAAGAAGATTTTACATCTAGCTTGTGTAAGCTCCAATGGTACTTTGTAGTTAGAGCTATTAACATCCTAATAGTATTTAACCTAGCTACAGGAGAAAAAGTCTCCTCACAATCAATCACTTCTTTATGTGAGTGCCCTTTGGCCACCAACCTAGCTTTGTACTTGTCTACGCTACCATTTTCTTTGAACCTAGGTTTATATAACCATTTACAAACTATGGGCTCTTTTCCTTTTGGAAGTTCAAATAATTCCCATGTTTTATTTGTAATTATGGACTCATACTCTTCTTTCATAGCTCACATCCATTCATCACGCTGATTTGCTTCATTATAATTCATGGGCTCAACAACATTTAAAATACTAGTCATAAGAGCATAATATTTGTACCTTGAAGGTAGCAGACTAGTCATAAGGAGTCATAAGAGTCATGATATCCTTAGTAGCGGACTTGCCTCAATTCTATCCTCGGTGATTTATTTCTCACCTTTGGATGGACTTCGACTGCTGAATGTATCCACATCACTATATTCCTCTTTCTGCTGCTATTGTTGTAAATGATTTTCTTTGGCTTCATCGTTGATTTCATCAATCACTAAAGGCATATGCCACTCCTCATAACTTTTGTCCTTATTCCCTTCATCAACTTGTTCATGGAAGATAGCATCTATGCTCACAAATAACTTATGAGTAGATGGTTTAAACATCTTATATGCTTTGAAAACATAACAATACCCTACAAATATGCATTTTATACGTTTACCATCCAATTGCTTCCTATATTCCATAGGAATGTGTGAAAAATATCTAGAACAAAATACTCTCAGGTGATGGACTGCATGTTTAAAAACATACAAAGTGTTACACAGTCATTTTTCACCATGTTAATTTTCCCGTCCCTGATCCTGAAATGCTCTGTGACAAATCTTGTGCGATGTTTCCATCATCAAGAAATATGATAACATATCCCTTTGAAGATCCAAAGAAGCCTTCCTTGAAAGCTGAAGAAACTTGGTCAAATTCCTAGTTTCTTATGTCATCACTCTTCCTGGTGCCATGACCATGTTGATGTCCTTTTCCCACTTTTGGCCCAGCCCTAATTTCTTGGAAAACTGCACTAATCCCCTTTCTGGTAGTTCTTCCTCAAAGGGAGGAGAATCTTCGACCTCTAGAAGCTCAAGGGAAGTGATTTGGTTGTTGAACAGAGATGATAAGGTCGAGCTCTCTCATTTTAGAGCCTTGATCTCATCCCTTAGAAAGTGGGCCTTCCTCCTCCTTTCATGGGATCCCAACCTCCTTCTCCTTGCTATAAATTCACATCCCTCATTCCCCCCAAGTTTATAGCTTGGTTGATCATTTTTAGACTCGTTTGAACTCTCATCCCTTTGCATTCTAGCATCATGATTAAGCCTAAGTGCATGAGAGAAGGAATGTTTTTAAGTTGGGTGAAGGACTCAAATTTTCACCAAAGGACACCTCCAACATCAAGTCCTAGTTGTAAGCTCTCCTTTTGTAATTTCTTGATAATAACATCTGATGTTTGATTTCTATATGTGTATACATTATCATGCAAATATTCGGGTACTCCTTGATCTGCTAGATAGCCAGTGTTTACATTTATTATATATTGTATCACGTTTGTTGTTGTCTCTCGATCATCCACAGGTATTCGTGCGCCAATAGTAGTAGGAAGCAGACCTACAAGGATCATGGATCGAGGTCACCATCAACGGATACGAGGATAGAGATTGGAAAAAGGTATTTATGTCTCTTTCCTCATTGCATTGTAAGCATTAGTTAAGAAATATTTTTTTAGAAAGAATATCGTGTTGCTAGACCCACTCCAGGGCTAGAGAGACTGCCTCTGTTCGCAGAGGAGATTTATCTTAACAATAGGATTGGTGACTCCGCTGGGGAGCTTTAGCCTTTTAATTCTGCCTTCCCCGAACTGATCTTGGATTAGTTTCACCAATTTTTTAAATTTAAATTTGCTTAGGCCTCTGCCAACTCGTGTTAGGATTGTTAGTCACTTCACCGTGTCATTATTGTTAGTCACTTCACTGTGTCAGGTTAGGTTTTTGTGTGAGACTCTTTTTATTTTTTCCTTGTTTTTAGCAACCAACGCCCTTTCTGTCCTCACAGTAGCGCTGACAGTGCTGTTCTATATAGTACAACCGCGTTGATCGACCTTTCAACACCCTTCTTCTTAGCACAGAAGCGTTGATATCAGCCTTGGGAAAATTTGAGTTTCCCTTCTGATTTTCCAGTGTGTCGTGGCCCTTGAAGGAGTCTGTGATATATTAGTGATCTCCTTGTCGTGTGTTTGACTTTCCTATATTCTCTGATCGAGTCTGTTTCATCTCTTTGAGTCGTTGTAAGTTTCGGATTTTTTTTCCATTTCAAACACCCTTTGTTGCATTTTTCTTGTCTTGTTTCGAAGAGAGTTGCTGTATGCTTTGGTCATCTCTGCATTTTTAACTGTTTCCCTTCGGTTCAGTGTCAAGCACAAGATTACACTTTGTTTGTTGCAAAATTCTAGAAGATTGTGTTTTTTCTAAATTCAAAATAAATTGGAAGTGATTTTTTGTTTTTGTTTTTGATTTAGATTAACTTTTTCGTTTTAAGAAGAGTGAAAAGAATTTCATTTGTGAATTCTTTAAAGCGATTTTTGTTTGGTTCGACTGAAAGAAAATTAAAGGGATTTTTATTTTATTCTTTCATTCATTTATTTTGCTTTTGATTACATTTCAAATTGAAAAGAAAAAAAATATTTTCTTGCATCTTAGTGAAAGGAAAGGCATTTTCGTTTTCAATAAGTTGCATTTGTTGGGAAAGTGAATTCAATTGGAAAAGCATTTCCTTTTGGTAACTCTGAACTAGTTTGGGGTGCATTATCGTTGCTGCATTGAGTGCATTATTTCTTATCTCTCTTCCCTAAATAGTTTAGGATTCATAAAAATTGAAAGGTTCTTTCTTGCATTTAGTCTGCACCATAAGGATTTAGGTGACATTCGTTTTGAGCCTTGAAACTGAAACCTTAATCAAGATCAACTTAAAATGAACCCAATTTACCTTAAGGAACATCAGAATTAACGGGAATATTTAGTGGTCTAGGCTAGAGACGTGTTCTGGCGTCGTTAAGCATAGGAGTTGCCGCTAACGGTCTGCGTTACAACCCGGGGTGATATCCCGTCCCATGTATGGAAGTATATTGATCTAGGATAAGTATATTTGGGGCGTTATCATCGAATGGTTATGCATTAGATAGCAGTACTACAGACTTGAATCCCACGTACCGTCGCATATATTCAGGGAGACACCACTAGGTTGCAAGTCTGTTATAGGTAACCGAGTCAGCTGCTTTGTAGATGGGATACACCGAACAAAACATTTGGGGAGATTGCCTACTCTAAATTCTTGGTTCGCTAGGAGGTATTCTGCAGTTCACAGATACTTGGTAAACATTTTTTCCTAGCTTACCCCTTTTTGATTTATTTTGTGTTTAATTTCTAAATTTTACTAACCACGGAATAAAATCTTACCCATGCACAACTCCTTAGCAGATATTAGGTTGAGACTAATGGATATAGTTCCTGAGTTTACCAAATAGGAAATGCCCTCAAATGGGAATCCTAGTCTTTTTCCTTCTTTTGGAAATGTTGTTGCTCCATATATGGCAACATTGTCCCTCCCGGGATTAACTGTTGGTTTTCCAGTTTGGTTATTTTCAACCCCCATGGTTCCAAATGTACAAGTTGCTTCTCGACCAAGTTTGCCTTCACCTGAAAAATGCCAACCTCATGTTGATCCTAACGTTGACTCCTCACCTTATTCGCCTATTTCTTTAACCCGTTCTTCCTCTTCGCCTGGTGAAATTCTGAATGCTAGTAACTAGGAAGCTAAGAAAAAGAAGAAGAGGATGAAGAAGAAGAAGAAAAATAAGAAAGGGGGAAACCAAAAGACCATCGCTACTGATGCAACTGATGTGGAAAAATATTCCATTCAGTTCCACAAACTCAAATTCCCTTGCAAGCTATGTAAGGGTGACCACCTTCTTAGATATTGTCCAAGAATTCTTAGGGTGTTATAAATGTGGTCTAATGACTCGAATCGGCCCTTGTGATTGGCCTCTAGAGATCATGTTGGTGAAAAATATTCAGCTAGTGATAATAAGGCCCATGGGAAAAAGGGTAAAGTCAAAGTTCCCTGTAGGCTATGTGAAGGGAATCATCCCATTCACCTTTGTCCTTATATGGATGAAGCCTCCAAAAAATTGGATAACCTTATAGCTTCTCAGCCCAATATTCCTACTGGATACCGAAAGATTTCCTTTGATCCTCCACTAGTTGATCAAGTGATTGATCATAAATAATCTCTGGTAAATCCCACTCTCTTCGAAAGTGAATCACATGAGTCTATTCCCGACCAATCATTGGTTGAGAAAAAGGTTGACCTGATTCCACCCTCAGTGGATCATGCTTTTCCTATAGAGAGTGAACCTCATACCACTCAGGTTATTTTTGTTTCTTCAGATTCCCATGAATTGGAGTTAAATAATCCCATTCCCACGGTCCAGGAGGGAAATACTCTCGTTCCCGTAGCACAAGGGGGTAGTTCGCCTATTCCCATGGCACCCCCCCAAGTAGTCTGGTCGCTTCCTTTGATTGGAGTCGACTGACAGGATATCGTCGTCCTTCTTACGTACCCTTTGATATCACCGTACATGCCTCTAATGTGGCCATACCTAGCACCATAATAGACAAAGGCACATCTGTTAGTATTTTGTGCTCCACTACTTGGCAAGCTTTTGGTTCTCCACAGCTTGTGCATGTTGCCAAGAATCTGTTGGCATTCAACAGAGGAACCAGTCAACCGTTATGGATCCTTCATAAGTTACCTATTACTCTGGGAGGAAATACTGTATATATTAACGTGATGGTTGTCCAATGCCCTTTGGACTTTAACTTACTCCTTGGGCGTGACTATACTTATGTCATGGGAGCTCTTTTCTCTTCTCTCTTTCGTGTGATCTGTTTCCCACATGAAGGAATAATTTTGACCATTGATCAGCTTTCATTCATTGGTCCTAATCTAGCTCCCAATCAACCTTCATCCATTAATTTTTCTTACATGCAAGTGGTATCTTCCCAGCCACAGGTTAATTATGTGGAAACCTGTTCCATGCCCGTTTCTATTGAAAATCCATTCAGTGATATAGTGCACCATGTACTGGGGGCATTGGATCCTGATTTCCAGAGTGTTGTTATCCCATCTGATAAGAACCTCTTGGAAGCCATGACATTTCATGGACCATGACTAGGTATCAGAGTAGAGTTCCTTTTCTTGTGTCAAGCTCCTTAAAAAATGAAACAAGCTCTTCTAAGCAGAGTTCCTTTTCTTGTGTCAATCTCCTTAAAAAATGAAACAAGCTCTTCGGAGCAGAGTCCATTTTCTTGTGTCAAGCTCCTTAAAAAATTAAACAAGCTCTTCAGAGCAGAGTTCATTTTCTTGTGTCAAGCTCTTTAAAAAATGAATTGAGCTCTCCAGAGGAGAGTTCCTTTTCTTGTGTCAAGCTCCTTCAAAATGAAACAAGGTGTCATGAGGATAGTTCTTTTACTATGTCAACCTCGATAAAAAATGAAATAGGTCCCTATGAGCATATTTCTTTTTTTTTGTCAAGCTAATTAAAAAATGAAACAAATCCCCTTTCAATACGAGTCTTTGATTAGATCTTGTAATTTCCCAGTCGAGTATTTCATGAAATTGGTTTGTAAATTTGAAACCAATTTCAAGCATAGTTTTCTATGTTTCAAGCTTGTGAAAAAATGAAACCATTTCTCATTATACCTCTCATGATTGCCCTTTTATCTATCTCTTCTGCTAGATGAACCTTGGTTTTCTCATTCCATCATCACCATATGTTTGGCTGATCATATTCTTTCACTTGGTTGTTTGACCCTTTCCTGAGGAACTGCTGCGATGAGTGGTATTATTAGCTAGCCTATTGACCTTTACATGTTTTGAGCAGTTCCACCATCACCGCAACTCGTTGCTAACCTTTTATGCCACTCGTTCCTCCAGGAGGAGTCAGCTTAAAGCTCTTTTCTTACTCTCGAAAAATTAAAATATTGTCGAGTAAATGTCATTTAGAACTCGTTAAATTGAATGAATTGACGTGATCCTAGTGTACGTTTACCCATTTTTCGGGCTGAGATTTACTCTCTACCAAAAAGGAATACCTTGATCGAAAATTGTCAAGAGGTTTTCTCAGAAATTGTTTTCTACCTTTTCGGATTCGAGAGATGACTTAAAAAAATGAACATGATGGAGTTTTATTTTTGTTTCTTTTCAAACTCCCTAACATGAAAAGTTGCCGAGTTTACCTTTCATTGGACTCGTTAAAGATTAAACGGCGAAAGACTTGTCACCATGACAAGACTGAGTTCATCCTTCCTAGGGCTCGTTAAAATTACTAGGATGGATTCATTCAAAGAATGAACTTACATTCTCAACATATTTTATCCTCTTCACGTTGGCTATAAAAAATAAAGAGGTACTCATTAGCAATAATGGGAGAAAATTGAAAGTAAACATCCTATGTGTATTATGGGCAGCTTGTCGCTCTTAAACATGACACTCGTCTGCAATTCATGTCGGGTTGGGGACATCCTATATTCATCACTTTACCTCCATGGGTTTGGGAAATTCATTTTCCTCTTATCTGATTACCAATTTCATCAACATGACCTCTGATCCTATTTGAGTCAAATGCTGCCATGCTCCGGAGTCGTGTTGCCAATGTGTTCAAGAGAAGTCCTTTTTGTCAAACATATTCTGCATATCTGACCTCCTCTGTTACAATCTTGAATCACTCCTATCATCTTAATATGTTTGTTGTTTCGTGTCGATAATGTGAGAATCCTTATGGCCCTCCTTCAATGAATCACTTCCTATCGACTTCAGCTCATTATTCGGGAAGGTGGTTTAGAAAATTCTTTTTAGTACCTTAGAGCTTGCATGCCTCAATGGAAAATTCTTCGTGTTCGATGGTAGGTTCACATCATTGGCCTTCAATCAAATGATTCTACAAGTATTCGACTTCAACACATCCATTCACACTTGTATATTGTGTTGTTGTACCTTGAGATCCATCACCATTATTGGTGGTCTCTCTCATGCCTATTAACGGTTCTCATCATTGCCCAGTAATCGGGTGGTTTCTACCATGTTCGACACCAACACATTCATTCGCATGGCTAAATTCATACATTGGGTTGATTGAGATCGCAGTGAAGACCCTGGGTCACTTCTAATTTTTGGTCCAGACTGCGAGGAGTTATTGAGTATTCACGATTGTATACATGATCATATCTATACAGATGGCTGCGTCCATACTGCGGATCTATCTCTATGATATATTTTATATGGATGGTTGCGACCATGTTGTGGGCTCGTGTGTCATTTTATGCCTAGTGCAACATTATGTGGTTAGGCATATTTATACCAGAGATGTCATTTATTGTAAATGTTTGATTTGGTAGGTTCTCCGAAGGTGATTTTCGTTCTTTTCCTTGGTTCATAAAGCATTTAAACCATCACTCCCTATTCCGCCTTCATGCTTTAGGGGACATTTGTTGCACAGTAATTTTTCACCATGCTCGTTTTCCCGTCCTTGATCCTAAAATTCCCCATGACAAATCTTGTGCGATGTTTCCATCATCAAGAAATATGATAACATATCCCCTTGAAGATCCAAAGAAGAATTCCTTGAAAGATTATTGAAGAAACTTGGTTAAATTCCTAGTTTCCTGGGCCAACACTCTTCCTGGTGCCATGACCGCGCTGATGTCCTTTTCCCAGTTTTGGACCTACACTATCAACACCCTAATTTCTTGGAAAAATGCGTTGATTCCCCTTCTGGCAATGCTTCCTCAAATGGAGGAGAAGCTTTGACCTCTAGAAGCTCAAGGGAAGTGAGTTGGTTGTTGAACATAGATGATAAGGTCAAGCTCTCTCATTTTAGTGCCTTGATCTCATCCACGGGGGATCATCCCTTAGAAAGTGGGAATTTATCCTCCTTTCATGAGCTCCCAACCTCCTTCTCCCTGCTATAAATTCACATCCCTCATTCCCCCATGTTTAGAGCTTGGTTGATCATTGTCAGACTTGTCTGAAATCTCATCCCTTTGCATGCTAACATCATGATTAAGCCTAAGTGCATGGGAGAAGGAATGCTTTCAAGATGGGTGAAGGACTCAGATTTTCACCTAAGGACGCCTCCAACATCAAGGCCTGGTTGTAGGCTCTCCTTTTGTAATTTATCAATAATAACATCTGATTTTTTCTTTCTATATTTGTCTACATGATTATGCAAATATTCTCGCACTCCTTGATCTTCTAGATAGCTAGTGTTTACTTTTATTGTATATTGTATCACGTTTTTTGTTGCCTCTTGATCATCCACAGGTATTGGCATGCCATCTATAGCAGGAAGCGGGTCTACAAGGATCGTGGATCGACGTTACCATCAATGGATCCGAGGATAGCTATTGGAAAAAGGTATTTGTGTCTCTTTCCTCATTGCATTGTAAGCATTAATTAAGAAAGTTTATGTTAGAAAGAATCTCATGTTGTTAGACCCACTCTAGGGCTAGAGATATCACCTTTTTCCACAGAGGGGATTTATCTTGACAACATAGCCTCAAATGGAGTCTTGATATCAAGACACCTAGTTGGACTTGTGTTCTTTAAGTAAACTGCAGTACTAATTTTTTCTGCCCAAAAACCATTGGATAGGTTCTTACCTTTCATCATGCTATGTGCACACTCCACCAGAGTTTTGTTCTTTCTTTCCGCAACCCCATTCTGTTGTGGAGCGCGGGGTACTGTAAATTGTTGTGATATTCCATTATCTCTATAGTATTTGATGAAATTTCCAAGTATGTATTCTCCTCCTTGATATGAGTGGAGAATTTTAATGAATTTCCATGTCTGCTTTTCAACCAAATTCTAAATTCTTTAAAGTACCTGAAAACATCACTCTTCCTTCTAAGAAAGTATACCTAGGTATACCTTGTGTAGTCATAAATAAATAACCAGAAATAGTAAGATCCACCTAAGGACCTTATCTGCATAGGTCCACAAATATCAATATGTACAAGTTCAAGTATATATTTCTTTCTCCTATTTAAGCTAGAGGGAAATTCATCCCTGTGCATTTTTCCAAGTCCACAGCCTTCATAATCAATATGTTCATTTTTTAAAATAGGAAGTCCATAAACCATACACTGTCTATGTAGCAACAATAAGTCATGAAGGTTGATGTGAGCAAACCTTTGATGCTAAAGATTCTCTGTTGTCATAGTCGTTGAAGTTAAAGCTTGATGTGGCATGCTTGTAACATTCAACTTGTATAGGCCTCTAATTCTTGCTCCTTATGCAATTGGATTCTGATGATCCAACAAATAATTTACAATACAGTAAGTTTTGAAAAACTCTACCTTTAAATTCTAATCTGTAATCATGGAGACAGAAATCAAATTCTTTTTAATACCAGGCACATACATGAAATTCTGGATGCGTCTGATATTACCACTAGGAAATATCACAGGAATATCTCCGTACCCTTTAATATGATATTCTCTATCATCTCCCAGGTAGATGTTAGTACCGTTGCTGGTCTCCTTAAATTTTCATACAAGTGTTTATTACATTTCATATGATTTGATGCTCCAGAATGCAAAAACCAAGTCCCATCCTCATCGGTCTCATTAGAAAGAGCAGCAGACACAAATAATTTAAGACCATGATTTAGATCTTCGCTGGAAAAATACCCTGTATGCCTCTTGTGCCTATGTATGTTTTCATCATTCTTTTTTCTAACAGTCTCTAGCAACATGACTAGTTCTTCCACAGTAAAAACTCTTAATTCCTAAATATTTTTTAGCGGATGACATACCTTGAAATGGATTTTTCTAATATGGACCATCGCTTTAATGCCCTCCTCCTTGTTTTCCTTTAAGGAAATTTTCTTTACCACCAGTTCCAGATCTGCATTTTGAGGCTTCAAATTCTTACACATGTCTTATTCCTGCATCAAAATCCATATCAACTCTTCAAAGGTGGGGGATTTCTCGCTTGTTGCAAGCCCTGTAATGAACATTTGACAATCCTCTATCACGCCATTTAAGGTAATTGTAACATGATAAGACTTGGATAATTTCTCCCCTATGTCACCCAAATTGTTTCTTAGCTCTTTAATTCATGAGATGAATGCAAAAACATATTCATTCTCTTCCATTCTAATGGATAAAATCTTACTCTTCAGACACAACACACGATTTGTATTTTTAGTTTTATACAAATCTTTGAGTGTCACCCAAATCTCATTGACGATTTTGCAATCTTGAATATGAGGGATTATGTTGTCTTTTACCGACATATTCAACAACACATTCGTTTTATTTTCCACTTTTCCCCAATATTGAACTGATGCGGTTGTGGCACCACTGGCTGTAATCGACTTTGCTTCATCTTCGGTTGTAATTGTCCATGCACTAGAAACCTTGAGCAATGTCTGCAACTTGAACTTCTAGCTAGTGTAATTTGACCCATCGAGCTTATTGCTCTCATTAAGGTATGTCTCTGTAATGTGATTATTCATTGTGACAGAAAAATTTCAATAGTGCTCTGCTTTTAATTTACGAGCACCACCAGCAGATTGTCTGATCAATAGACCCACAACTCCAATAACATATCCATTGGTCCAATCTACAGATCCAGTAATCCAACAACTAATCTTCTGATCTAACATGATGTCCTTCAACAATTTATCTACTGATCTAACGCCAAATCTGATCTGAATATGGACAAAATAGTTTTGCTGTGCTAGTGTCCTCATCCATATAAAATAATTGTGTTTAAGGATCATCTCAAATTACCAGGTTATGAGAGGGTTTATGTGTCAAGTTTTGTTTGTATTTATGAGAAATTAATTAAGTAAATTAGATGTTAAAAACAAATGTACATAAAAAAAAACACAATAAACACATTACAAAGTAGTTGATAACAGAGTTCACCCCTCCTGGGTTACATCTCCATGGACATGCTTCAATGGCTTGCTCTCTTTGGATTAATGGTAAATTATCTGATTACATGCACCTACAGTGCTCCAATGGCTTTTCAACCTACTCCATTGGATTCAAAATATCCAAAAACCCCTAGTAGCCTCTTCTGGCTCTGCAAATGGTCTTTAGGTGATCTAGACATGGCCTCCTCTCTTGGTAGCCCTAAGCTTCTTTAATCTTCAGAGTGGAAATTTCACTTAATTGCTCCTTTGCCTCTGCAACCTACACCATCATGCTCAGAGCATCCAAATAATCTAGGATTGACTCTTTCTTAGCCTAATTTGGTTGAATAATGTTCCAGTTATGGTTTCCTCAATTTTGGCCTAGGAAACCCCTCCAAATCTGGAGAAACTCTAGTTAAGCCTGACAAAACTAGGGCTAGTGCCGAATTTGGCGGCCTCTGTGATTAAAGGGTGGATTAATTAAATATAAGTGTGCATTTAACTGTGATTTTAGTGCTTTAAGCACATTTAACAAAAATCTGAATTAAAAATTGGATTAGTGCTAATACAACGATTAGGGGTTAATTAACCCATGTTTAAATTTTTTTAATCCATGCTTTATGGTATAGCCCCGCTTTTGGTCACGACCAACGATCCTTTGCATTGGGTTTGGCCCCCATATCCCTCCACTCGAACCTTTGTTTAAATTAAAATATATATTGGCACATATGATTGTTAAGACCGAATGTGTAGCATAGTTGGTGTTGCATGTTGCGTTGTGTAGGGGAGGTCGCGGGCTCGAGCCCGACCTCCACCTAGCCACCATATAAATTTTTTTCCTACCATATACATTGAAATTCAACCATGCCATAGTAAAAAAATTGACCTTTGGAGGGGCACGTAGCGGCCTCCGGGCTAGTCACGTGTCAGCATCCCATTGGCTAGTTCACAACCAAGCAAAAACTGGCAATGAACTAGAACCAACCATCATTCAACAAGTTTCAGCACCCCATTGGCTAGAGGAAAACCAAATTTGACCAAGAAATTGACCCCTTTGACCCTGTTTGACTTTTTTTTGAAAAATTACCTGTTTGGTGAAGCAAACAACATGCTCTAACTTTCACATACATAGTCAGTTTTCGATGAAATTAAGTGTTGTGGATTACCGGAGACGAGACCTATTTGGCCATTCTAGTTTGGATCGATTCTGAGCACTTTTAAATTTTCGCAAATTTTTGCCCCCAATTCAGTTTTTGATCATTCCTTCCCACAAAGAGGCTTTTGGACCCACACAAGTTGGTTATCTGATGAGAGCTGAATACTCTTCTCTTTCAAAAGTTCTATCAACTTGATTCTACTTGTAAAAATATCCATGACAACAACTTTGGTTTAATGACATGCCTTGCCTTGTAAATGGCTTGGCACTTCAACCAATGTCCTCCTTTCGCTGCTAACCCAATCCAACACTTGATGGCTGCTTACTGACTGATAAAACACCTTGTTGTACCAAAGCTATCCCTCGGTTCTTGGAAAATTGACTAATGGCCTTCCCACTGAGAATTTTGTTCCTCCTTTGAACACATGCATTCGATGCAAGATTCTCCCTGGAAACCACTTTTCCATGTTAAACCCGTCCGAGTGAACTACAACAATGATTTCCAATATAAGTAATCACAAGAAAATAAACGACCATTATTTTTATCTTGACGGTTCCAAATTCCACATCTGGAAGAATGCATTTGCCATCTCTTTCATTTCTTGGCATCAACACATCAAATGGTCTACAATGGTTGTTGTTTTGGATGCAATTTTTTTGGCATCTTGTCCGCTTTCTGCTTCTTGATTCCATCATCCTCTAGTATTGACATGATTCTCATGCCATGATTTGAGAATGAAGTCTAATCATGAGCCTCTCGCTCAAGAGTGGACCTTCCAAAATCCTACGACATCATGTCACAAGCAAAACCATTAATCTTTAAAAACACATAATGCAAGAAACATAACTTGACGACCTCTTCCTTTTGCTCCTTCAAAGCAACAAATGTCACATTATGTGAACATCGCCATGCATTCTTATACCTTGGTGTACAAACTCATTGGCCAAACATAAGTCGACAAAACATGCCTCTTCAAACAACTAACTCTCAAGTCAAACAAAAACATGTACAACAACTTGACGATAACAACAATAATTTCACATTTATGAAACAATTAATCAACATCTCCCTTTCAACTTTGGAGACAAAATCAACTCTTCCAAGTCGATAAGACATACATGTGACAATCAATCGACCAACACAAGTCAAACACTCATGCATGTTAAAATGATCAATTCTATCACAAGTACAAGAATCCCGTTGGTATGTATGAGTACTTAAAGAGCTGAAATGACCAAATTTAGACCCAATTCAACCTTTGGTGTTGTTGCAGAAAATTTGGTCAAAATAGTCCACTTTCAAACACCTTCTTAGCGTAAACATGCAACATGCATTCTAGAGAAAAATAAATGCATTCACATGCAAATTGCAACTACACATTATCATCTTTGCTGCATCTAAGTGAGTCAACATAACTCTACTTTTTGAACATCTTGCTTCATGCAATATGCAACATAATTTCAAAAAAAAAGAAATGCATTCAATTGGAAAATAAATGCATCAATAAGGCAAGATTTGCATCGATCATCAAAAGAAATGCAAGACCTTAATTGGATAAGAAATATAACCATCTCTTCCTAAACCACTTCAATGGAACTTCTTTCAGCTGCACTTCATCATGTGAATCATCCTGACCCACATAAATTATGGAATCCTCTTTTTAATTCTTGTCAAGATATCTTTCCACCTTCTTCAAATGTCGTGGATGACTTGTTGGATACAAAGTCCAACACTTGTCTACAAGATGACCTTGCTTATGACAATGGGTGGAAAATAATTGCATCTTATTTTCAACATGGTTTTCATTATCCAATGGACCTTTGGATTTATGTCTCCTTTGCTTTGAAAGTTCCTGTGTATGGATATCTTCTTCCAACATCTTGAAATAGTATGGTTATTCAAACCACAAAAGGAGCATGTGATTTTTCTCCAAATCTTATGTGAGGATTTTCCATGTTTATGATAGTTAAAAGCAAGTTGATTAAAGGCAGATTCATACCTTGCACATTCACCTTTGTCACCTTCATGAGGAGGTGAATTTTATGAGGTAGTGGCTCACTTCGGAATACCAACAATGGCTATAATGGATTTAGAGCTTTCAACATCCTCTTGTTTTCCATTTCCATAAGTTGCATGCTTATAAGCATCTTCTTGAAAAGTGGGTATAAAAATTTTGCATTCCGCATGAACACAAACTTCATAAGATTGAGTTAATGAACATGTAATGAAAGTCCTTCTTGGAACACCTTCATGTGCCTCCTTGGATTTGGATCATTCTCCATCATGTTGTTCATAACCAAGACCAAAATACCTAGGCCTTTTCTCTAAAACAATTGGCTCAACTATGCCTTGTGCATGTTTGCCCAATCCTTTACCTTCATAGCCCATCTTCATCAATAATTTGGACTGTATTCCTCTAGTGTGTCTTTCAAAAGAACCAAAACATTCATCTTGAGAGGAAATTGAAGATAAAATTGATTTGCATACCTCTTTTTCATGCACATACTTGGCTACGACTTCATTTTCAACATGGAGCTGAGTCTCCATCTCATGCATATTTTCAAGAAGCTCTTGCTTCTCTTCCTTCATGGAAATCAACTGCTCTTGAAGTATAATGCTCTCCTTCTTATCTTCATACATCTCTTGCACCATATATCTCATGATGTAGAGCTTCTGCAACATATCTTTATCAAAGAGTCTTGCTAAGGAAGATTGGTTAGCAACAATGCTTGATGAAGCCGCCATCACACTTGTAACACATAAAAAGCTTCTTTGTTGTCATTTGAGAGTTGAGTCCTCAATCTTGACCTTCTCCTTACACACATAAACTTTCACATAGTTAAATTCTCCTCGCAAAAATGCAAAACCAATAGCTAATTCTCTAGCTAACCTTGGCAAAGCTTGAGATGAACTTGGGGTAAAATGAGCTAAATTGTGCTTTGATACCAACTTGATTTGAATATGGACAAACTAGTTTTTTTGTGCTAGCTTCCTCATTAGTATAAAATAATTGTGTTTAAGGATCGTCTCAAATTAGCAAGTTATGAGAGGGTTTATGTCTCAAGTTTTGTGTTTATTTTATGAGAAATTCATTAAGTAAATAAGTTGTTAAAAACACATGTAGAAAAAATAAATTGTATAGAAATAATAAACAGTAAACACATTACACAATAGCTTATAACAGACTTCACCCCTCTTGGGCTACATCTCCATGGATCTACCTCAATGGCTTGGAACTCTTTGGATTAATGGTCAATTAATTGATTACATGCACCTAAAATGCTCCAATGGCTTTGAAATCTGCTCCATTGGATTTAGAAGACCCAAAAACCCCTAGGTAGCCTCTTCTAGCTCTGCAAATGGTATTTAGGTGATCTAGACATGGCTTCCTCTCCTGGTGGCCTTAGGCTTCTTTAATATTCAAAGTGGGAAATTCACTTACAGAAGTGCTCCTCTACCTCTGAAACCTGCACCATCATGCTTAGAGTATCCAAATCATCAGGATTGACTCTTTCTGAGCCTAATTTGGTCGAATAATACTCCAGATATGGTTTCCTCAAATTTGGCCTAGGAAACCCCTCCAAATATGGAGAAACTCTAGTTAAGACTGACAAAATGAGGGCTAGCGCTATATTTGGCTGCTTTCACCAACTTAATCCATGATTAAAGGTTGGATTAATTAAATATAAGTGCACATTTAACTGTGATTTTAGCACTCTAAGCGCGTTTGACCAAAATCTGAATTAAAAATCAGATTAACGCTAATACAATGATTAGGGGTTAATTAACCCATGTTTAAAGTTTTTTAATCCTTGCTTTATGGTATGGCCCCACCTTTGGTCACGTATGACAGTCCTTTGCGTTGGGGCTGGCCCCCATATCCCTCTGCCCGAGCCTTTGTTTAAATTCAAATATATATCGACACATATGATTGTTAAGACCGAATGTGTAACATAGTTGGTGTTGTGTGTTGCGTTGTGTGGGGGACATCGCGGGGTTGAGCCCGACCTCCGCGCAACCACCATATAACATTTTTTCCCACCATATACATTGAAATTTGACCATACCATATGTTAACACCCAATCTGATCCTCAGGCTGAAAAAGGCAAATCAGGGTAACAACTAAACCACGCTTGGCCTTGTAGCTAGCCCTACAAGGACAGGAGAGGGCTCTCTCCATAGAATAGATATTCAATAAGACAAAAATGAACAGATTTTAGGCTAGGTATATAAATGGGAAGAGGGACTTTAGTAAATGACTAAAATTTCAGGGATGTATGGGACAAAAGGACAGCATGAGCTGAGGAATTAAATCAAAGACACAGGGTATTTCATGGGGCAGGATAGGCAGGAGATTTAGCAATCAAGTTTGAAATAAGGTGGAGTGGAAAGACTGTTGAGAAGCTAAAAAGGGCACATTAAATGGATCCTTTTCAAACAGAAAAAAATACACATAGTATGAATGATTCCCCAAGGCAGAGCATATAAAATGGATTCTACCTTTCTAACTTGAAAACATTCAACTGGAAATGTTTATGAATGAATTATGAAACATAACAAAATACATATGAAACATAAGGGAGAGACATATGCTAAAACTCATACCGCATGAATCCCATGAATCAGAGCTGCATCACTTTATTTAATTCCTGTCAAACTGTACAATGTAGCACAGAGATGTTTCTGCCACACTATTCCCCAGAACTCATAGCCTTTTCCAATCATTAGAATTTACAATAAATAGACAGATTTGCGGGGATACAAATCAATGAGAAGAGGAGAAGTCTCAACTGAAGATGGAAGGCCAAAAGCCAACAATCTCTTCGTAAAGGGAGAGCTGCGTTACATCCGGTCAGTGAGAAGGCGAAACATGGTAACGCAGGTCTCTTTGAATTGTAACTGAAGCCAAAATAGGCAATCCGATCCTATTTTTCTTGCCGTTGTAGAAGTCTTTATTTTATTTTGAGCTCTCGGCCTTTGACTGCTTCCTTTTCTTTCCATTATTTCTTTATTTCTCTGGTCTTCAATAGAACGCTGCTAGAATGAATTTATGCCTTTTCATGAAGGGAAAAATGCGCTTAAATGGGAAAAGGGAAGGGAAACGGAGGCGGGACCCATATAAATCGCAACCGGAATGGGGGAGCGGAGAGATATGACATAAAAAACAGCAATCGTAATCGGGATCGGGAGCGGGGCGGAGATATATATATAATGCAGTAATCGCAATCGCAAATCGGGAGGCAAGACGAAGCATAATGGTGCATATAATATTTCCGATGCGATGGGGGGGGGGGGGGGAACTCTTTATATTATATTTTAAACTAGAATTTCGCGTTAACGAAGGAGATAAGCCCTTTGTTATATGAATGGGTGGAAGTACTGATGGTGGGACCCGAGGGCCAATCGCAATCGGAGATCGGAAGGGAGCGAAATGTGACATATATGGGAATGCCGATTGCGATGGTGCGATTGAATGTGGGCCGTCCGATCGGCGGGGAAGATCGATGGTGCTGGATCCATCGGGGGGTTGTTGCGATCAGAGAAAAGGGCGCGATCAAGATTTTTTGCGATGCGATCGGAGTTTTGTGCGATCGGCGGATCGCATCGGAGATATTTGCGATTGGCTCATCGGGGCATACAAATGAACCTTGCGATTTGCGATTTGCGATGGTGCGATGGTACGATTATATATATATTTCAACTTTGTAATAAAGTTCCACGGTATGGAGGGGAAGTGGTTGGGAACGGCGGGGGGGAAAAGGGGTTTTTAAAGGGAAATATTAAAACCAAGCTTAAAGGGAAAAATGGGAAATAGGGGATATATAAGGATATAGGGACTTTTACTTCACTTAAGCATAAATTTCAATTCAGAAGTCATTTTTGAGAGTGTAGTATACCGTTGGAAAGCTCTTTCCGGGCTCTTTCTGCTGGATCTGTTTTGAAGATGATCTGGTGCTGAACATACTGTGGAAAACTTCTCTGAAGAGCAGGGACATTGCTTTGTGGAGATAACAGCTTCTGAGTTGTGACTGAAAGGCAAGGTATTATTGTTTTCACCTCAAAACATGGTTTTAAGGTGAAAATTACACCAAACTGAATGAATGATATCTCTGATCCTCCTGGTGCTATACTTTTGAGTTTATTGATTTCCTCATGACCTCGCTGATCTTTATTGACACTTGACTCATAATTTCGACCATGGTGAGACCTTAGAGACTTATGAGACCCATCCTATGACCTACTGATACGATTTCGAGAATGAAAGTGACTAATGACTGAAGACCATAGGGAGGAAACTCAGCAAGTACCTCATGAGGGAAAACTGATAAAAATTGCTACCATCAATGAATCCATGACCTATCGGAATGGTGAAATTTATTGGTATGAGACACCTATTATGCAAATGCAAAAGAGAATTGATCACTGATGGCAGTATGACTAGACTGACGCTAACACCATAGTCAAAAATTTGGCCTTTGGAGGGGCACGTGGCGGCCTCTGGGATAGCCACGTGTCAACATCCCATTGGCTAGTTCACAACCAACCAAAAACTGCCAACAAAACAGAAATTCTGGCCATCTCGACATCATTCAAAAAGTGTCAACACCCCATTGGCCAGAAGAAAACCAAATTTGACCATGAAATTGACCCCTTTGAACCTATTTCACTTTTTTTTGAAAATTCGCTTATTTGGTCAGGCAGACAACATGTTCTAACTTTCACATACGAAGTCGGTTTTCGATGAAACGAAGTGCGCCAGATTCCTAGCGATGAGACCTATCTGGTCATTTGGGTTTGGAGTGATTCTGAGCACTTTGAGTTTTTAGCAAAAATTTTCCCCCAATTTAGTTTATGATCATTCAAATCCTCCAACAGTAGATCTCCAAATCTAACTCTAGATCCTCTAACAACCGATCTATGAATCTAGCTCCAGATTCGAGTGCTACAGATCAAAATCCAGACAAATGACCTTCAATACACAAAAAAATTGTTGGATGAGACCACCAACATAGGTACATCTGGCCTTGGGCCACCTTTAACATGCAAAAAACACCAACGCGAGTTCACCTTGCTACAGGTCGCACTAAAGAAAGTTATATAAGTTTTTGCTATCAGTGCGAGTATCGGTATTAACCATCCATGTTGAACAACGATATGTCCCTGTGTACTGCAAGTGCTGGTAAGCGCGACCTCTCTTTGTTGGGGGCACACGGATTAGGTTTATTAAAAAAAAACCAACGCTTTGTCACACAAAAAATTGTACCAGCGTACCTCTAATCTCAACCACCAGGCTTTTTGTTCTCAACCACCAAGGCTCTCAACAACAAAGGCTCAAGTCACCACAGAACCAGCTCACAGAGGGCTCTGATACCAAGATAAAAAATGGAAAGTCAAATTAGAAAAAAACATGCAATCTGAAACTAGCATCTCACAGGTGAGACGAGCTACACTTGGAGACTACCCAAGCAATACCGCTCTATTCCATTGATCATAAAATCAGAAATAAATAAGATTACATTAAATTTAGGGAGATCAAAACTATCTCCTAGAAAATAGGAACTAAGTCTAAACTAAGACACACACACAACCGTGAAACAAACTTTTTCCATTAATTTCAACTGAGCTTTAGTGGTTGGAGGGGCTATGCTAATTCTAGGTTTTGCATGGGAGGTTCTAATAGTTGGGTTGGGTAATTCTATTCTCTGTGGCCATGTAATTGGATTTTTAGGGCATCTCTTTTATACTAATTTTTTTTTTTCTACTAATAAGCTAGGGTTTAGGTGGTCTTGGTGGGTGCAAGTCAGTAGCCCTAGTATTTGTTTAATCCTTCTCTTTCAAGTACAGGAGTGAGCATCACTCTTTCCTCGAACTGGGGTTATTTTTTCTTTTCTATATGCCCGATGGCATTTTTGTCAAGGTGGTGTTCAATGTAGATGAGTTTGGTGGGGGCCAAGGAAGTCAATTTATTCTCTATCCCAGTGTTGGGTTCACATAAATTTTACTCTGACAGACCACTATGTCATTCTATTAATGGTTGTTGAGGGTCTTAGCCTTGAGTGGGCATGCTTTGGTTAGGCTCTTTTTGACCAGTGTGGAACTAGATGTGAATTGGGGTCTACAATGTCAGGAACGAGATGTCTCATCAATGAGATAGAGTCAGACATGAGGTCACTTATTACCAAGAGCCAGCTCATGGAGGACACACTTGTATGCAACATTGAATTGAGGACTTTGCTGCTCGCTACAGTGATATCACACTTGCCCATGAACATGAATAACTTACTAGACTGAAGGAGGCACATCTTCTCATAGAACCTCCCTCTTGGACATTAAAGTTATAACTAAGTGGGCAGACCAGATCCATGATACTGGCCATACTAGGGTAATCAATACATGCCGACGATTGAATTATACTGACAAATGAAATTTCTATTGGGCTGAACTCTACTGTACCGCCAAGAATCTCATATGGACATTCTTCAATCACTTAATCATATGCACAACCACCTGAGGGATCTTGATAGGTGAATGGAGGGGATGGAACAACACCTAGGCATTCCTCCAAATACAGGGAGACCTCTAGCGAACCCTGTTGCTCCTATCCCAGTGGTAGGCTCCGATTCTGAACCCTCAACTTGATGATGATATGCATCTATTTTGAGATTTGAGATTTACATTTACTTTTGTACAAGACCAATTAGGCCACTGCCTTAATGTTAATGTAATTACTTAGATATGTTTTAGTTTTCATGTGTCTCTCTCTTCCCTATGGAGAATATATTATCGACCTAACTTTTTGCAACCCACTATGTAAACCTTTATTTTTACGGTAAATAAAATTTACTCCAAAAAATTTATAAAAAATTATTATTTTAAAAATTAAATAAAATTTTATTAAATAATTTTACATTTATTATAATTTATTATAATTGTGAGATGAAAAGGATTGACAAAAATACTATCAATATAAAAAGTATTAATTTGAAATTTATTTTTCATATATATATATATATATTCTTCTCTAAGTTTTTAATTAACTATGAAAAACAAAAATGAATAAAATATTATCCACATAATTTTTTTTTACTAATTTGAAATTTAATATTAATATGGCAGCGTTTTATTCTTTATTAAAGTACTAATTTCAAATTATTTATAAATAAATAAAACATTATATGTATTATTTATAAATAATTCAAAATTTCTATCAACTTTACAAAAAGTTAAATGTATAATAGGGATGAAAAGAATTATCATAAAATATGGGGAATGAGAGACTTTTTCATTTATTTTTTTGTAATATGGGAGACATTTGGATAACATGCGCGTTAAAAAAAACATATCATATTAATATAAATATAATTTATTATTTGTTTACTATTTACAATTAAACATGAGTAATTACAATTATGCATAAATATTTATAAAATTTACAAAGAGGCATTGAGTGGTTGAAATAAGATTTGTATAATGTTTCGTACATTAGAAAGTATTGAAGCATGACATCAAACTAAATTACTAGTGCAACGCTATTTTCAGCGATTCCGTGTTTTTATCCCAATATAATCACAATAATGATGGGGTCGTTTGCGGCCACCACGATTTACTTATTTCAACACGTACTTAGTGGACCATGGGCCCATTTAGCGCTCTGTCATCTTCAAGTTACACGGGATTCTCTCTGTTTATTATATTTTGCAAATTTTGATACTCATTTGGGCCCGGCCCCTCGGAACCCTGGAAATGGACCTTCCACAACTTTTGGGTTGGTCGGAGAGTCTCCTAACAAATTGTCAAGTTCTCGTGAATTTATGAAAATTCTTTCCAAACAAATTGTCATGTTCTCGTGAATTTAATTAGTATGATTTAATTCAAGCTCAATATAAATATAAATATAAATATAATTTTTTTTAAAGTGGAATAAATCTACTAGTGCAGTTGTTTTTTCAAAATAAGCTAATGAAGTAAAATCTAAGTACTTGAGAATATCAAGTTTCTCAAGTTTTTTTTGGATTATTAAGATATTATTTTAAGGGGTGTAGGTTTTTTTGAATAATAATAATGATAGATTTAAGATTTTTGTGATTCATAAAGTAGATAGATCATGTAGAGAATCCAAGAATATGCAACAATCAATTAAGCACATCAGCTTTTGCTGAATATGAGAAATAGTCATGTTGACATGTTTGCATTGAGGACTCCAAAGTCATTGCTAAAGGTGGATCACTTCCATCATAGGAAGCTTAGGGAGACCATTGAGATTGAAAAGCATGCTAAGAATCTCGGTAGGGATGATGGTTGGAAGTTGAATAAGAGTTGGACTCCAACTCTTTTTAGATGATTTTTCTTTCACTATGTCTCTTTTTCCCTTTTAGCCTTTTTAGGGTTTTATTTCCCTTCTTTCTTCTTTCCCTTGTCTATGATTTTTTTCAACCCCCTTTTTGTCTTGATCTTTTCTTTATTCCTCCCATGGTTTTTATCTTATACATTCTCCCTCCTTGGTATTATCTTATAATTATATTATATAATTATCTTATAAACATAATATATAGTTTCTTATGTATTATGTTAATTAAAATAATATTTATTAATAAATAATTAAATTTTAATCAATTGCATTAGAAATATTTATTAAAATTTGTAACTATTTAATAATAAAAAGTTTAAATCTTTTATTATTATATTTAATTAAAAGGCATAAAATAAAGTTTGTATATATAACTAATTAACTAATTTTTTAACTACTAATTAACTAATTTTTCAGAAACTAATTTTGGATAATGATGCATCCACACTATTTATTCAGGAAGATCCTTGGACTTTTTTACCTTGTTGTGAGGATTAACCACATTACCTTGTCCTGAGGATTAACCACATTAGTTGGTTCCAAATCCTAATAATGTGATTAATCTGAAAGACATCTATCTACTAATTATAATAATGAGTTAGTTCACATTTATTATGCCGAGAGGCGCTCTACAACCAAGTATAGGGCGCATGTGTAGATGTAATGTATGTAAACATTTGAAATGTCGGAGTGCACATGTGTAGATGTAATGTGAGAAATGTAATGTAAGTAAACATTTGAAATGTCGGACTATAAGGCACATGTGTAGATCTAATGTAAGAAATGTAATGTAAGTAAACATTTGAGGTGTCAGTTATCCTTGCCTCTTAATGGGATTCAAACACTCAAAAAATAGGTATGGTAGATAAATACAAATAAAAATAAAAATAAGCCGGAGATATGGTAAATAAATAAAACATCTTTTTATACTTACTCCATATTCAAAAAAGATGTATGGTAAATAAATAAAAATATAAAAAAACTCGAGACATCGTGAATAAATAAAACCTCTTTTTATACTTACTCCAGGTATGGTAAATAAATAAAAATATAAATAAAGTAAAGGTATGGTAAATAAATAAAACATATTTTTATATTTACTTCATAAACCTCTTTATATTTAAAGAAAACTAAAAAAAAAGTTTCATTTAGGTGAAGACTATACCATGGGACAAATTATTATTAATACCATGGGCCAAATACCATATTTATAAAATAGGTATGGTAAATAAATAAATAAATATAAAAAAGGTATAAAGAGGTATGGTAAATAAATAAAAATATAAATAAACTAGAGGGTAAATAAATAAAATCTTTCTTCATATTTACACTATAGTCCTCTTTATATTTATGAACAATCAAAAAATAGGTTTTATTTAGGTGAATCTTATGGGACAAATAGCACGGGCCAAATTATTATTATTATTATTTTTCTAAGTAAGATTAAATTATATTAGTTAAACATAATATACATGGAGGCTCTGGCCTCTGCAGTTCAAGCATGTATCAATGGCATAGTTTGCAACAAAACAGCAAAAAGGAGCTGCCCACACAGGGGAAACCAGCAAAAAGAGAGTTTGAATCGCTGCCTCGCGTGAGGAAACCAGCTTTATACAGACAAAATTGATTGTGCCAAACATAGATAGTAGCATTTAACAATATTATGATGTTGAGATCCATAAACCGGAGAAAACTTGATAGCCTAGGTGCCATGGGGCGCAGGAGGTGTCTCTTCGACAAATGAGACATCTGTATTCATCGTCATTGGCAACTTGGGTGGCAAGTGCTGCATGTCGAGGCTCTGAGACTTCACCACCTTTACCCATGGCCTGCTTGCTCTGCTCCTTGCCGTCTTTGTTGTTACCCAAGTTGCTGCTGCTGTCCGAGCGTGAAATGTGCTTGCTAGGAACATTTTGCTTCTCCTCATTCGTAGAGGGGCCGAGGTCACTGCGAGGGCGCTTTTGCAGAATGGGCGGACCGTGGCTGGGAACCTCAACGGGCTCCTCCCAGAAGGAAACCGATATGGTGGCTACAACATGGGGGCGATCTAAGGAGAAATGAAAGTGGAATTGGGTAGAGTTGGAGGTTTGCGAAATGACGGAGGGGACCAAGCGAGGCGGAGGTTGCAGAGAGAGCTCAGAGATAGAGGGCCGAGCAGAGGGGTGAGACAGGCCATCCAAGCGACCCAGACCGTTGCGGGTGTCGGGGTACCTACCTTGAGAATGCTCCAAGGAAGAAGACAAAGAACTGGACTGAGTAGAGGGCGATGGATGGGCAGCGTGACCTTTATTGCTGCCGCGCCTGCATCACATGCGATGCCTAAGCCGAGGCATAGTGGTACAGAAGGGGCGGATGGCATTCTGGGAGGTAGAAGAAGCAGGGTGGTGGTGCCACCGCGACTGAAGCGCAGAGGAGGTGGTGAGGCCAGAGGCAGCAGAGAGATGCAAATGGCAGAGGATGCTCTGTGAGTAATGGTAGCCCAGAAAAAATTCAATGTAGCTCCGAAGACTGGAGCGTCTCCCTATCGGTGTGCGGGAGCTCGGCTCTGCGACTTCAGGGGGGCAGCAACTTCACAGAGGAGAAGACTGGAGAGGCATAGAACCAGGAGGCCGAAGAGCAAAACCAGAAGGCCGAAGAACATAACCAGGCGAATGAGCGAGGAGCGTCATTTTGAGGTGGAAGGAGCAGCCTCGACATTTGCAATGGAGTAAATGCAGCTTGGGGTGACGACTAGAGCTCTTAAATGGAGTAAATGTTCATTGGTGTGGCTTTTGGGTGGCCATGTGGCCCTGCCACACGCCGACCCACAAGCCCAGTACCATGTAATCTTCATTAAGCACTCGCATCCGGGGTGAAGGTAATGGGCTTGGCCCAGTTTAGACTAACTACTTGCACGACGAGCTACGACCTTGCTCGGGATCGAACACAAGATCGGTCCATCATTACGAAGCCGACTTTACCACTACGCCACCTCCACGACCTTGGGCCAAATTATTATTAATACCTTGCAAAAAAAAACATTGTTAACCCTAATATTAATATTACTATTATTATTAAATCTAATATTCATATTAATATATTATAATATTAATATTATTAAATTTAATAACTTTAGATTAATATAATATTAAATTTGTTATATTGAAATATATATTAATATATCATGATATATATATGCGAGGGAGGAACAAAGACATAGAGTGATAGAGGAGGATAGATAGGTGGAGTGATGAGGTAGAGATGGAGATCAACCGAAGGAGAGAGGAGAGGATGAATGAAGAGAGAGAGAGAGGGCTAGGAGTGAGAGAGGTAGAGAAGGGTAAGAGAGGGAGAGGGAGGGAGATAGTGAGAGGATTGGAGGGAAGAGAGAGAGAGAGAGAGAGAGAGAGAGATGGGGGAAGAGAGAGGGAGGTAAGAGATAAAGGGAGAGAGAGGAAGGACGAGCAAGAGGACTTGAGAGAGAGGACGAGAGAGGGGGGGATATAGAGATGGAGTTGGAGGGGGAGAGAGGGAGGGATAGAGATATGGAGTTCGAGGGGGAGAAAGGGAGGGAATAAGAAAGACATAGAGAGTGAGAAGTGGAGAGAGAGGGTGTGGCAGGGCAGAGATGGAGAGAGACTGTGTATGTTTAGGGGTGAGATAAAGAGACAAATAAGGAGAGATAGAGAGAAAGAGAGGGAGTGATAAGGGAGAGATGGAGAGAGTGTGTGTATGTTTGGGAGTGAGGTGAAGATACAAAGAAGGAGATATGGAGAGAAGGGGGGAGAAGGAAAAAGAAAGAGAGGAGGAGGGATATACAAACAAAGTTGTAGAGAGAGAGAGAGAGAGAGAGAGAGAGAGAGAGAGAGAGAGAGAGAGAGAGAGAGAGAGAGAGGATGTGAGAGAGTGGAGAGAGGGAGGGAAAGAGAGATGGAGATGGAGGAGGAGCGAGACGGAGCTAAGAAGAAAGTCATAGAGAGAGAGTGGGAGTGATGAGGAAGATGGAGAGAGAGGGAGGTTCTACTAGTTGGTTGGAAAATTCTATTCTCTGTGGCCATGTAATTGGATTTTTTTGGCATCTCTTTTCAACTAATATTTGTTTTTATACTAATGAGCTAAGGTTTAGGTGGTCTTGGTGGGTGCAAGTCAGTAGCCCTAGTATTTGTTTAATCCTTTTCTTTCAGATACATGAGCGAGTATCTCCCTTTACTCAAACTGGTGTTACTTTGTCTTTTCTATATGCTCGATGGCATTTTGGTCAAGGTGGTGTTCAATGTAGACGAGGTTGGTGTTGGCCAAGGAATTTGATTTATTCTCTATCCTAGTGTTGGGTTTTCATTGATTTTACTCTTACATGCCACTATGCCATTCTATTCATGGTTGTTGAGGGTCTTAGCCTGGGGTGGGTGTACTTTGGTTAGGATCGTCTCGTCCAATGTGGAACTAGCTTTGAATTTGGGTGTCCAGTGTCAAGAACGAGATGTTTCATCAATGGGATAGAGTAAGACACAAGGTCACTTATTACCAAGAATAGGCTCATCAAGGACACACTTGTACGCACCATTGAGTTGAGGACTCCATTGCTCGCTACAGTGAGCTCACCCCTGCCCATGAACAAGAATTACTTAATAGATTGGAGGGGAAATATATTCTCATAGAACCTCCCTCTTGGACATTAAAGTTATAACTAAATGGGCATACTGGATCTGTGATACTGGCCATACTAGAGCCAATTTAATCAATACATGTTGACTGAACTAAATTATACTGGAAAATGAATCTTATATTGGGCTGAACTCTACTAGACTTCCAAGAATATCATATGGACATTCTTCAATTACTTGATCATTCGCACAAGCATCTGAGGGATATTGATAGGGGAACGTAGCAGATGGAACAAAACCTAGGCATTCTTCCAAATGTAGGAAGACCTCTAACATACCCCACTGATCCTATCCTAGTGGTAGGCTCTGATTCCGAAGCCTTAGCTTGATGATGATATGCATATGTTTTGAGATTTCAAATTTACATTTACTCTTGTACAAGGCCAATTAGGCCACTGGCTCGGTATTAGTGTAATTACTTAGATATGTTTTATTTTTCAGGTGTCTCTCTCCTCCCTAAGATTTTTATTTATTTATTTATTTATCATGGTACGATCTCTCCTTTGAGAGATCGACCTCACTTTTTGTAATCCACTATGTAAACCTTTGTTTTTGATGTTAATAAAATTTACTCCAATTATTATTTTAAAAATTAAATAAAAATGTCCTATTTAATTAGATAATCATTAAATAATTTCACATTTATTATAAATGTGAGATAGAAAAGGTTGACAAAATATTATCCACATAAAAAGTATCAATTTGAAATTTAATTCTCAATTTTAAAAATAGAAATTAAATCCTCTTGTCTAAGTTTTTAATTAATTATCGTGAAGAGAAAATAATGAATAAAATATTATCCACATAATTTTTTTTATTAATTTGAAATTTAATATTAATATGGCAACATTTTATTATCTCTGTTGTCGCAAGGTATAACACAATTATAAGAAGAACAACCTGGATAAGAATTGTCCTTTCAATTATTTAGAAAAAGACATCTCCAACCTGAGAAATGATTGTAATATCCTTTTACTGAGAGACTTTAATGCTAGAACTGCTACTAACCAAGCCATTACATTAAGAAATAGCTCTAACCCCGACCCCTTATGGCTTGATGAAGATAGTAACTTAGCTAATAAATTCAAGAGAAAATCTGAATACATTATCGAGAACTTATTTAGCACTGAGCTCCTCAAAATTTGCAGTTCCCAGGACCTAATTATTTGTAATGGTATTAACAAGTGGCCCCTCTCCAATTAGATGACATGTTTCCATGCACTGGGTGGCAATGTCGTAGATTATGCAATTTCTGACATTGTCGTCCTCAACCATATTACAAACTTTGAGCTTCTTAATGGATTCGAGCCTGACTCTGACCACAGGCCTCTGTCTCTATCCCTCAATCTTGCTATGCATACCACCCACATGCAGGAGACCAATGAAAGAAAAAGACACATTCACTTTGATAGAAGTAAAACCGACCTCTTCTTAAGGGATTTAGAGAGGGATTTAGGCCCCATGAATTATAATAATAACATTGATCAAATTTATCACCATTTCACTACTATCCTTTCCAACACCATTAGCAAGTTTTCTAATGAGATTTAGTTTAATCATTCTAATAGAAATTCCAATCCATGGTATGATAAATATTGCAAAATAGCCAGGAAAGCGATCATAGATGCTCCTAATGAAATCATTAAGCTGTAGAATATCAATATATACAGAAATATCATCAAGAGAAAGAAAATATCATATATTAATAAAAGACAGGATTATCTTCTCCACCTTTCTAAAGTGGTGCCCAAAAATTTTTGGCGCAATGTTCTTGTCCGTAAAACCAAAGATAACCATTCTATCCCCTTAGAAAATTGGGACAACTATCTTAAGAAGTTGTATGACTCTCTGAACACTATGGGTGCCATCCCAATCACTCTAATTAAGGAGGATGTATTCTCTTTTGAGGACATTGAGTATGGTATTAATAATCTCGCTAATGGGAAAGCTAAAGATATTGAAGGATACCAAGCTAAAATCCTTAAAATCAGAAGATATATCCTCATTCCTTATCTCCACAACCTTCTCAATTTGGATGTAACACATGGCTTCCCTTGGCTTTGGATGCAAAGCCTTATTGTACCTATATTTAAAAATGGGGACAAGAGTGTTCCATCTAGCTATAGGGCCATTATGGTTAGACATATCTTGGCCAAGCTTTATGTGATCATTTTGGAGAATAAGCTTAGCCTTTGGCTTGAAAGTCAGGGAAAAATAACTAAAGGACAAACTGGTTTTAGGAGAAATCACTCGACTATTGACCATCTAGTCACTCTTAGAATCATTGCGGAGGAATGTTGCAATAGTGAAGCCGATCTCTTCTGTTGCTTTGTGGACTTTAGAAAAGCTTTCGACACTGTTTGTTGAGATAAAATTTGGGAGAGACTTAAAGAGATCATGGTCCCTCTTGAGCTGAGAATTGTTGTGATCTGTCTCTACGAGACCGTCACTTCCAAGCTTAAGAGCAATGAGGGGTGGTATAAAGACATTAAATGCAATATTGGATTTAAGCAAGGTTGTCCCCTATCCCCTACCCTTTTTGGCATATACGTCGATAAGCTAGAGGATTGTTTGGATATCATTCTTCTTGCAAAAAACCACAATGACCTTGACAAGCAAATCTAGATTCTTCATGGCTACTGCTCAAAGATGGGTATGATAGTTAATACCGACAAGACTAAAGTCATAATCATTAAATCCAAAAATATCACCCATGGTAGTTTCGTGTATAATAACTAGTGATTAGAGTAGGTTTCTTCTTATAAGTATTTGGGCATTGACTCCCTCATCATCTCAACTGAAATTATAGCATTGAGAAAGGGATTATTGGGGCTGGAAATCTTATTATGATCTTGAAAAAAATTGTAAGTCGGTCGATCTTTACATTTGGAGTAAAAATAAGTTCCTCTTTGAGACCCTTGACACCCTTGTTGTCTTATACGGAGGTGAAGTTTGGGGTTGCAGTATATCGAGAGAGTCATGGAGGAAGATTGAGATGATTCAAACACAATTTATAACATATGACCTCAAGATCAAGGGAAATAATCCCTATCCTATCCTCTTGATCGAATCTGGTATGTTCCCCATTGAAAGTACATCTATGTTTAGATATCTGATGTATAATAAGAAGCTCGACAACACAGAATAAAAAAGGCTCCCTAAAATTGCTTCTAACTGTAATCAAAACCCTCACCTTCACCTTAAGCACGGGTTGCATAAGGATGCCCAGTCTTGGTTCAACCATTGAGGAATTAAGGAGGATCTCAGTATGGGAAGCAAAGATAATATCAAAAATACTATTACCTCTAAGTTTAATGACGAGCTGTGGGAGGATCAGGAGCTGGAGGGCAAAAGGAAGCTAAGATACTATAAGGAAGTGATCAACCCCACCCTTGATAATCAGAATTATCTCTCTCTGTTGTCCAACAAGAAGAAAAAAATGAACGTCGCTAAGATAAGAACTAATTCCCATGAGCTTCGGAGTGAGACCGGGGGGTGGTCTATTCCCAAGACCCCTTGGAACGATAGAATCTATCAGATTTACGATTCTAAGAAGGTGGAAGATGAAAAACACTTCCTTTTAGACTTCCCTACTCTTACTCACATTCGCTCTCAATTCCCTACCATCTGCCACACTTCCAGTCTTCTTGACCTATTAAGCCAACCCACCTATAACAATCTTGTAACACTTATTTTCCTTTTCTTTAACCATAGAAACATGATTTTGAAGAATCAAACTTAGATTCTTTTTCCTTTCTTAAGGTTTGATAGACCACATTGGTCTTAATGGATCATCTTCGTCTTTGTCATCATCGTCGTCTTCGTCGTCGTCATCATCATCACATCATCATCATCATCATAATAAATTATTTTAATTTATATTTCAAATATTATAATTTTGTTTTTATCCCCGTCGTCGTCGTTATCGTCATCATCATCATCAATTATTTTAATTTATATTTCAAATATTATAATTTTGTTTTTATCTTCGTCGTCGTCGTCGTCATCATCATTTATTTTAATTTATATTTCAAATATTATAATTTTATAATTTTGTTTTTATCTCCATTTTGATCGGTTATGGTTTTTATGTTCAGAGTAGTCTTTAGTGCGACTTTTTGAAGGCTTTTCTGGTGGTTTTTTCGGGTCTAATTTCTCTACAATTTGGTAGGAATTCATTGAAAACAGAAGTTTGATAGGTAACCTTGCACAATCAAAGTGGCCTAGAAGTTTTTTAGGGTGTTGAATCCATATATACAATAAAAAAACCAGTTTAAATAACATAAATCAAGATTTTACCTCAAATTGTTTCACCAGATTCCGATACTGGAAACTCCAAAAGGTCGCACTAAAGACAACTCCTTTATGTTCTTATTAAGTAATGATGACAATGTACCATCATATACTAAACTGATTAGTGACAGGCTGTGAGACATTAAATGTCAGGTTTGTAAGGTTTACATTTCATATTTGTCAAGTGAATTTCAATATCCCCATGGGCCTCCAAATCTCATGGCATGTCACCGGACAACTTGCTAACCCAAGGTTCGCGGATCCCATAGGTGAACCTTGATCCATATATTAGATAATTTAAAATATTTAAAATATATTAAGTAAATTTAACTTTTATCAATATATTAGATAATTTAAAATATTTAAAATATATTAAATAAATTTACATTTTTAAAATTTTATAGGTAAAATTTTTTAAATTAAAATTTTCACAATTTGTTAAAAATAATTGAGGTTATTTATTTATTAAGTTGCTTATAAAAAAACAATTTAATAGATTTCACAATTTCTCTCTCTAACATATTAAATATATTACAATCAGGCTATTAATAGATATAAAGATTTATTAAAAAATAAATGAAAGAGTTCAACAAGATATTTATTTTTATTTATTTGTACGGTAATATAGTAGTATTAATAATAATACGTTGATTTTAAAGTTATAGCCAAGTCTACATCAAATTTTATTATGACTCTCTTAATACAAAGGACCTACTCCTATGTAACTATTTGACTACTACATCTAGGAAGGTGTACATACCTAACCTCTCTAAATTTGAACAGACAACCTCTTAAGAGGAAATCACATGTTTTTAACCATTAAGCCTACTCAAGTATTTTTTTGACACAATGATATGCCACTTAGAGAATCAAATCTAAAATATATTTTTAATGGATATGGATCCCTAATCAAAAATTTAGATAATGACATTAAAAAAGAAAAAGAAAAAGAAAATTACATTAGCTTTGTAAGATAATACATTGTTGTCATGATACACGCTATACACATTGTTTGGAAAATTAAATACAATTTTTTTCTATCATAAACCAAAACATTAAACTTACGTTCAAATGTAAAAATTGATTTATATCTTTCAATATTCAATAATTAAATTAAACAATAGGAAACGTTAGCTAATCAACCTTATTCTTTATCAGTATTAATTTCAAATTATATATAAATTATTCAAAACTTCTATTGTATTATTCATTAATAATTCAAAATTTTCATTAATTTAAAAAAAGAGAATGTATAATGGTGATGAAAAAAATTATCATAAAATATGGGATGGGAGACTTTTTCATATATTTTTTTGCAAAATGGGAGACATTTGGATAACATGTATTGATTTTTTATTTTATAATACAAAACCAGCGTTTTTTTCAACCATGATGGGCCAGTAGCCGCCACCACGAGTTACTTATTTCAACACGTACTCAGTGCAGCATGGGCCCATTTATCGCTCTGTCATTTTCAAGTTCCACGGGATGTCTGTTTATTATATTTTGCAAATTTTGATACTCATTTGGGCCCCCCGGATTGTTGGAAATGGGCCTTCCAAACTTTTTGGTTGGTTAGGGAGTCTCAAAACAAATTGTCTTGTTCTCGTGAATTTATGAAAAATCTTTCTTGGAAAATTTGTATGATTTAATTCATGCTCATTATAAATATAAAAGTTGAATAAATGGAGCACTGCAGTTTTTTTTCCTGTGAATGAAAAGAAAATAAGTCAATGACCTAAAATCTATAGGTATTTGAGAACAAGTTATGAGTTAGTTCATATTTATTGCAGTCAAAGGTTCTTTACAATTTAGTATAAGGCATATGTGTAGATGTACTATAAGTGAATATTTGAAATGTTAGAGTATAGGACACGTGTAGATATAATGTGCTAAGTATAGGGCACATGTGTAGATATAATGTGAGAAATGTAATATAAGTAAACCGAGTAGTCTTTAGTGCGACTTTTTGAAGGCTTTTACAGTGTAATTTTTCTAAATTCCGGCAGGAATTTAGTGAAAAGAGAAGTTTGATTGCTAACTTTGCGCAATCGAAGTATCCTAAAGGTTTTTGAGCTTGCTGAATCCATATATAGAGTCAAAAAACCAGTTTGAATAACAAAAACCAAGATTTTACCTCAAAAATTTTCACCAGATTTCGGGACTTGAAACTTCAAAAAGTCGCACTAAAGACAACTCCTAAGTAAACATTTGAAATCTCAGAGTATAGGGCACTGTGTAGATGTAATGTAAGTAAACATTTGAAGTCTCAGCTCAATTATGATCAATATATTGCTCTTAACGAGATTCAAACACTCAAAAAATAGGTATGGTAAATAAATAAAAAAATAAATAAACTCGAGATATGGTAAATGAATAAAACATCTTTTTATACTTATTCCATATTCAAAAAAGATGTATGGTAAATAAATACAAATATAAATAAACTAGAGGTATGGTGAATAAATAAAACCTTTGTTTATACTTACTCCATGTATGTCAAATAAATAAAAATATAAATAAACTAAAGGTATGGTAAATAAATCAAACATTTTTTATATTTACTTCATAAACCTCTTTATATTTACGAAAACTCAAAAAAGAGGTTTTCTTTAGGTGAAGACTATGGGACAAATACCATGGGACAAATTATTATTAATACCATGGGCTAAATACCATGGACCAAATACCACATTCATAAAATAGGTATGGTGAATAAATAAATATAAAAGAGGTATAAAGTGGTATGGTAAATAAATAGAAATATATCAAATAGGATTAGAAATCGACATCTAATTATATACCAAGTCTATGGGTCAAATACCATGGTAAATAAAAGAGGTATGGTAAATAAATAAAAACATAAATAAACTAGAGGGTAAATAAATAAAATCTTTATTCACGAACACTAAAATAAGTTTTATATAGGTGAATCCTATGGGACAAATACTATGGGCCAAATTATTACAAATACCTTACAAAAAAAACATTATTAACCCTAATATTAATATTAAAAGATTAATATTACTATTATTATTAAATCTAATATTCATATTAATATATTATAATATTAATATTATTAAATTTAATAAATTTGGATTAATATAATATTAAATTTGTTATATTATAATGTATATTAATATATCATGATATATATTAACTCTAGATATATATGGGAGGGAGGAACAAAGACATAGAGTGATCGAGGTGGATAGATAGGGGGAGTGATAAGGTAGAGATGGAGATAAATCAAAGGAGAGAGGAGAGGATGAATGAAGAGAGAGAGAAAGAGAGGGAGAAGAGTGAGAGGTAGAGAAGGATAAGAGAGGGAGAGGAGTGAGAAACGTAGAGAGAGAGAGAGAGAGAGAGAGAGAGAGAGAGAGAGAGGTAGGAGATAAAGGGACAGAGAGGAAGGATGAGTGAAAGGATGAGAGAGGGAGGGATAGAGAGATGGAGTTGGAGGGGGAGAGGGAGGGATAAAGATATGAAGTTCGAGGGGGAGAAAGGGAGAGAAAAATAAAGACATAGAGAGTGAGAAGTGGAGAGAGAGGGTGTGACAAGGGAGAGATGGAGAGAGACTTTGTATGTTTAGGGGTGAGATAAAGAGACAAATAAGGTGAGATAGAGAGAGAGGGGGAGTGATAAGGGAGAGATGGAGAGAGAGTGTGTATGTTTGGGAGTGAGATAAAGAGAAAAAGAAAGAGAGATGGGGAGAAGGAGGGAGAAGAACAAATAAGGAGAGAGGGAGGGATATAGTAACAAAGTTGTAGGGTGGAGAGAGAGAGAGAGAGAGAGAGGTGGGAGAGAAAGAGAGAGAGAGGATGCGAGAGAGTGGATAGAGGGAGGGAAAGAGAGATGGAGATAGAGTGGGAGAGGGAGGGAGGTAAGAAGAAATACATAGAGAGAGAGAGGGAGTGATAAGGAAGATGGAGAGAGAGGGAAAGAGGACAACAAAAGGAAAGAGAGATAGAAGCCGGGGAGAGGGAGAGAAGGGGAAGATAGAGATATAAATGGAAGGTGAAGAGAGGGATGAAGAGAGGGAAGAAGGTAGAGATGGATAGAGAGGGAGGGATATAGATATAGAGATGGAGGGGGAGAGAGGGAGGGAATAAGAAAGGAATAGAGAGTAATAAGTGGAGAGAGAGAGAGAGAGAGAGAGGGAGTGACAAGGGAGAGATGGTGAGATGGTATGTATGTTTAGGGGTGAGATAACGAGACAAATATGGAGAGATACAAAGAGAGAGGGAGTGATAAGCGAGAGATGGAGAGGGAGTGTGTATGTTTGGGGGTGAGATAAATATACAAATAAGGAGATATGGACATAAGGGGGGAGAGAAGGAGAGATGGAGGGATATAGTAATAGAGTTGTAGGGTGAATAGAGAGAGAGAGAGAGAGAGAGAGAGAGAGAGAGAGTGGAGAGAGGGAGGGAAAGAGAGATGGATTTGGAGGGGGAGAGAGGGGGAGGGAAAGAGAGATGGATTTTGAGGGGGAGAGAGGGGGAGGGAAGAAGAAATGCATAGAGAGAGAAAAGGAATAATAAAAAAGATGGAGAGAGAGGGAGAGGGGATGATCATGAGTTCATAAACTTTGCTCAAATTTCAAAGTTATAGGATTGGGTTGAAACTAGGATGGTTGCGTAGATCTCGTCTTCCTGATTCCAGTGCCATGAACGGTTCAAAAAACCGATGTCGTATGAGGGAGATATCGCATTTTGATCGAATTGCCAAACATGTAAAATTGCGACAGGTTTGACTGGGATGCCCAGTCAGCAAGGTAGATGCACAGTTAGAAAAAAGAATATTCTGAGGAATATTCCTTTCCTAAGAGCCAACCACAGGTTGATAAGTGGCACCATTTGATTGGTTGGATGAGTTTGGTACGTTGTTTTATGGGCCAATTGGGAGGTGCCACATGGCTAGCCCTGAGGCCACCACGTGGCCCTTGAACCACTGTGAAAAACTTTGGGGAGAGGTTCGCAGGGTTTGACCTCGCGACCTCCGATAGAGCACACACATGACACAACTGCCCGAGCTACACATAGTACTTAAACTCTATAGTCTGTTGCTTTAATTTATATTGCATAGATTTCAAGTTCGAGGGTTGGGGACTGCTGGTGGTCCCAACCTGCCAGCGGCCCCCGCGGGTGGTCACATTACAACGTTCAAACTCCAACATAAAAAATAACCTCCACAAACTCCAACTGACGGTTAAAACAACCCGCTAGCACCCGTCAAGTTGTCACATGACAACATTTGTTGCCAACGCCTTCGCGGTCAGCCTAACCCGCTGTCTAAACCGAAGTTTTGTTCAATATTACCCATAGTTATATGCGGAGTTCCTTGACAGTTACGGTTAGTTCCGCGGGTTTGAGGTGCGCATGTGGCCACCCCAACCGCTAGCAGTTATTGTAAATGATTATTTTGGCGGAGATTTGGAGCGCGCCTATTTTTGGGCGGATTTCACTAAACTAACTCCAATTAAGTGGAGTTCTCCACTTTTAGTGGAGTTTTTCTAGGTGTAACTAGGAAAAAGAGGAGACTCAATTCTCGTACATTCATAGTGAATGGAGAGTCATTTTTGACTAATTGGAGAATTGTGGAGCCATTGGTGCAGAGAAAACAACCATTAGAGGCCTGTAACTACATGTATTTGCAAAATTTTGAGCATAATGAAATATAGACATGCCATTGGGAGTTGGACCAGAAAATGTAGCCCAGGAGGGGTGAACTGCTTCATCATGCCTACTGTGTAAATGTTACGTGGTAACTTATTTCTCTATTTTACACTGTTGTTCAGTGTTATTTGTGCTTATTTCATGCTTCTAATTCACTAAAATCATCTACATTTCATGGTTAAAATCCTCCATCCTTAAGCAAACTAATGAGACAAGTATGCACATGTTTATAAACTGAAAATACACTTAGCACAAAAAAACTAATACAGTCCTTTCAGATCAGATTGGTATCAGAGCTAGAGTTTATTTTCTGGTGTTGTTTTGTGCAAATAATTGTTTAACTATTTGCAAGTTTTCGATGCTTACAAGGCTCAAGCTCAAGAGAGGAGAAGGCAACTTGGTGGAAGCAGAAGGGTCTCAAGAAGAGCCAAATAAAAGGAGAGAAATATTGCCACAATCTCCACCACCTAGTTCACCTCCTAAAGAAGCAGAAGCTACATTAAGCATGCCTCTAGAGGAAGGAGAAATCCATGAAGAAGTTGATCCCAAGGAGGAAGAAAGAGTATCCAGGAAAACATTCCTTGACATGACTGAGATGGTTAGAATCCTTTATCAAGAAAGGAATGAGAGACTGGAAGGAGAAGGATCCAAACTTCACAAGGAAGGGCAAGGATCTTTAGGAGGTCACAATGATGAAGATAAGTCAAAGAAGGGCAATGGAGGAAATGGAGGCAATGGAGATCCATCATCCTCACACTCATCATCATCATCCTCTACTTCTTCTTCAGTACATCAACCACACAAGTCAAAGAACACTGGTAAAATTCATTTTTTAAAACTTGATGTAAAGTTTGAATTGCTAATGTTTAATGGTGAAGTCAATGCAGAAAAGCTTGATATTTGAATTAGGAAATTGGAGGTCTATTTGAGAATCCAAAACCTTCAAGATGATGATACCAAAATCCAACTAGCTTCATTGAGAATGGAAGGTGCAACACTTGTTTGGTGGGAAGCCAAGACAAAGGAGAAGATCAAGAAACATGGTAAGATTATTCTATCATGGTCAGATTTCAATACTGCTATAATACAACGGTTTTACCCATTAGCTCATATGTAGAAATCCATAATGAACTGGCAAAAATTTAGGCAATTGAAGGGACAAAATGTGCAAGAATACACCCAAGAATTTAGGAGAAGTGTTTTCTTATTAGGGGTAGATTTGCAGAGCCAAGATACTTTTCTCAAGTACATATGAGGCTTACATAGCTACCTTAAAAATACTATTCTCATGTTTAACCCCACAAGTCTAGATGAAGTATGTGTTCAGGCCACACATCTAGAAGCTAGAGGGAAAAACATTTCTGAAGAGGGTAGAAATAAACCTTTTAAAGGTAAAAACAAAGAGAATACCTCAAAAGGTAAAAGAAAAAAGAATTCATCTATTAAGAAAGAGGGAAAAAAATTGGTTTGTAAACATTGTTCAAAAGAAGGCCATGATGAAACTCATTGTTGGAAATTACATCCTGAAATGAGGCCAAAGAAACCCAATAACAAAGGGAAACAGAAAACTGTTGCTACAACTCAACATGATTTAGGATATGATTCAGGTGATGAATCTAAGATTGTAGCAATGGGATTGAATAACATGAAGGGAGAAGAAATTGAAACTAAACCCAGTACTAGTACATCAAACTGTCACATTCATGCTCCAAATGAAGAAGAAAGAATTGAACTGTTTCATGTGAGGGTCATATCTAAACATACCAAGATTGACACATTATTTTAAAATGGGTCACAAGAAAACTTAATATCTGAAGACTTGGTCAAGAAAATTAACCTTGATACCATACCACATCCAAAACCATATCCACTTGATTGGATTTGTAAGGATGCAAATTTACAGGTTTCAAAGAAGTGTATATTGTGGTTTGCAATAACTGTAAATTTTGTTGACACAGTTGAATTAGAAGTGGTTCCGCTTGAAATAACATGTATTGTGTTGGGGATTCCTTACTTGTATGACAGGAAAGTGATCTTCCATCGCCATGAGAACAAATATCATTTATTCAAATATGGCAAGGAGTGCATTGTAAGAGCACATCGCGAGAAGACAAACATTGCTATGGTAAATGCTGGACAGGTAAAGAGGCTGGTAAATTCAAGTAAGAATTTTGTTCTTCTAATGATTAAGCCTAAAGCTGATGTTAATCATGAATCAATTGAGGGATGTGATCCTAAGTTGAAATCATATTTATATGATGTAGTTAGTGCACATCATGATATGTTTCAGGAGCCAACAGGATTGCCTCCAAAAAGAAAGATTCAACATGAGATTCAATTGCAACAATATTGTCATCTTCCAAACATCGGTAGGTATCGCATGTCGATAATGGAGAATGTTGAAATAAAGAGGCAAATCAAAGAGATGTTGGACAAAGGAATCATAAGGCCAAGCATCTCGCCATGCGGTTCACCCATAGTCTTGATACCAAAGAAAGATGGGACATGGCGCATGTGTGTAGATTTTCGAGCTTTGAACAAGATTATGGTAAAGAATCGTTACCCACTCCCAAGGATAGATGATTTTCTTGATCAACTGAAATATGCAAAGTTTTTCACTAAGTTAGATTTATGAAGTGGATATCATGAAGTAAGAATTGCAGAAAGTGATATATGGAAGACTGCATTCAAAACCAAACAAGGACTCTTTGAGTGGCTAGTAATGCCATTTGGTTTGTGTAATGCACCAACAACTTTCACGCGTGTTATGGATAGTGTTTTGCGTCCATTCCTTGATGAATTTGTGATTTTATACTTAGATGACATATTTATTTTCAACAAAACAAGAGAAGATCATTTCTTGCATGTGAATAGAGTGCTTGATATTTTGAAGAAAGAGAAATTGTTTCTTAAGATGTCAAAGTGTGAGTTTGGAAAGAATTATTTGGTCTATTTGGGACATACTGTAGGAGGAGGAGAGTTAAAAATTGATCCTTCTTAAGTGGAAGCCATTGTGAATTGGCCCACACCCAAAACAGTAAATGAGGTAAGAAGCTTCTTAGGTGCAACTCAATATTGGAGAAAGTTTATTGCTAACTTTTCTTCCATCACATCTCCTATGCATGCAGTGACAAGTGTGAAGAAAAGCTTCCAATGGGGAGGCAAACAACAAAAAGCTTTCGAAGCTATAAAAGACAATATCAGTTTAGCTCCATTCCTTGCATTACCAAATTTGAGACATCCATTCGAGATTCAAACTAATGCTAGTGATTATGCCATGGGCACAGTACTTTTGCAGCATGGCAAGTCTATCTCTTTTCATTCTGAAACATTTAATGGTGCTGTGACAAATTATCCTACATATGACGAAGAACTATATGCGTTGGTACAAAGTGTCAAGAAGTGGAAACACTACTTGATGGGTAAAGAGAAGATTGTACATACATATCACCAACCATTACAGTACTTGCAGTCACAAACAAAATTGTAGAAATCAAGACATTTCATGTGGATGGGATTTCTTCAACAGTTTCACTTAGTTATATGGTACAAGAAAGGTATTTTCAACAAATTTTTTGATATGCTTTCAAAACCAATCATTAGTGCATATAATTTACTAAAAAATGATTCTATTGTACATGAGAGTTACATATAACAATATGCACATGACAATGATTTTCAAGATGTGCATGCTAGTTTGAGTGTAGGGAATCAAGTTGAAGAAATAGATTATAACATGCATAACAATTTGTTGTTTCATTTGGGCAAGTTGTGTATACCACAAGAGAGGCTAAGTGTCATGAGAGAAGCTCATTCATCTCTTATTGCTGGACACTTTGGGGTAAGCAAAACAGTGGCACATCTACAGAGGTATTGCTATTGGCCTCACATGATAGATAGTGTATCACGTTTTATAAGAGGTTGTTTTATGTGTGCAACAAGTAAGCCTAGTAATAGGAAGCTTGGGTTGTACACGCCACTACCGGTACCATCAAGGCCATGGGAGAGTGTCTCCATGGACTTTTTTTGAGGTCTACCTATGTCAAGAAGACATCATGATTATCTTTATGTAGTTGTGGATAGATTTAGTAAAATGTGTATAATTATGCCATGTAAGAAAAACATTATTGCTGAACAAACTGCTGAAATTTATTTTCAACATGTTTGGGTTCATTTTGGATTGCCAAATTCTATTGTTAGTGACATGGATTCCAAGTTCATTGAGAATTTTTGGTCCAATCTATGGAAGATGATGGACACAAAGTTGAAAAAGAGTATTTATTTTCATCCACAAAACGATGGACAAACCAAGGTGGTGAAAAAAACCCTTGTGCATCTATTGAGAGGATAGTGCAACAAACATCCTAAGTTGTGGGATGAAAAATTGCATTACATTCATCATGCTTACAATTGAGCAAAGCACTCTTTAACTCAAACATCACCTTTTAAAGTATGATTTAGGTATTTTCCAAAATCGCCATTAGAATTCATCTTTGGGAAGGATGTTGCAATAGATGGCGATGGTGACATTGACACGAATCAAAAGTTCATTGAGAAAATTCAGATTATGCATCAACAAGTTCAAGAAAATCTTGAGAAAAGTCAAAGCAAATACAAAGAGAGGCATGACAAACATAGATTTGATCACAAGTTTCAAGAGGGAGATGAGGTATGGTTGCACATTAGCAAAGAAAGGATGCAAGGGGAAGGTAAAAAGCTCAAACCCATTCGCTATGGTTCATTCAAGATCATAAATAAAGTTGGTAATTATGCATTTCAACGTGACTTGCCTTCATATATGCAAATTTATTTAGTTGTTAATGTTGAAAACTTACGTTTGTATGAGCTGCCTTTGATCGGTGATCGAGGAAGTGATCTTCAGCTACCTTCTATTGAATATTTCTCGCCATAATTTCTGGATGAGCTCAAGGAAGATACAATTCTTGACAGGAGGACAGGAGCATCTAAGAGGGGAAGTGTTGACTACCTTTGAGTTGGGCTCAAAGGCACTAAGCCAAGCAAGGAAAAATGGATGGAGGTTGGAAAGGTGAGGGAGATGTACCCTCATCTACTAAACACATAATCAAGTCTTTTGGGGTCCAAAAGATTCCTAATGGGGAGGAGTGATAAGGAGTTCATAAATTTTGCTCAAAATTAAAAGTTACAGGATTGGGTTGAAACCAATATGGTTGCGTAGATCTCGTCTTCCTCATTCCGGTGCTATGAACGGTTCAAAAAACCGATGTCGTATGAGGGAGATATCACGTTCTGATCGAATTGCCAAACAGGTAAAATTGCGACAGGTTTCACTGGGATGCCCAGTCAGCAAGGTGGATGCATAGTCAACAAAATGAATATTCCTTTCCTAAGAGCCAACCTCAGGTTGAAAAGTGGTGCCATTTGATTGGTTGGATGAGTTTGGTACGTTGTTTTATGGGCCAATTAGGAGGTGCCACGTGGCTAACCCTCAGGTCACCACGTGGCCCTTGAATCACAGTGTAAAATTTTGGGGAGAGGTCCACAGGGTTAGACCCCACAACCTCTGGCAGAGCACGCACACGAAATAACCGCCCGAGCTACACGTAGTAATTAACCTCTATAGTATGTAGTTTTCATTTATGTTGCATAGAGTTCAAGTTCGGGGGTTGGGGACCGCCGGCAGTCCCAACCCACCAGCGGTCCCCGCGGGTGGTCACATTACAACGTTCAAACTTTAACATAAAACATAACCTCCGTAAAGTCCAACCAATGGTTAAAGCAACCCACCAGGGTCCATCAAGTTTTCACTAAAATAGAGAATAACTGTAAAAGCTATATTGTGGTGGACAATCTGTCCTTTTACAAAGTGAGGCTTGTTATTTATAGCCTTTTTTTTATTACAATACCATGGGTAGATACCATAGGCGATCCGAATGGAAAATGACATCCACCCATGGTATTCATCCACCCATGTTATCCATCCACCCATGGAATTTACCCATGGTATTGTAAATGACATCAGCGAATGGTATTTATTCCCCTATGGTATTATAAGTGACATCTATCCATGATATTCATTCACACATGGTATGTATCCACCCATGGTATTTATCCAGACATGGAATTTACCCATGGTATTGTAAGTGGTATCTACTCATGGTATTCACCCATGGTATTGTAACTCAAAAAAAGGCTATAAATAACAAGCCTCACTTTGTAAAAGGACAGATTGTCCACCATGAGGTAGCTTCTACAATTATTCTCTGTTTTAATAAAACAATTTTTTTTGTGGTTTTATTTGCAGTGTGTTCTCTCTTTTTTTCTGGCATTCTAATTTTGTAGATCTTGTCAGATCCATTTCAATTTTTTAGATCTTGGGGGCCTCCCCCCAAGATCTGGATCAGTGGTATCAGATTCAGGTTATGAATCCATGGGAATGAGGGTTTCAAGAATATTTCAGTTTCAATGTTTTACAACAGTATTCAAGAAAACTCCATGAATTTTTTGGGCGACGAGTTTCCAAATCCGAACTGATATTTTTGGTAAAATTTAAAAAAAATAAAGACTAGATCTAGATTCCTTACTAAAAAATACCCAAATTAAAAAAAAAATCAGCCGAATTGGAGTTTGGATGAGAGAGATCGCTAATTCAAAATCAACAATGTTGTAGAAAATTTTCTAACGTCAATTTGTGGACAATGGATCTCCTATCATTTTTTTGCAGTTTTCAATGCAAAATTTCAAATATCTGGTTACAGATCTAATCTCCCCTTGAAAAATTACCCGATTAAAAAAAAAAAATCAGTCGAATCGAAGTTCAGACAAGGGAGTTATCGATGATTTAAAATCAACTATTTTTTTTTCAGAAATTCTGTGACAGAAGGAAAATTCCAATGCGAATCTGAGAGTTTAGAGTCTCTAGATAGCGATTTTAAACACGTAGGAAGATGCAAAATGATCATTCCATTTCCAAAAACAAGTTATAATAAATATTTTGAGCCATATTGACCAAACTATGCTCATTTTAAATCTGGAGCAACATTAAGAGCGAGTTCCCTTTGGAGACGTGCCCTTCCACCCCGCTTTAGTAGGCACTTGCTTCACATTCATCAGTTTCAGAATAGCAACATTTAGCTTGGGTTATTTGGAGATGTGCCCTCCGACCCCAAGCTATGTAGGCACCTGCTACTTTATCAACAATCAACATCATGGTTATGGGTTAACCGCACAAAATCCTTCTCATCGAAGTCCATTTGCTAGGCCGCACAGTGTTAGTATCACAATTGGTCACAAGCATTACAAGGTATCTCTATCCTTAGATCTTCGTTTGTCATGGTTTTAAGTCATCCACAAACCCACACTTCATCGAAGTCTATTGCTAGGCTACATACTATCAATATCACAGTTGGTCACAAGCATTACAGGGTATCTCTTTCCTCGGATATTCATTTATTATGGTTATTGGTTAACTACACAAAACCTTCTCTTCGGTGGCTCTTCATATTCAACAAAGGTTTATCAAGAGATAAATTCACGCAATGGGGACCATTGCTTCTTAAGGAGGGAGGAATGATCCAAATGGAAAATGGCATCCACCCATGTTATCCATCCACCCATGGAATTTACCCATGGTATTGTAAATGGCATAAACCCATGGTATTTATTCACCTATGGTATTATAAGTGACATCTATCCATGATATTCATTCACCCATGGTATGTATCCACCCATGGTATTCATCCAGACATGGAATTTACCCATGGTATTGTAAGTGGTATCTACCCATGGTATTGTAACTAAAAAAATGCTATAAATAACAAACCTCACTTTGTAAACATACATATTGTCCACCAAAATGTAGCTTCTACAATTATTCTCTGTTTTATTAAAACAAGTTTCTTTGTGGTTTTATTTGTAGTGTGTTCTCTCTTTTTTTCTGGCATTCTAATTTTGAAGATTTTCTGGAATTTTAATTTTGCAGATCTTGTTAGATACATTTCAATTTTTTAGATCTTGGGGGCCTCCCCCCAAGATTTGGATCAGTGGTATCAGATTCAGGTTATGAATCCATGGGAATAAGGGTTTGAAGCATATTTGAGTTTCAATGTTTCGCAACAATCTTCAAGCAAACTCCATGAATTTTTTTGGCAGCAATTTCCTAATCTGATTTGATATTTTTGGTGAAAATTTTACAAATAAAAAGACCAAATCTGGATTCCTTGCGAAAAATACCCAAATTAAAAAAAATCGGCCGAATTGGAGTTCAGATGAGAGAGATATCGCTGATTCAAAATCAAGAATGTTGTAGAAAATTTTCTGACGTCAATTTGTGGACAACGACTCTCCTATCATTTTTTTGTAGTTTTCAGTGCAAAATTTCAGATAAATGGTTACAGATCTGAGCTCCCCTTGAAAAATAACCTGATTTCAACAAAAAAACCGGTCGAATCAGAGTTTGGGCAAGGGAGTTATCGCCGATTTAAAATCAACTAATTTATTTATTTATTTTTTTCAGAAATACTGTGACTGCAGGATAGTTCCAATGCGAATCTGAGAGTTTAAAGCCTCCAAATAGCGATTTTAAACACATGGGGAGATGCAGAATGATCATTCCATTTCCAAAAACAGGTTATAATAAATATTTTGAGCGATATTTACCAAGTTATTCTCATTTTAAATATGGAACAACATTCAGAGCGAGTTTCCTTTGGAGGCGTGCCATCCCACCTCGCTTTAGTAGGCACCTGCTTCACATTCATCAGTTTCAGCATAGCAACATTCGGCTTGGGTTATTTGGAGATGTCCCCTTTGACCCCAAGCTATGTAGGCACTTGCTACTTTATCAACAATCAACATCATGATTATGGGTCAACCACACAAAATCCTTCTCATCGAAGTCCATTTGCTAGGCTGCACACTATTAGTATCATAGTTGGTCACAAGCATTACAGGTATCTCTATCCTCGGAACTTTGTTTAGCATGGTTTTGGGTCATCAAAAAATTTACACTTCATCGAAATCCATTGCTAGGCCACATACTGTCAATATCACAGTTGGTCACAAGCATTACATGGTATCTCTATCCTCAGATCTTCATTCATCATGGTTATGGGTTAACTACACAAAACCCTTCTATTCGGTGGCTCTTCATATTCAACAAAGGCTTCTCAGGAGGGAACTTCACGCAATGGGGACCATTGCTTCATAAGGAGGGAGGAATGATCCGAATGGAAAATGGCATCCACCCATGGTATTCATCCACCCATGTTATCCATCCACCCTTGGAATTTACCCATGGTATTTATTTGCCTATGGTAATATAAGTGACATCTATCCATGATATTCATTCACCCATGGTATTCATCCACACATGGAATTTACCCATGGTATTGTAAGTGGTGTCTACCCATGGTATTGACCCATGGTATCCACCCATGGTATCTACCCATGGTATTGTAACTCAAAAAATGCTATAAATAACAAGCCTCACTTTATAAAAGGACAGATTATCCACCACAATGTGGCTTTTACAATTATTCTCTGTTTTAATAAAACAAGTTTCTTTGTGGTTTTATTTGTAGTGTGTTCTCTATTTTTTTATGACATTCTAATTTTGCAGATCTTGTCAGATCCATTTCAATTTTTTAGATCTTGGGGGCATCCCCCCAAGATTCGGATTAGTGGTATTAGATTCAGGTTATGAATCCATGGGAATGAGAGTTTGAAAGATATTTCAGTTTCAATGTTTTGCAAAAATCTTCAAGTAAACTCCATGAATTTTTTGGGTGGCAAGTTTCCAAATCCGATATGATATTTTTGGTGAAAATTTACAAAAAAAAAGACCAAATCTGGATTTCTTGTGAAAAAATATCCAAATAAAAAAATAAAATCGGCCAAATTGGAGTTTGGATGAAAGAGATATCGCTGATTCAAAATCAACAATGTTGCATAAAATTTTCTGATGTCAATTCGTGGACGATGGCTCTCCTGTCATTTTTTTTTTAATATTTGCAGTTTTTAGTGCGAAATTTCATATAAATGGTTACAGATCTGAGCTCCCCTTGAAAAAGCATCCGATTTAAAAAAAAAAAATCGGTCGAATCGGAGTTCGGACGAGGGAGTTATCGCCGATTTAAAATCAACTAATTTTTTTTCAGAAATTCTATGACGACAGGACAGTTCTAATGCAAATATGAGAGTCTAGATTCTCTAGATAGTGATTTTAAACACATGAGCAGATGCAGAATGATCATTCCATTTCCAAAAAAAGTTTATAATAAATATTCTGAGCTATATTGACCGAGTTATGCTCATTTTAAATCTAGAGCAGCATTCGGAGCGAGTTCCCTTTGGAGACGTGCCCTCCCACCCCGCTTTAGTAGGCACTTGATTCAAATTCATCAGTTTCAGCATAGCAGCATTCGGCTTGGGTTATTTGGAGATGTACCCTCCCACTCCAAGCTATGTAGGCACCTGCTACTTTATCAACAATCAACATCACTGTTATGGGTCAACCACACAAAATCCTTCTCATCAAAGTCCATTTTCTAGGCCTCACACTGTTAGTATCATAGTTGATCACAAGCATTACAGGGTATCTCTATCCTCAGATCTTTGTTCATCATGGTTATGGGTTAACTACACAAAACCCTTCTCTTCGGTGGCTCTTCATATTCAACAAAGGTTTCTCAGGAGGGAACTTCACGCAATGGGGACCATTGCTTCTTAATGAGGGAGGAATGATCCGAGTGGAAAATGGAATCCACCCATGTTATCCATCCACCCATGGAATTTACCCATGTTATATCGAGAGAACTAGAATAAAGATTGAAAGAAGGGCAACAGATATACATTTATCTGGTCGGCTCTTTTCATATCCTTTTTCACTATTAATGGCCTAAAACCATTCTCTCAATTCTTCATTCAAATGTCCTGACGATGGATCCCCGTTGGGATTCGAAACGTCGACACATGTTCCTTAATACTGTGGATAATCTGAAAAGCTCTTTAATAAATGATAACCACATGAGCTTAAAAACCAAAGTTTCCAAATCTGATCTGATATTTTTGGTGAAATTTTTATAAAAACAAAGACCAGATTTGGATTCCTTGCGAAAAAATACCCAAATTAAAAAAAAAAGAAAACAACTGAATTGGAGTTCGGATGAAAGAGATATCGCTGATTCAAAATCAACAATGTTGCAGAGACTTTTCTAACGTCAATTCGTGGAAGACGACTCTCCTGTCATTTTTTTTGCAGTTTTCAGTGTGAAATTTCAAATAAATGGTTACAGATCTGATCTCCCCTTGAAAAATCACCCGATTTAAAAAAAAATCGGTCGAATCGGAGTTCAGACGAGGGAGTTATCGCCGATTTAAAATCATTTTTTTTTTTTTTTTTTTTCACAGAAATTATGTAACAGCATAACAGTTCCAATGCGAATCTGAGAGTCTAGAGTCTCCAGATAACGATTTTAAACACATGAGAAGATGTAGAATGATCATTCCATTTCCAAAAATAGGTTATAATAAATATTCTGAGCTATATTGACCAGGTTATGCTCATTTTAAATCTGGAGCAACATTCAAAGCGAGTTCCCTTTGGAGACGTGCCCTCCCACCCCGCTTTAGTAGGCACCTGCTTCACATTCATTAGTTTCAGCATAACAGCGTTCGGCTTGGGTTATTTGGAGATGTGCCGTCCCACCCCAAGCTATGTAGTCACATGCTACTTTATCAACAATCAACATCACAGTTATGATTCAACCACACAAAATCCTTCTCATCGAAATCCATTTGCTAGGCCGCACACTATTAATATCATAGTTGGTCACAAGCATTACATAGTATCTCTATCCTCGGAACTTCGTTTGTCATGGTTTTGGGTCATCCACAAACCCACACTTCATCGAAGTTCTTTGCTAGGCTGTATATTGTCAATATCACAGTTGGTCACAAGCATTACATGGTATCTCTATCCTCAGATCTTTGTTCATCATGGTTATGGGTTAAATACACAAAACACTTCTCTTCGGTGTCTCTTCATATTAAACAAAGGCTTCTCAGGAAGGAACTTCACGCAATGGGGACCATTGCTTCTTAAGGAAGGAGGAATGATTTCAATGGAAAATGGCATCCACCCATGGTATTCATCCACCCATGTTATCCATCCACCCATGGAATTTACCCATGGTATTGTAAATGGCATAAACCCATGGTATTTATTCGCCTATGGTATTATAAGTGACATCTATCCATAATATTCATTCACCCATGGTATGTATTCACCCATGGTATTCACCCACACATGGAATTTACCCATGATATTGTAAGTGGTATCTACCCATGGTATTGACCTATGGTATCTACCCATTGGATTGTAACTAAAAAAAATGATATAAATAACAAGTCTCACTTTGTAAAAGGATAGATTGTCCACCACAATGTAGATTCTACAGTGATTCTTTGTTTTAATAAAACAAGTTTTTTTGTGGTTTTGTTTGTAGTGTTTTTTTTTTTTTTTGCATTCTAATTTTGTAGATTTTGTCAGATCCATTTTAATTTTTTAGATCTTGGGGGTCTCCCCCCAAGATCCAAATCAGTGGTAGCTTATCTCTAAGAAGATATGTGGTGGCTACAGGCCTCTGACTTGTGTTACAATGAGGCTTGAGGGCCTATTTATTATAGAGAAACAATGGAAAGCCCTAAACATCCAAAAACCTAGCCCTAGGAGATGAAGCGCCAAAACTATGGGCCTCGTTTGGGTAAATTGGTGTTTCAACTTCCTGGGGTCGTAACTTTGACACACTATCTCTGTTTTGACGCACATGATACATCGTTAGAAATATCTATCCTAGGACTACAACGTTTGACTGCAAATATTGATTATGGAATGGAATCATATTGGAGGCACGATGTCCAAAAAACATCGTTTAGGGCCTCAAAACGGCTCCGGAAGTTCAGGACCCGATAAGCTGCTAAAAATAGGACATGAGCTGAATTGGCCTGAGTAGCTGCAAATGGCATGGCTATGCCAATAGGACATAACCGCTGAAATCCAAAGCCCACTTGAAAGGGATTATGGCTGGGTGAGCTGTGGAGAGCCCAGTTATAGCTGTGTTGTACATAGGGGAGGCTCTCATCCCATGTGCGTGGATGATTTGAATTGTACATGCACATAATGTGTACAATCATCATGTTAACGACCTCTGTTTGGCCATCAGTTTGGGGATGGAAAGCTGTGGACTTGGTGAGCTTGGTGTCCAGCATTGACCAGAGGCTGGACCAAAACGTGCTGAGGAACCTACTATCCCGATCTGATATGATAGACTGTGGGATCCCAAAGTGCACCCACACTCGTTCAAAGAAGAGTTTAGCAGTGGCTTCTGCTGTGATATTATTCTTGCAAGCCGCCATAATGGCCATCTTCGAGAATCTGTCGATGACCACGAAAACACAGTCATTTACATGCTTAGTAGAAGGAAGGCTCGACATGTAATCCAAAAAGATGGATTGCCAAGGTCGACTAGGGGTAGGTAGCGGAGTATAAAGGCCTTGATTTTTGATGGTCGTTTTGGCAACGACGCAAATAGTGCAAGATTTGATGTACTTCCCAACATCCTGTCGAAGGTTTGGCTAATAGAAATATTTCTGCAGTACTGCCATTGTTTTCTCAACCCCGAAATGCCCAGCGACTCGACTGTAGTGTGCTTCCCATATCATCTTGGCACGCTTGCTTGAAGGAACACAAAGGTGTCCCAGGTGACATAAAAATTCATCTTGGAGGTGAAAATTTGGAACTTGTGTATCCCCCAAGAGTGCCTTATATGTGTGGTCAAATTCTGGATCGCTCTTGTAGAGAAGCGGCCAATCAGAAGTCTTGTTCCCACAAGAGTTGAGAACGGTGGTTAGCGCCACGATCGGTGGTCGGCTGAGGCAGTCTACAACATTATTGGTGCTACCCTTCTTGTACTTGATGTTCAAATGAAAATGTTGCAGATATGTGGACCACTTCTGATGGTGATCGTTCTGCAACTTCCCTTGTGTCTGTATGAACTGCAGGGGTCGGTGGTCTCTGTGGATGATTGTTTCCTTCCCCAAAATGTAATGCTTTCATTGTCAACTAGCCTGCACAATGGAATACATTTCTTTGTCATAAGTGGGATACTTGCGAACTGTGTTGGACAATGTCTCACTATGATATGCCACTGGATGCCCTTGTTGAGTAAGAACTGCCCCAATAGCATAGTCGGAGGCATCTGTCTCGATCTCAAATGGTTGTTACAAGTATGGTAATGTGAGCACTGGGACAAAAAAGAGACGATGTTTCAATTTTACAAACACCTTCTGTTGAGATTCCGACCAAAAGAATTTTGCTTTCGCTCCTCCCTTGATGACTTGACTCAAGGGCCAAGTGATATGAGAGAATCCCAACATGAACCTGTGATAGAAATTAGCAAGACCCATAAATATGTGAAGCTCTGTTAGGGTGGTTGGGGTTGGCCAATCCCGAATGACTTGGATCTTGGTTGGATCCACATGCACCCCCCCCTTTCATCATAATGTATCCCAGATATTGAATCTAGGTCATGCCAAAAGTGCACTTCTCCAAATTGGCACACAACTTGTGTTGCTGTAGTGTTTGGAGGACTTGTCGGATGTGGTGGAGGTGCTCTTCCCAAGTCTGGCTGAAGATTAGAATGTCATCCAAGTACAACACTACAAATGAGTTGGTGAATGACCGCAAGATGTCGTCCATCAACCTCATTAAGGTTGTCGGAGCATTCGTCAATCCAAAAGGCATGACCAACCATTCGAAAAGGCCCTCCTTGGATTTGAAGGCAGTCTTCCACACTATTGTGGATCATTATATCTGCATATCCTTTTTATTATGTCAAGTTTTGAAGTTTTGGAAAAAGAAAATTTTTTTGAAAAAATATTCATAAGGATCTGAAATATGCTATAGTATAAGGTTTTATACTTTAGTATAGGAAAAAGATGAAGAAAGAATACATTGTATTTCCATTTTCATTTCGATTTATGGAGCGGACTGACTTTAGATTGTTATATTTTTATTAATCATAAAGTCCGAGCAACTTCCGGAGCGGAAGTCGCAATCACGCGCAGAAGCTTTTGGATAAGCAACTGCGGGGGGTCAACTTGCCCGTCGGTTATCAAAACCCGACCCCCCGCAGTTGACTGGTCAGATCTACGAAAATTATTGATCGACGGCTCTGATTGGATTCAAGGGGGTATGGGTCAGCTGTCTCGGCCGTACTCACGTACCCCCCGCATTACGTCATCCGCCGAAGTGTCAAACAGCTAATCTAACAGCTTGTCATCCACCATGCGTGTCGTCCCACTTCACCCTTACTGATTACGGTCTCCGTTGTTTATAAGTCGGGTTTTCTGTTTCGTCGTGATTCATTTGTGATTGTTGTCCCGCTTAAACTCCCGTCCCGCTCACCCCTTTCGCACCAAACCGGTTGAAATTCTGTCGCCCATGGCCAAACGAGCATCCTTGTCCTGTCCGTCCACTCCTCGAACCCTCTCTAGATAGTGAGAAGGACGCTCCGTGATATCGCCTAATCAGAATCATCCTCTCTTGCATTATCAAGTGACCTTGAACACCGACAAGTCACCTGTGTTTTCCGCTATGCAGAGTTCGGGAGTGTTGTCCGCCTGTATTCCTAAAACTCGTGTCTTTCCCGAATTCATTTCCTGGTTGGTTTCGTCCATGTATCCCGGCAAATGTTTTGTCATGAATTCCCAAGGGGAAAGTATTTTGCAGTTGTCAGCTCAATTAATGCGTCAGGCATTATGCTTTCCAGAGAATGATTCTCCTTTGCAGTTCTCAGAAGACTCGCTAATTCAATATTTCGAGGAGCTTTCAAACGAGGAGTTTAACCGCTGCATGTCGTTTTTGGTATCAGGTCCGGAGAAGACCCAATTTGAATTGGGAAGGTTCAGTTTGGATGCATTTAATGTTCAATACAGGTCAGTTCTCAGCTGTATTATGGAAATTCTGGGGAGAGATGATGATTGCGGAATTGACAAGGCAGCCCTGGGGATGTTCACTCTCATGATGAAACCAGGAGTGGTGTTGGATATCCCTTCCTTTTGGCAAGAAGTGGTGAATTCTCAGTTGATTGCTTTCCCATTAACAGGTTATTTCAGATTTCCCTCATTAGTAGTCTATTTGTTTTTATATCAGAATGTGGAAGAATTCATGAGTGTTGGTTTGAATATAATGGATAGTAATAAGAATAAACAGTCAGTTCTACTTTGGACTGATATGGTCAGAAGGGAAGAGAACGAAGCTGGTTTATTCGAATTTGTGGAACAGTTCATGACCACTGCTTATAAAATTCTTAATGGAACTCTGCCTCCCTGCTTCTTGCCAAAGGCCCAGGAGTTCTTGCAATTAGGACCTAATTGTAAATATGGAGATTAGTTTGTTTTTGAAGATTATTCAGAAATAAGGCTATATGGAGTCAGTATTGAGCCTTACAGGCTTCCAACATTTGTTCCCATGAGACTGTTTGCTTTGGAATTTATAAGGCAAAGTCTCAATGTGGATCAAGTTCATTTTCTCCCGATGAAGAAAGGATTAATGTATAAGTTGCCCATGAGTGTAGGCCCTTTTGTCGTTAACACAAGGCAAGCTTATGAGGAGGTATCAAGGATATTGGAAGGAACACAGTTATTATTGGGAGAGAAATGGGCCTATGACCCACATGGGATTATTTCACAAAGAAGAGTCGAGAATGGATATGCTGCTTTTACTCATGAGAGTAAACCGGATTTAGAAAAGTTGGCTAATCCAGGAGGGCCAAGTTCATCACGGATTAGTATTCAAACACCTGTCATATTGGAAAAGATGGGCAAGAGAGGGAGAGATGATGTTATTAAGATCGATGAGGAGGAACCCCGAGAGGAGAAAAGGACTAAATTAGCAGAAGATCACTCTTCCAATTCGCCTGGTTTTACTCTCCAGGTCAGTGAAGAACAGGGTGCTTCATCTCCTAGCAGATCAGAACTTCATTTGGAGAAGGCTCCTTCCATGAAGCAGGTGTTCTCCCAAATTGAAGAGAAGAACCAAAGAATAAAGGCCAATATTGAGACGCAAGCAGAACATCATATATCTGCTGACCAAACAAGACTTTTGACTGTAATGGATTTGGAGAAGGATCAGTTTAAAATGGCGCTGTCGCATCCGACAGGAATGTCTCTGGGACCCTCAGGCAGTTTTAAGGAATTGAATATAGTCATGGATGTGAAAAAGATCCCCTTGTGGGACAAGATGAATCTCCACATGCAAACAGGTCAGTTAATTGTTAATGATTTAGGCAAGACTCATGCTACATCAGTCAAGACAGAGAATATGCTTGCTAAGGTTGTCAAACAGTGCAAAATGGAGAAAGCTAATGCCAGAGCGTTGACTACTCAAAATGAAGAACTGAAGAAAATTATAATGAAAATTGGCGTCGATCCAAATAATAAAAGCGCAATGCACAAACTAATGCAGGGCGCAGAAGCAGAAATATCTTCATTAAGGAAGAAGCTGAAATTTCCAGCTGCAGAGCATTCGTTGGCAGCTGAAGTAGCAGAGGTAGAAAAGGAAAAAGAGGAGCTACGACAACAATTGATAAAGAAGGACGAAGAGCTTGATAAGGTAAAGCAAACTGCTATAACCTTACAAAATCAAATCCGGAACCACACTTGTACTTTTGATTTTCTGCAGGTGTAGCCGACCCACAAGCCCAAGTTGTTCAACTGAATACAGAGTTAAAAATGGCGGAGAGAGATTGCAAACAGGCCCAGTCTGAATTAGCCACAACTCTTAGATTGATGCAGGGATGGGAAGGAAAAGCAAATGAAAACGAGCAAAAGCTACATGAAGCCGAAGAAGAAATCAAAGAACTCAAGGAGAAATTAAAGGGAAATATTTCCCTTATTAAAGCTAAGGATCTCATCTGGAATGAGATCATTTCTGAAATGAAGGCAAAATGGGACTCCATAAAAGTAATTGCCAGAGAGAAGAACATTGTTGCAGATCACGAAAAGGAGTTGTTGTCGGATAAGCCAGCCGCTATCAAAAGGTCAAATTGGGCCAAGAAATTCCTGAATTTTATTAATTCCAAAACAGATGAAGAGTTGCAAGATATGGGAATACAAGACAGGTATTTTTATGCCGAAGAAGTAAGCAAAATGATCATTAAAAATGACCTTCTGAAAGCATCAGAGAAGCGGCTACAGGTAATTAAAGAGGTGATTAAGAAATTTGATATTTCGTTTGATAAGTTGATAAGAACTGGTTTGCCCTCATGCTGGAAGGAGGGAGGTGAATTTATGTCCTGGAAACTTTATGAGGATCAATTGGTATTTGCCAAAAGCAGAGCAGATGGCCGACATGAGAAGACGCAGATACTGAAGGGAGAAACAGTCTTCAATTTCTTGCAAAGACATTTTCCGCTCGTGGATGGTGAAAACATTGTTCAAGGCAACCTCACTACGTCATATTGTTGCCTTCACAGTCGAATATCATCGTTATAAGAATGCTCAAATAACTCAAGACAAGCTCTGGAAGGAATGTAAGAAATTCACTATTGATACAGAAAAAGGATTTCCCGCCAAGCAGACACAAATAACCGTACAGCCGCAAGAAATCATTGAGTCAGTTGCTGTTCCAGGGACATCAGTTCCTTTAGATTAGGATTTGTCATCTTTTATTTTATTTTCAAGTCAAATGATGCAATGTAATGAAATGTTCCTGAGGCATATACCTCCGTGACAGAAAGTAGTTAAGTAGCCATGTTAGTTAGAATCGGCTTTATATCCAAACCATTTTGATCATATTGTATTTAAAGACAATCGAAAGAAGTAAGAAGGTTCCGAGTTTTGGACCTTGAAGGCTAATTTTGCACTGAACAATATTGAATGAATGAAAATGTTTTGCAAGTTTCCATTATTCCATCTGTGTTGAAGAGTTTTCTTGGTTTTCATTTCGTTTTCATATCTGTGAATAAAGTAGAGTGATTTGAGCAGCAGGTCTCTTGATATTTATGTATCTAAGAGGTAAATATCCTTAATGGGTGCTCCTCTATTTTAGCTTTATTGTTACTCACTTCTTCAGGATTTTATAATGGTAGTTTCTGTTTTAAGCAGCATGGCAATTTAAAATCCTTTCCTTTCTTCGTCTTCCATTCACTCACTTCAATATAAAGGGAACATGGCATTGCAGAATGTATAAAGATTTGATATTTGGGAAATATATTATTAATATTTGAAGGTTTAATAAACAGAGACAGAAATACACTTTTTGTGACATAATCTTTAATGTCTTGAGCACGGATTCCTGTACACAGCAAGGAATTGTTTCTCAAGGAACAACATTAATTGGCGTCGTTGTCAGGGACCGAAGAGTCGAAGATTTTCCCTGGGTTTTGTTTTACATTTCCTCTGGTTGTTCAGAGAGGAGGAAATAGTACGCTGTGATTGTTTGAAAATAGGTCTGGCTCCCAAGAAACCTCACACGAGGTCAGATACCTCTCAGCAAATAGTTCCCGTTTTGTCAAATCCTGAGAAGCTTGTTTCAAAGAAGGGCCAGAAACCAAAAATATTAGATACACATGAAACCACACTGCTCGCACCTGGCAGCAGTTTACACATTTTCTCATCCAATAAAGCTTCCAAGAAACTCATTTTCTCAGAAGAAGAATCATCATCATCACCCATTCATTTCCAAGAACCCACATTAGAAGAGCAATATTTGGAGTTTGTGTCTTTTCCTTTTATAGAAACTCAGCCCCATACAGCTGCCAGCTCTTCTGCGATCGTTCATAGTCCAATTCCTATATCAGTTGTTTCACCTCATTCATATTTTCCTACAACTGGTATTCATTTTACCCCCGCTCAAGGAGCAGTTAACCTGGGCGTAAACATGCCAGTTCCCGCAGCCCCTGCTTTCTTGATGAACAGATATGCACCATTAAATCTACCACAACCACTGCATGATATGCCTCAGGAGTATCTCAAGTTACTCCCTAGATTTACTGGTGAATATGAAATAACCACAGAACAGCACCTGCCCCTGTTTTGCACTTTTGCAGAGAATTTAAACGTTGAACATTTGGATGTTTTTATGAGACTCTTTGTTCAGTCTCTAAGTGGAGAGGCAAGGAAATGGTTCAAAGGATTACCGAATGGTTCCATAAATGATTGGGATGTCGTGGAAAGACATTTCATTGAGAGATGGGGCGAGAAAAGGGACCACAGTTATTCTTTGACAAAATTTAATGCAATCAAGAAAAAATCTGATGAAAATATGAACGATTTTGTTAAAAGATTTAACAAATTGTATAATAGTTTGCCTGGTGAAATGAAACCCCCTCCGATTGGAGCAAGGGTTGTTTTTGCTGGTGCTTTTGAACCAGATTTCAGTTTCACGCTAAGGGAAAGAAGGTCTCCTACGCTGGAACAGATTCAAACTGATGCTTTGGAGATTGAAGCAAATATGTCTGTTGCTGGTAAAGCTTCAGATAAAGGAAAAGCTAAGGAGGAAGCCTCAGTTCAGGATCAGAGAATTGAAGACATGACTAAGGTTATTAAAAATATTTCAAATAAGTTGGCAGTGAAAAATAGATAGCAAGCCTGGCTGCATTTAATAGAGGGGTTTTTAATCCCCAATTCAAAAACAACCTTTGCAAATCCTACAAAGAGAAAGGAAGGATCAAGATCGGTGTGCAAGCACCTTTGTACATAGAAGCGCCCCGTCGCGCTCAAAGAGACGAAGATGACGCGGAGAAGATGATGCTCGAATTTCCGCCGTATATATGGAAGATGATGAAGAAGAAGAGATTGATGAAGAAGAGGAGAAGGAAGAGGAAGAAGTCGAACCCTCATTTGATCTTTGATCAAGAATAAATGGACGATTATTGTAAATACCGTACGTACTATGCAATCTGAGTTGCATAAAAAGTATGATTTGAGGTGAAAAAAGAGGTTGAGGACGCAAGAAAATGAATAAAAGGAATCAGAGGTAGCACCTACTCCAATGGCGACTCCATTACGGAAAGGGAAGCAGCAAGCAGAAAATTCCCAGACGAAAGTTAAAGATTCTAACATTTTGGAGAAAGTGGTTACAATTTCTAATCAGAATCCAAATTCCAAAAAAGATCAAGAAGAACCTGAAAAGTTGACAAAATCAAATCAAACTTTCAGCTTGTCGAAAGAGTTAGAAAAAGTGAAAATACCAGTACCTCTTCTTGAATTAATAAAAACACCGGGTTATAAGAAAGAAATCGCTGAATTTATCAATCTGTCTCAACCTGACGAAGTGAGCGATACAGTGAATCTGCAGGAAGAAAAGCTCGTGGTGACATTCGGACCTCATGTGGAAGAGGTAGATTCATCCGTTCCTCCTTTTTATATATCTCTTCTCTTGCATGATTTCGTTTTACACAATTGTATGCTAGATTCTGGCGCATCACACAATCTGATGCCGTTGAGTGTGATGAAGGAGTTAAATTTGAAAATCACCAAGCCATACAGAGATCTTTATTCCTTTGACTCTAAGAGGGTTAAGTGTGTAGGTCTTATTAAAGATATGGTTGTTTCATTGGTCCAAATCCCAGCCAAAAGCATTATGATGGACGTTGTAGTGGCAAATATTCCAGCCAGGTTTGGTATGTTACTATCTAGATCATGGGGGGCAAAGCTTGGGGGAGTTTTGAAATTGGATTTTACATATGCTATTATTCCCGTTTTCAATGGTGAAGAAATAAGACTGTATAGAGAGACTAGATTTCAAAAAACGGCTACCAAGAAAGATGCAAGCAATTCACCAATTTATGGCGAGGAGAAGGATGACCTGTCTTGTTTCATGCTACATGAGGATGCAGAATTTGCTGAAGAATCTCAAGGGAAGCTTGATTCAGTAGTTGTACATAAGGAACTACATTTAGATAAGCCATGGAAGTGTTATTTTGATGGCGCATTTTCCAAAGAAGGTACTGGAGTGGGTTTCATCTTTGTTTCTCCGGAAGGTAATTTGGTACCTTTTTCTTTCAAATTGGAGTTCGAATCTACTAATAATGTCGTAGAATATGAGGCATTAATTATTAGTTTGCAGACAGCTAAGAAGATGGGAATTAAATCTATGACGGTGTTTGGAGATTCAGAATTGATTATAAGACAGATCAAGAATTTATGCCAAACCAAACATCCCAGGTTACGAGCATACCGGAATGAAGTATGGGACCTAATTGAAAATTATTTCGAAGAATTCAATTTACAGTTTTTTCCAAGAGAAGAAAATAGATTGGAAGATTCTTTGGCGGTTGCAGCAAGTACCTTCAAGCCTCCTATCAGCGTGAAAATAAGGTATGAAATAGAGATGAGACATAGACCTTCCATTCCTGACAATATTAAACATTGGCAGGTCTTCGAAGATGATGAGCAGATTAAACAGTTCCTATTGATGACTGAATATTTTGAAGATCATCAGATTGATTTGGAAAGTGATGAAGATGAATTGGCTGGTGAGACTCTTAAAAATAAGATTGGTGGTCAAGAAATTATTCAATTGAAAGATAATATCTTTCCAAGAGGCCTATTACCTCTCGAAAGACTGTTTGGGGCTAATGACATGGTCGTGAATCAAAAGAAAATGAATCAAGACGAGCAGGTGGAAGATTGCAACTTGGGTACTAAATTGGAGCCTAAAATGGTTAAATTGTTCAAAGGGATCCCGAAGGAATATAAGGAAAGGTATGTAGAGTTGTTCAAACAATTTAAAGATGTATTTGCTTGGTTGTATGATGATTTGAAAACATATGATAAGAGTATCATACAACACAAAATTCCACTCAAGGATGGAGTAAGGTCACATAAACAGAAGCTTGTGAAGATTAATCCATTGCTGTTGGCTCCGATCGAAAAGGAAATAAAGAAACCGCTGCAAGCCAAAATAATCGTTCCACTCAGATATTCAGATTCGGTTTCCAATCTTGTACCCGTCCGAAAGAAAAAGGAGAGATAAGGTTATGCGTGGTTTTCTCAAATTTAAACAGGGTCCCTATTAAAGGACAATTATCCTCCGCCGAAAATGGACTTTGTCTTACGTAAAGTGACTCCGGTGCTTATAGACCTGCCTATGGTGGACGGTTCTCAAAGTTATAATAAAAGTAAGTGGAGAAGGAGGATCAGAAGAAAACCGCTTTCACTACGCCTTGGGGTACGTTCATGTACGCCAGGATGCCATTTGGCCTGATGAACGTAGGGGCCACATTCCAAAGGGCGATGGATATCGCATTTGTGGGAGACACGTTTGTAATAGTTTATTTGGATGATGTCACAATTTTTTCGAAGTCTGATGAGGAGCATTTACAACATTTACAGAAAGCTTTCATGAAGTGCCGAAAGTTTGGATTATCACTGAATCCAAAGAAGTCTTTATTTGCCCTGGAGGAGGGTAAATTACTAGGCCACATTGTTTCAAAAGAAGGAGTGAAGATTGATCCAGCCAGAGTTGAAGCCATTCAGACAATCCCTCTGCCACGAAGTAAAAAGGATATTCAGCATTTCCTCGGAAAAATTAATTTCCTAAGACGGTTTGTCCCAAATTATGCTGAAATCGTTAAAAAGATTACTGACATGTTAAAAAAGAATGCTGAGGTAAGGTGGGACAAGGAGGCGAGGGAATCTTTTCAGAGAATCAAAGAGGCTTTAAAAGAAGCCCCTGTTCTAGTCAGCCCAGACTATTTGAAACCATTTCAATTTTTTTCATTTGCTTCTCCCTCAACTATTGCAGTCGTGTTATTGCAAAGAAATGAAGAAAAGCAGGAACAGCCAGTTGCATACTTCAGTAAAGTTCTCCGTGATGCAGAATTGAATTATAACATATTGGAGAAATAGGTGTATGCTCTGGTAAAGGCACTGAAAGCTTTCAGAACCTATGTTCTTCATTCTCAGATTTTAGCGTATGTTCCCAATTCGGCCGTGAAAGACGTGCTAGTACAAAGCGATGTGGAAGGTAAGAGAGGAAAATGGATCGCAAAGATCCAGGAGTATGATTTAGATATAAAGCCAACCAAGCTGGTTAAAGGATTGGGATTGGCCAAATTGCTGACAGAATCCAACTTCCAAGCGTTGGGAATCAATTTGCTGGCCCCTGTAGAAGAAGCGAATGAAGAAACGCGTAATAATCAGTCAAAAACAGCAGTTAAGTATAAATTTCTCTGTTCAGAATGGTATAAGGATATTGTAAATTATCTGTGCTATCTGTCATGTCCCCCTTCCATTAATAGAGCAAAATACAGAGCCCTGAAACTTAAGGCTCAGCCTTATGTTATAATCGAAGCAAAATTATATCGGAAGGATCCAGCTGGTATGTTGTTGTTATGTCTTACGGAGGAAGAAATTTCAGAAGTGATAAAAGAATATCATGAATGCTTGTGTGGAGGGCATTACAGCTGGAAGGTAACGGCTCACAAAATATTCAAATCAGGTTTCTATTGGCCAACTGTGTTTTCAGATGTTTACAAGACAGTCAGAACTTGTCAAAAATGTCAATTATTTGCAGAGAAGAAAAAGCTGGCTCCGCTACCTCTTCTCCCTGTTTTCGTTGAAGAGCCCTTTAGACAATGGGGATTGGACTTCATTGGAGAGATTAATCCACCATCCAGTGGGCAGTTTAAATGGATTCTTACTGCTACGGATTATTTTACAAAGTGGGTGGAAGCAATTCCCACCAGGAAAGCAAATGATTTGGTAGTAATGAAGTTTTTGGAGGAGAACATTTTTAGCAGGTTTGGATGCCCCGTGAAGATTGTGACAGATAATGCTCAGGTTTTCAGTTCACTCAGGTTTATTAATTTTTGCAAAACTTATAATGTGACGTTGTCTCACTCTACAACTTACCATCCACAGGGCAATGGATTAGCAGAATCCTCGAACAAAACATTAGTTCGGATTTTGAAGAAAACCATCAGTGAGAATCAGAAGAATCGGGACACGAAGCTAGTCTTTGCTTTGTGGGCGACAAGGATGACCACAAGAAGGTCTACTGGCAAGTCACCTTATGAGCTCGTGTACGGCACTCAAGCTTTATTTCTTACACAATTGGTAAAACCTGTGATTTCTTTTCTCCAAGATGCCCAAGCAGAACCAAACCCCATGATTCGAAGAATGAACAATGTGATGGAATTAAGTGAAAGCAGAAATCAGGTTCAAGACCGCTTGCTCACTTATCAGCAAAAGATGAAGGCAGTATTCGATAGAAAGGCAAAGAAAGTTTTGTTTCAGGAAGGAGATTTAGTTTTGATATGGGATACACGAAGGGAAGATAAAGGTAAACACGGGAAGTTTGATCCCTTGTGGTATGGCCCATTCAAAATTAATGAAGTCAGAGGAAATAACACCTTTGTGTTGGAAAATTTGGAAGGATAAATGCTGGATATGCCTGTCAATGGGCAATATCTCAAGCATTATTTCCGACATTAAGCAGTTACTGATCCATAATTGTATATATCCGGAGTGTTCACTGTACATTTTCCATCAAGCAATTTTTGACTCCATGCCCGAGGTGAAGGCACTAATCGTTGTTCTTAGTGTTTCTGTGGTAAAAACACTATCCTCAGTGGAGCCACTTGTTGTGGATCATTATATCTCGCATATCCTTTTTATTATGTCAAGTTTTGAAGTTTTGGAAAAAGAAAATGTTTTTGAAAAATATTCATAAGGATCCGAAATATGCTATAGTATAAGGTTTTATACTTTAGCATAGGGATGAAGATGAAGAAAAGAATACATTGTATTTCCATTTTCATTTCGATTTATGGAGCGGGTTTGGGACTCGAATTTAGGATTGTTCTTATTTTTTTATTAATCATAAAAAAAACCGAGAAACTTCCGGAGCGGAAGTCGCAATCATGCGCAGAAGCCTTTGGATAAGCAACTGCGGGGGGTCAACTAGCCCGTCGGTTATCAAAACCCGACCCCCCGCAGTTGACTGGTCAGATCTTCGAAGAATGTCAATCGACGGCTCTGATTGATTGCGGGGGGTATGGGTTGGAGGTCTGCGCCGTACTCACAGACCCCCCGCATTACGTCATCCGCCGAAGTGGCAAACAGTTGTCATCCACTATGCGTGTCCTTCCATGTCACCCCTTGCATTAATTATGGTTTCCGTTGTCTATAAGTGGGGTTTTCCGTTCTTTTGTGGTTTAATTGTCACTGTTTGCCCTGTTTTAAACTCCGTCCCGCCACCTTCGCACCGAATTGCGTTTGAAATTCTTGTCAGCCATGGCCAAACGAGCATCCTTGTCTGGTTTATCCACTCTGAGCCCTCTCCTAGATAGTGAGAAAGATGTCCATGATACTGCGTCGTCCGTGAATCATCCTCATTTGCATTATCAAGTGACCTTGAACACCGACAAGTCACCTGTGTTTTCCGCTATGCAGAGTTCGGGAGTGTTGTCCGCCTGCATTCCTAAAACTCATGTCTTTCCTGAATTCATTTCATGGTTGGTTTCGTCCATGTATCCCGGCAAATTTTTTGTCATGAACTCCCAGAGAGAAAGTATTTTGCAGGTTTCAGCTCAATTAATGCGTCAGGCATTATGCTTTCCGGAGAATGATTCTCCTTTGCAATTCTCAGAAGATTCGTTGGTTCAATATTTCGAGGAGCTCTCAAATGAGGAGTTTAACCGCTACATGTCGTTTTTGGTATCGAGTCCGGAGAAGACCCAATTAGAATCTGGAAAGTTTAGTTTGGATGCATTCAATGTTCAATATAGGTCAGTTCTCAGCTGTATTATGGAAATTCTGGGAAGAGAAGATGATTGCGAAGTTGACAAGGCCTCCCTGGGAATGTTCGCTCTCATGATGAAACCAGGAGTGGTGTTGGATATCCCATCCTTTTGGCAAGAAGTAGTGAATTCTTAGCTGATTGCTTTCCCATTAACAGGTTATTTCAGATTTCCCTCATTGATATTTTACTTGTTTTTATATCAGAATGTGGAAGAATTCATGGGTATTGGTTTGAACATAATGGATAGCAACAAAAATAAACAGTCAGTGCTGCTTTGGACTGATATGGTCAGGAGAGAAGAGAATGAAGCTGGTTTATTTGAATTTGTAGAACACTTTATGACCACCGTTTATAAAATCCTCAATGGTACTCTGCCTCCCTGTTTCTTGCCAAAGGCCCAGGAGTTCTTGAAATTAGGACCTAATTGTAAATATGGAGACTGGTTTGTTTTTGAGGACTATTCTGAAATAAGGCTATATGGAGTCAGTGTTGAGCCTTATAGGCTTCCTACATTTGTTCCCATGAGATTGTTTGCTTTAGAATTTATAAGGCAGAGCCTCAATTTTGATCAAGTTCATTTCCTTCCAATGAAGAAGGGGTTAATGTATAAGTTGCCCATGAGTATAGGTCCTTTTGTCGTTAACACAAGGCAAGCTTATGAGGAGGTATCCAGGATGTTGGAAGGAACACAGTTATTATTGGGAGAGAAATGGGCCTACGACCCACATGCGATTATTTCACAGAGAAGGGTCGAGAACGGTTATGCTGCTTTTACTCATGTGAGTAAACCGGATTTAGAAAAGTTGGCCAACCCAGGAGGGCCAAGTTCATCACGGATTAGTATTCAAACGCCTGTAATATTGGAAAAGATGGGCAAGAGAGGAGAGATGATGTTATTGAGATTGACATCCTTGAGCCTGTGAGAGGAGAAAAAAGAAAAGGACTAAATTAGCAGAGGATCACTCCTCCAATTCACCTGGTTTCACCCTCCAGGTCAGTGAAGAGCAGGGTGCTTCATCTCCTAGTAGATCAGAATTTCAGTTGGAGAAGGCTCCTTCCATGAAGCAGGTGTTCTCCCGAATTGAAGAAAAGAATCAAAGAATAAAGGCCAATATAGAGACACAAGCATAATATCATATATCTGTTGACCAAACAAGACTATTGACGGTAATGGATTTGGAGAAAGACCAGTTCAAAATGGCGCTGTCGCATCCGACAGGAATGTCTCTGGGACCCTCAGGCAGTTTTAAGGAGTTGAATATTGTTATGGATGTGAAAAAGATTCCCTTATGGGACAAGATGAATCTCCACATGCAAACAGGACAGTTAATTGTTAATGATTTAGGAAAGACTCATGCTACATCAGTCAAGACAAGGAATATGCTTGCTAAGGTTGTCAAACAGTGCAAGATGGAGAAAGCCAATGCCAGAGCATTGACTATTCAAAATGAAGAACTGAAGAAAATCATAAAGAAGATTGGCGTTGATCCAGATGATAAGAGCGCAATGCACAAACTGATAAAGGGCGCATAAGAAGAAATATCTTCATTAAGGAAGAAGTTGAAATTGCCAGCTGCAGAGCATTCGTTGGCAGCTGAAGTAGCAGAGGTAGAAAAGGAGAAAGAGGAGCTGCGACAACAATTGATAAAGAAGGACGAATAGCTTGATAAGGTAAAGCAAACAGCTATAACCTTACAAAATCAAATTCAGAACCACACTTGTGCTTTTGATTTTTCTGCAGGTGCGGCCGATCCACAAGTCCAAGTTGCTCAATTGAATACAGAGCTAAAAATGGCGGAGAGAGATTGCAAACAGGCCCAGTCTGAAAAGGATACAGCTCTGAGATTAATGCAGGGATGGGAAGAAAAGGCAAGTGAAAATGAGCAGAAGCTACATAAAGCAGAAGAATAAATTAAGGAACTCAAAGAGAAATTGAAGGGAAATATTTCCCTTATTAAAGCTAAGGATCTCATCTGGAATGAGATCATTTCTGAAATACAATCAAAATGGGATTCCATAAAATTAATTGCCAGAGAGAAAGGTATTGTTGCTGATCGCGAAAAGGAACTGTCATCAGACAAGCCAGCTGCAATCAAAAGATCAAATTGGGCCAAGAGATTCATGAATTTTATTAATTCCAAAACAGATGAAGAGTTGCAAGAGATGGGGATACAAGACAGGTATTTTTATGCTGAGGAAATAAGCAAAATGATCATTAAAAACGATCTTCTGAAAGCATCAGAGAAGTGGCTACAGGTAATCAAAGAGGTGATTAAGAAATTTGACATTTCATTTGATAAATTGATAAGAACTGGTTTGCCCTCATGCTGGAAGGAGGGAGGTGAATTTATGTCCTGGAAGTTGTATGAAGACCAGTTGGTGTTTGCAAAAAGTAGAGCAGATGGCCGACATGAGAAGACGCAGATACTAAAGGGAGAAACAGTCTTCAATTTCTTGCAAAGACATTTCCTTCTGCTGTGGATGGTGAAAACATTGTTCACAAGTAACCTCACTCACAGTCATATTGTTTCCTTCACAGTAGAATATCATCGTTATAAGAATGCTCCAATAACTCAAGACAAGCTCTGGAAGGAATGTAAGAAATTCACTATTGATACAGAAAAAGGATTTCCCGCCAAGCAGCCACAAGTAACCGTACAGCCGCAAGAAATCATTGAGTCAGCTGTTGTTCCAGGAACATCAGTTCCTTTAGATTAGGATTTGTCATCTTTTATTTTATTTTCAAGTCAAATGATGCAATGTAATGAAATGTTTCCGAGGCATATACCTCCGTGACAGGAAGTAGTTAAGTAGTTACAGTTAGTTAGAATCAGTTTTATAACTGAAACCATTTTGGTTCAGATTGTATTTAAAGACATCTTGAGGAAGGAGGAGGGTTCCGAGTTTTGAACCTTTGAAGGCTAATTTTGTACTGAGCAATATCGAATGAATAAAGAAGTTTTGCAAGTTTCCAATATTCCATCTATGTTGAAGAGTTTTCTTGGTTTCCATTTCATTTACATTTCTGTGAATAAAGTAGAGTGATTAGAGCTGTAGGTCTCTTGATATTTATATGTCTAAGAGTTAAATATCCTTAATGGGCGCTCCTCTTCTTTAACTTATATGTTTTCCACTTCCTCTGGATTTTATAATGACAGTTTCTGTGTAACGCAGCATGACAAGTTAAAATCCTTTTCTTTCTCTGTCTTTCATCTGTTCACTTCAGTATAAAGGGAATATGGCATTGCATGGCTACTAAAGATTTGATATTTGGGAAATATATTACTAATATTTAAAGGGTTAAGAAACAGAGACACATATATACATTTTTGTGACATAATCTTTAATGTCTTGAGCACGGATTCTTGTACACAGCCAAGAATTGTTTCTCAAGGAACAACATTAATTGGCGCCGTTGCCGGGGATCGAAGAGTCGAAGTTCTTCCCTGGGTTTTGATCTACATTTCCTCTGGTTGTTCAAAGAGGAGGAAATAGTACGCTGTGATTTTTGAAAATAGCTCTGGCTCCCAAGAAGCCTCACACGAGGTCAGACACCTCTCAGAAAAAGGCTCCCGTTTTGTCAAATCCTGAGAAACTTGTTTCCAAGAAGGGCCAGAAACCAAAAATAGTTGTTACACCTGAACCCACACTGCTCGCACCTGGCAGCAGTTCACATGTTTTTTCATCCAAGAAAGCTTCCAAGAAACTCATTTTCTCGGAAGAAGAATCATCACCGTCACCCATTCAAGAACCCACATTAGAAGAGCAATCTTTGGAGTTTGTGTCTTTCCTCTTTACAGAAACTCAGTCACATACAGTTTCCAGCTCTTCTGCTATTGTTCAAAGTCCCATTCCCATATCAGTTGTTTCACCTCATTCATCTTTTCCCACAACTGGTATTCATTTTACCCCCGCTCAAGGAGCAGTTAACCCGGGCGCAAACATGGCAGTTCCTGCAGCCCCTGCTTTCTTGATGAATAGATATGCACCTTTAAATCTACCACAACCATTACATGATTTGCCGCAGGAGTACCTCAAGTTACTCCCAAGATTTACTGGTGAAGATGAAATAACCGCAGAACAACACCTGCCCCTGTTTTGCACTTTTGCAGAGAATTTAAACGTTGAACATTTGGATGTTGTCATGAGACTTTTCGTTCAGTCTCTGAGTGGAGAAGCAAGGAAGTGGTTCAAAGGATTACAAAATGGTTCCATTAATGATTGGGAGGCTCTGGAAAGACGTTTCATTGAGAGATGGGGCGAAAAAAGGGACCATGGTTATTCTTTGACAGAATTTAATGCAATTAAGAAAAAGTCCGATGAAAATATGAACGATTTTGTAAAAAGATTTAACAAATTGTATAATAGTTTTCCTGGTGAAATGAAACCCCCTCCGATTGGAGCAAGGGTTGTTTTTGCTGGTGCTTTTGAACCAGATTTCAGTTTCACGCTAAGGGAAAGAAGGTCTCCTACGCTGGAACAGATTCAAACTGATGCTTTGGAGATTGAAGCAAATATGTCTGCTGCTGGTAAAGTTTCAGATAAAGGAAAAGCTAAGGAGGAAGCCTCAGTTCAGGATCAGAGAATTGAAGACATGACTAAGGTTATTAAAAATATTTCAAATAAGTTGGTAAAGTTGGAAATAGATAGCAAGCCTGCCAGACAGAATAGAGGGGTTTTTAATCCCCAATTCAAGAAACAACCTTTGCAAATCCTACAAAGAGAAAGAAAGGATCAAGATCAGGTACAAGCACCTTTGTACATAGAAGCAGCCTCGTCGCGCTCAGCAGACGAAGATGACGACAGAGAAGATGATGCTCGAATTTCTGTTGTATATATGGAAGATGATGAAACAGATGAAGAGATTGATGAAGAAGAGGAGAAGGAAGAGGAAGAAGCTGAACCCTCATTTGATCAAGAAGAAATGGACGATTATTGTAAACAATTCACAGATTTTATGCAATCCGAGTTGCATAAGAAATATGACTTGAGGTCAAAAAAGAGGTTGAGGACGCAAGAAAATGAAGAAAAGGAACCAGAAACAGCACCTGCTCCAAAGGCGACTCCACTACAGAAAGGTAAGTAGCAAGCTGAAACATCCCAGATAAAAGAGAAAGATGCTAACATTTTGGAGAAGGTGGTCACAGTTTCTAATCAGAATTTAAATTCCAAAAAAGATCAAGAAGACCCTGAAAAGTTGACAAGATCAAATCAAACTTTCAGTCTGTCGAAAGAGTTAGAAAAAGTGAAGATACAAGTACCTCTTCTTGAACTCATGAAAACCCCGGGTTACAAGAAAGAAATTGCTGAATTTATCAATCTGTCCCATCCCGACGAAGTGAGTGATACAGTGAATCTGCAAGAAGAAAAGCCAGTGGTGACATTTGGACCTCATGTGGAAGAGGTAGATTCGTCTGTTCCTCCTTTTTATATATCTCTTCTCTTGCATGATTTCGTTTTGCACAATTGTATGCTGGATTCTGGTGCATCACACAATCTGATGCCATTGAGTGTGATGAAGGAGTTAAATTTACAAATTACCAAGCCATACAGAGATCTTTACTCTTTTGACTCGAAGAGAGTTAAGTGTGTAGGTCTCATTAAAGATATGGTTATTTCATTGGCCCAAATCCCAGCCAAAAGCATTATGATGGACGTTGTAGTGGCAGATATTCCAGCCAGGTTTGGAATGTTATTATCTAGGTCATGGGGAGCAAAGCTGGGAGGAGTTTTGAAACTGGACTTTACGTATGCTATTATTCCCGTTTTCAATGGTGAAGAAAGAAGGTTGTATAGAGAGACCAGATTCCAAAAAACTGCTACCAAGAAAGATGCCAGTAATTCACCAATTTATGGTCAAGAGAAGGACGACTTGTCATGTTTCATGCTGCAGGAGGTTGCAGAGTTTGTTGAGGAATCTCAGGGGAAGCTTGATTCAGAAATTTTACATAAGGAATTACATTTAGAAAAGCCGTGGAAGTGTTATTTTGATGGAGAATTTTCCAAAGAAGGTACTGGAGCGAGTTTCATCTTTGTTTCTCCGGGAGGTAACTTGATGCCTTTTTCTTTCAAATTGGAGTTCGAATCTACTAATAATGTCGCAAAATATGAGGCATTAATTATTAGTTTGCAGACAACTAAGCAGATGGGAATTAAAGCTATGACTGTGTTTGGAGATTCAGAGTTGATTATAAGGCAGATCAAGAATTCATGCCAAACCAAGCATCCCAGGTTACGAGCATACCGGAATGAAGTATGGGATCTGATTGAAAATTATTTTGAAGCATTCAATTTGTAGTTTGTGCCAAGAGAAGAAAACAGATTAGCAGATTCATTGGTGGTTGTAGCAAGTACGTTCAAGCCTCCTATCAGCGTGAAACTAAGGTATGAAATAGAAATGAGACATAGGCCTTCGATTCCTGACAATATTAAACATTGGCAGGTCTTCGAAGATGATGAGCAGATTAAGCAGTTTCTGTTGATGACTGAGGATTTTGAAGATCATCAGATTGATCTGGAAAGTGATGAAGACGAGTCAGCTGGTAAAACTTTTAAAAAGGAGATCGGTGGTCGAGAAATTATTCAGTTAAAAGACAATGTCCTACCCAGAGGCTTAGTACCGCTTGAAAGATTGTTTGGGGCGAATGATGTTGTTGTGGATCAAAAGAAAAAGAACCAAGATGAGCCAGTGGAGGATTGCAATTTGGGTACTCCACAAGAACCTAAAATGGTCAAATTGTTCAAGGGGCTAATGAAGGAATATAAAGAAAGGTACGTAGAGTTGTTTAAACAGTTTAAAGATGTTTTTGCTTGGTCGTATGACGATTTGAAAACATATGATAAGAACATCATACATCACAAGATTCCACTCAAGGATGGGGTTAAGTCACATAAACAGAAGCTTAGGCAGATTAATCCCTTGCTGTTGGCTCCAATCGAGAAGGAAATTAAGAAATGGTTGCAAGCCAAGATAATCGTTCCACTCAGGTATTCAGATTGGGTTTCTAACCTTGTACCTGTTCGAAAGAAAAACGGAGAGATAAGGTTATGCGTGGATTTCAGGAATTTGAACAGGGCTTCATTAAAGGACAATTATCCTCTGCCGAAAATGGACTTTGTCTTACAGAAAGTGACTGGTGCTTATAGACTGTCTATGGTGGACGGGTTCTCAGGTTATAATCAGGTAGCAGTGGAGAAGGAGGATCAGAAGAAAACCGCTTTCACTACGCCTTGGGGAACGTTCATGTACGCCAGGATGCCTTTTGGCCTGATGAACGCAGGGGCTACATTTCAAAGGGCGATGGATATCGCATTTGTGGGAGACACGTTTGTAGTGGTTTACTTGGATGACATCACAATTTTTTCGAAGTCAGATGAGGAGCATTTACAGCATTTACAGAAGGCCTTCATGAAGTGCAGAAAGTTTGGTTTATCACTGAATCCGAAGAAGTCTTTATTTGCCCTAGAGGAGGGTAAATTATTAGGCCACATTGTTTCGAAAGAAGGAGTGAAGATTGATCCTGCCAGAGTTGAAGCCATTCAGACGATTCCTCTTCCACGAAGTAAAAAGGATATCCAGCGTTTCCTCGGAAAAATTAATTTCCTAAGGCGGTTCGTCCCAAATTATGCTGAAATCGTTAAAAATATTACAGACATGTTAAAAAAGAATGCTGAGGTAAGGTGGGACAAGGAGGCGAGGGAATCATTCCAGAGAATCAAGGAGGATTTAAAAGAAGCCCCTGTTTTGGTAAGTCCAGACTATTTGAAGCCGTTTCAAATTTTTTCATTTGCTTCCCCTTCAACTATTGCAGCCGTTTTATTACAAAGAAATGAAGAGAAGCAGGAGCAGCCAGTTGCATATTTCAACAAAGTTCTCCGTGATGCAGAATTGAATTATAACATATTAGAGAAACAGGTGTACGCTCTGGTAAAGGCATTGAAAGCTTTCAGAACTTATGTTCTTCACTCTCAGATTTTGGCGTATGTCCCCAATTCGGCCGTGAAAGATGTGCGCGTACAAAGTGATGTGGAAGGTAAAAGAGGAAAATGGATCGCAAAGATACAAGAGTATGATTTAGATATAAAGCCAACCAAGCTGGTTAAAGGATTGGGATTGGCCAAATTACTGACAGAATCCAATTTCCAAGCACTGGGAATCAATTTGCTGGCCCCCGTAGAAGAAGCAAATGAAGAAACGCGTGACAGTCAGTCAAAAACAGCAGTTAAGTATAAATTTCTCTGTTCAGAATGGTATAAGGATATTGTACATTATCTGTGCTTTCTGTCATGTCCACCTTCCATTAATAGAGCAAAATACAGAGCCTTGAAACTTAAGGCTCAGCCTTATGTTATAATCGAAGCAAAATTATATTGGAAGGATCCAGCTGGTATGTTGTTGTTGTGTCTTACAGAGGAGGAAATTTCAGAAGTGATAAAAGAGTATCATGAATGCTTGTGTGGAGGGAATTACAGCTGGAAGGTAACTGCTCACAAAATATTCAAATCGGGTTTCTATTGGCCGACTGTGTTTTCGGATGTTTACAAGACAGTCAGAAGCTGTCAAAAATGCCAATTATTTGCAGAGAAGAAAAAGCTGGCTCCGCTACCTCTTCTCCCTGTTTTCGTTGAAGAGCCCTTTAGACAATGGGGATTGGATTTCATCGGAGAAATCAATCCACCATCCAGTGGGCAGTTTAAATGGATTCTTACTGCTACCGATTATTTTACAAAGTGGGTGGAGGCAATTCCTACCAGGAAAGCAAATGATTTGGTAGTGATGAAATTTTTGGAAGATAATATTTTTAGCAGGTTTGGATGTCCAGTGAAGATTGTGACAGATAATGCTCAGGTTTATTAATTTTTGTCAAACTTATAATGTGATACTGTCTCACTCTACATCTTATCATCCGCAGGGAAATGGATTAGCAGAATCCTCCAACAAAACATTAGTTAGAATTTTGAAGAAAACAATCAGTGAGAATCAAAAGAATTGGGACACGAAGTTAGTTTTTGCCTTATGGGCAACAAGAATGACTACAAGAAGGTCTACTGGCAAGTCACCTTATGAGCTCGTGTACGGCACTCAAGCTTTATTCCCCACACAATTGGTAAAACCTGTGATTTCTTTTCTCCAAGATGCCCAAGCAGAACCAAACTCCATGATACGAAGAATGAACAATGTGATGGAATTAAGTGAAAGCAGAAATCAGGTTCAGGACCGCTTGCTCACTTATCAGCAAAAGATGAAGGCAGTATTTGATAGAAAGGCAAAGAAAGTTTTGTTTCAGGAAGGAGATTTAGTTTTGAGGTGGGATACACGAAGGGAAGATAAAGGCAAACACGGGAAATTTGATCCCTTGTGGTATGGCCCATTCAAAATTAATGAAGTCAGAGGAAATAACACCTTCGTGTTGGAAAATCTGGAAGGAGAGATGCTGGATATGCCTGTCAATGGGCAATATCTCAAGCATTATTTCCGACATTAAGAAGTTACTGATCCATCACTGTATATATCTGGAGTGTTCACTGTACATTTCCCATCAAGCAATTTTTGACTCCATGCCCGAGGTGAAGGCACTAATCTGCAGGTTCTTAGTGTTTCGTGGTAAAAACACTATCCCCAGGTGGAGCCAGATGTTGTGGATCATTATATCTGCATATCCTTTTTATTATGTCAAGTTTTGAAGTTTTGGAAAAAGAAAATGTTTTTGAAAAAATATTCATAAGGATCCGAAATATGCTATAGTATAAGGTTTTATACTTTAGTATAGGAAAAAGATGAAGAAAGAATACATTGTATTTCCATTTTCATTTCGATTTATGGAGCGGACTGAATTTAGATTGTTATATTTTTATTAATCATAAAGTCCGAGCAACTTCCGGAGCGGAAGTCGCAATCACGCGCAGAAGCTTTTGGATAAGAAACTGCGGGGGGTCAACTTGCCCATCGGTTATCAAAACCCGACCCCCCGCAGTTGACTGGTCAGATCTACGAAAATTATTGATCAACGGCTCTGATTGATTGCGGGGGGTATGGGTTGAAGGTCTCGGCCGTACTCACAGACCCCCCGCATTACGTCATCCGCTGAAGTGTCAAACAGTTGGCAAATAGTTGTCATCCACTATGCATGTCGTCCCACTTCACCCTTGCATTGATTACGGTCTCCGTTGTTTATAAGTCGGGTTTTCCGTTCCGTCGTGATTCATTTGTGATTGTTGCCCAGTTTTAAACCCCGTCCCGCCACCTTCGCACCAAACTGTTTTCGAAATTCTTGTCAGCCATGGCCAAACGAGCATCCTTGTCTGGTCTATCCACTCTGAAACCTCTCCTAGATAGTGAGAAGGACGTCCGTGATACTGCCTCATCTGTAAATCATCCTCTCATGCATTACCAAGTGACCTTGAACACCGACCAGTCACCTGTGTTTTCCGCTATGCAGAGTTCTGGAGTACTGTCCGCCTGTATTCCTAAAACTCATGTCTTTCCTGAATTCATTTCCTGGTTGGTTTCGTCCATGTATCCCGGCAAATGTTATGTCATGAACTCCCAGGGAGAAAGTGTTTTTCAGGTTTCAGCTCAATTAATGCGTCAGGCATTGTGCTTCCCGGAGAATGATTCTCCTTTGCAATTCTCAGAAGATTCGCTGGTTCAATATTTCGAGGAGCTCTCAAATGAGGAATTTAACCGCTGCATGTCATTTTTGGTATCGAGTCCAGAGAAGACCCAGTTTGGATCGGGAAAGTTTGGTTTGGATGCATTTAATGTTCAATACAGGTCAATTCTCAGCTGTATTATGGAGATTCTGGGGAGAGAAGATGATTGCGAAGTTGACAAGGCAGCTTTGGGGATGTTCACTCTCATGATGAAACCAGGAGCGGTGTTAGATATTCCATCCTTTTGGCAAGAAGTGGAGAATTCTCAGTTGCTTTCTTTCCCACTAACAGGTTATTTCAGATCTCCCTCATTAATAGTTTACTTGTTTTTATACCAGAATGTGGAAGAATTCATGGGTATTGGTTTGAACATAATGGATAGCAACAAAAATAAACAAGCCTGGGCTCGCTTTGGACTGATTTGATCGAAAAGAAGAGAATGAAGTTGGTTTATTTGAATTTTGTGGAACATTTTATGACCACCGCTTATAAAATTCTCAATGGAACTCGGCCTCGTTTCTTGCCAAAGGCCCAGGAGTTCTTGCAATGGGACCCAATTGTGGATATGGAGATCCGGTTTGTTTTTGAGGACTATTATGAAATAAGGATATATGGAGTTGGTGTTGAGCCTTACAGCTTACAACATTTGTTCCCATGAGACTTTTTGCTCGAATTACTGCGGTAAAAGTCTCAGATCAAGTTCATTTTCTTCCGATGAAGAAGGGATTAATGTACAAGTTGCCCATGAGTGTAGGTCCTTTTGTCGTTAACACAAGGCAAGCTTATGAGGAGGTATCAAAGATATTGGAAGGAACACAGTTATTATTGGGAGAGAAATGGGCCTATGACCCACATGCGATTATTTCACAAAGAAGGGTCGAGAACGGTTATGCTGCTTTTACTCATGTGAGTAAACCGGATTTTGAAAAGTTGGCTAATCCAGGAGGGCCAAATTCATCACGGATTAGTATTCAAACACCTGTAATATTGGAAAAGATGGGTAAGAGAGTGAGAGATGATGTTATTGAGATTGATGAGGAAGAACCCCGAGAGGAGAAAAGGACTAAATTAGCAGAAGATCACTCCTCTAATTCACCTGGTTTCGCTCTCCAGGTCAGTGAAGAACAGGGTGCTTCATCTCCTAGCAGACCATAACTTCATTTGGAGAAGGCTCCTTCCATGAAGCAGGTGTTCTCCCAAATTGAAGAAAAGAATCAAAGAATAAAGGCCAATATAGAGACACAAGCGGAACATCATATATCTGCTGACCAAACAAGACTATTAACTGTAATGGATTTGGAGAAAGATCCCCTTGTGGGACAAGATGAATCTCCACATGCAAACAGGTCAGTTAATTGTTAATGATTTAGGCAAGACTCATGCTACATTAGTCAAGACAGAGAATATGCTTGCTAAGGTTGTCAAACAGTGCAAGATGGAAAAAGCCAATGCCAGAGCGTTGACTACTCAAAATGAAGAACTGAATAAAATCATAATGAAGATTGGCGTTGATCCAAATGATAAAAGCGCAATGCACAAACTAATAAAGGGCGCAGAAGCAGAAATATCTTCATTAAGGAAGAAGCTGAAATTGCCAGCTGCAGAGCATTCGTTAGCAGCTGAAGTAGCAGAGGTAGAAAAGGAAAAAGAGGAACTACGACAACAGTTGATGAAGTAGGACAAGGAAATTGATAAGGTAAAGCAGACTGCTATAACCTTACAGAATCAAATCCAAAACCATACTTGTACTTTTGATTTTTCTGCAGGTGGAGCCGACCCACAAGCCTAGGTTGTTCAGCTGAACACAGAATTAAAAATGGCAGAGAGAGATTGTAAACAGGCCCAGTCTGAATTGGCCACAGTTCTTAGGTTGATGCAAGGATGGGAAGGAAAGGCAAATGAGAACGAACTGAAGCTACAAAAAGCTGAGGAAGAAATCAAAGAACTCAAGGAGAAATTGAAGGGAAATATTTTATTAAAGCTAAGGATTCATTCGGAATGAGATCATTTCAAATACAAGTGCAAAGTGGGATTCCATGGTACAATTGCCAGAGAGAAAGCATTGCTATGATCGTTTAAAAGGAACTGTCTATATCTTATTCAAGCTACCGCAATTGTCAGATCTACCTTAAATAAAGATTCATGAATTTTATTGACCCAAAAACAAGATGTGGAAGAGTTGCAAGATATGGGGATACAAGACAGGTATTTTTATGCTGAAGAAATAAACAAAATGATCATTAAAAACGATCTTCTGAAAGCATCAGAGAAGCGGCTACAGGTAATCAAAGAGGTGATTAAGAAATTTGACATTTCATTTGATAAATTGATAAGAACTGGTTTGCCCTCATGCTGGAAGGAGGGAGGTGAATTTATGTCCTGGAAGTTGTATGAAGACCAGTTGGTGTTTGCAAAAAGCAGAGCAGATGGCCGACATGAGAAGACGCAGATACTAAAGGGAGAAATAGTCTTCAATTTCTTGCAAAGACATTTCCTTCTGCTGTGGATGGTGAAAACATTGTTCACAAGTAACCTCACTCACAGTCAAGTTGTTGCCTTCACACTAGAATATCATCGTAATAAGAATGCTCCAATAACTCAAGATAAGCTCTGGAAGGAATGCAAGAAATTTTCTATTGACAGAGAAAAAGGATTTCCAGCCAAACAGCCCCAAGTAGCCATTCAGCCACAAGTAGTCATTGAGTCAGCTGCTATTCCAGGAACATCAGTTCCTTTAGCTTAGGAGTTATTATCTTTTATTTTGTTTTAAGTGAAGTTATGTAAATGTAATAAAATATTTTCGAGGCATGTACCTCCGCTTCAGAGAGTAGTTAAGCAGTTATAGTTAGTTAGAATCAGTTTTATAACTGATAACCATTTTGGTTCAGATTGTATTTAAAGACATCTTAAGGAAGAAAGAAGGTTCCGAGTTTTGGACCTTGAAGGCTAATTTTGTACTGAACAATATTGAATGAATGAAAAGCTTTGCAAGTTTCTATTATCCATTTGTGTTGAAGAGTTTTCTTAGTTTTCATTTCATTTTCATGTCTGAGAATAAAGTAAAGTGATTAGAGCTGCAGGTCTCTTGATATTTATGTATCTAAGAGTTAATTATCCTTAATGGGCGCTCCTTTACTTTAGCTTATTTGTTATTCATTTCTTCAGGATTTTATTATGGCAGTTTCTGTTGTAAGCAGCATGACAAACTGAAATCCTTTTCTTTCTTCATCTTCCATTTCACTCACTTCTATATAAAGGGAACATGGCATTGCAGAGCTTATAAATATTTGATATTTGTGAGATATATTATTAATATTTGAAGGTTTTAATAAACAGAGACAGACATACATTTTTGTGACATAATCTTTAATGTCTTGAGCACGGATTCTTGTACACAGCCAAGAATTGTTTCTCAAGGAACAACACACACATCGGAGGTTTCGATTTGTACCTGATGATACCTAAACTTCAAGTCGATCTTGTTGAAATAGTTCGACTCTTTGAGTTGGTCTAGAAAGTCATCAATTCGTGGGATCAGGTACCTATTCCAGATAGATGCCCGATAGTCAATACAGAGTCTCCAAGTCCCATCCTTCTTCTTGCCAACACGATCGGGCTCCCACAGAGCGATGAACTTGGCCTGATGTGACCTTTCTACAACAACTCCTGAATCTGCCTCTTGATTTCATCGTTCTGCAGAATAGAGCGCTGATAGATCGGTCCATTGGGTAGCGACGCATGTGAGGTCAGATCAACGGGGTGCTTGACCTGACAATGCAGATGAACTCCTATGGGTGAGGTGAAGATGTCCCTGCACTCCTCCACAACCTTGTCCATTTGTTGTTTTCGTGTAGAGGAGCCCTGTCTGGAGTTCATGGCCACAATCTTCTTCTTTCCCTAGGGGTGAATCATCAGGAAAACAAATTTCCTGGTTTGGGAAATGAGCTTACTGCATTGTTTTGCAGTAATCAAAGATATAGCGGCAGATGGTGGTACCTATGGTATCATGTACATCTTATTTCCCAAAGTAAAAATAACAATGCGAGGCCGAGACACATACACAACATGTCACTTCCACATGTATGGTTGGCCTAATAATACATCAGAAATATCAAGAGGAGAAATTTCACATAATAACTCATCCATGAAAGGCTTGATGATATAGGGAAGGCGACACTGCTAGCTGACGCGAAGATCTTTTCCTTGGTGAAGCCACCCGATGGTGTATGTATGTGGGTGTGCTGTGGTCGGAAAGCCCAACCGTTTCATGGTGTCTGTTGAAATGAGGTTCTTTTGGCTCCCATTGTTGACAATGAACTATAGTGGGGAACCATTTACCCACATATGGGAGTGGAAGAGACGCTCCTCCTCCTCTAGATCTTCTGATTCCTCCTTTTGGATCTTTGCAGTGGCAACAGTAGCATTGGGCTCCGTATCAATAATCTGTTTCCATTTGTCAGGTTCTGGTTCAGAGTCGGAGCATGCATCTGATTCAGAAGCCCTCTTCTCGGCCACCAGCGTCTGCTTGGCTCGATACTCACTTGTGTTATGAGTGGAGCTCTTATGGAACTCACACCACTTTCCCGTGTCCTTATTTGGCTTCACGGTGTTGTTCTTTGCTTGTGTCTTTGAAAGGTTGTCTTGGGCCGCCATGCCTTGGCTTTGTCATTTGTTCTGTGGTTTGGGGGCACCTTTCCCTTGCTTTTGATTCACAAATCCAAAGTCTCATTTCTTCTTTTTGAATTTATGCTCAATCTTGGCAGCATACCGATATGTCGTACCAAGTGATGAGATGTCGAGGAACTCCATTTCCTCCTGAATGTATCTGTGCAGACAACTGCGATACTTTAGCACCAAATGTTTCACTGAATCTTTGATATCCAACTTTTTTTGTAGGCTATGGAACAGATTTGTCAGCTCACACACATCTTGATCTCTTTGTTGCTGCAACGTGGTCCATTATATGTACTTGTCCTCATATCTCCCCACGAGATAGTATTGTTCCATGATGGCATCTCAGAAAGAATTCCAAGTGGGCACGATTGAGAACAGAGAGGGTTCTGTTTCATCCTTTTTCTCACAGTAGGTTTCTCACCAGTCCTTGAAACGGGGGGTAGCTTTGAGGAGTGAAAAAATAATCTTCTCGCGGTCGAAAAAGTCATGAACCGAGAAATATACTTCTAATAGATTCAACCATCTATCTACGACATCTACATCTATTTTACACTCAAATATGGGAATGTCAAAGTTTACTTGTACCTTAAAGGGAGTCGCACCTCCAGAGTGGTTGTTGGATGTAAATGCGCCGCCGATGGGTAGTCATTGAAGGATCTGGGAAAATTTATCCATCATCGCGTTCCTTTGTTTTTCGAGGGCCTCCTCGAGCGATATTTTGATAGGATCTCTTGCTCCCTCATCTTTATTTTCGTTCCCCATGGGTGGCCTTTGGGGTTTGCGAGGCTAATCTTGAAAAGGTTCAACCAGATCGAGCTCTAATTCCTGATACCCCGACCTCGTTGGGGACATGAAAAGAAGGATCAAGAAAAAGCAGACCGCTCTGATACCACTCATCCGGATTTATGGAGGAACGCAAAAGAATACACATATAACCATAAATATAAAGATGCAACAGAAATAACACTTCATTTCATTGATATCAAAGAACTGAAATTTTCTTCCAAACAGAATGGAAATAAACTAGCTAGGGCGCTGGTAGCTTATCTCTGAGAAGATATGTGGCGGATACAAGCCTCTTAATTGTGTTACAATGAGGCTCGAGGGCCTATTTATTATAGAGAAACAATGGAAAACCCTAAACATCCAAAAACCTAACCCTAGGAGATGAAGCGCCAAAATTATGGGTCCCGTTTGGGTAAATTAGTGTTTCAACTTCCCGGGGTCATAACTTTGGCATACTATCTCCGTTTGACGCACATGATACATCGTTAGAAATATCTATCGTAGGACTATAACTATTGACTGCGAATATCGATTCCAGAAGTTCAGGACCCAAAAAACTGGTAAAAATAGTAAGTTGTGCTGAAAGTGAAAAACTGAAAGAGACAGTGGTGGGACCCCAAGTGGAATAGGTGGGTGGCCACCAATATCCTCCTGGATCATAGCCTAACTTGCCATCTAAACCGGAGTTCGGTTCAACCTTATTCAAAGTTATATGTGGAGTTCCCCGATGGTTATGGTTAGTTCCGAGGGTTTATTGTAAATGGTTATTTCAGCAAAGGTTTGGAGCGCGCCTATTTTTGGGCGGATTTCACTAAATTAACTCTAGTTAAGTGGAGTTTTTCTAGGTGTAACTGGGCAAAAGAGTAGGAGACTCAATTTTTGCCAATTCAGAGTGAATGAAGAGTCATTTTTGACTAATATGAGCATTCTGGAGCCATTGGTGCAGAGAAAACAACCATTAGAGGCATGTAACTACATATATTTGAAAAATTTTGAGCATAATGAAAGATGGATATGCCATTGGGAGCTGGACCAACAGATGTAGCCCAGGAGGGGTGAACTGCTTCATCATGCCTGATTTGTAAATGTTATGTGGTGACTTATTTCTCTATTTTACACTACTGTTCAGTGTTATATGTGCTTATTTCATGCTTATAATTCACTAAAATCATCTACATTTCATGGTTAAAATCCTCCATCCTTAAGAAAACTAATGAGACAAGTATGCACATGTTTATAAACTGAAAAAAGACTTAGCACAACAAAACGAATATAGTCCTTTCAGATTAGGGGACATTACGAGGAAAGAGTCATAGAAACAGGGGAGAGGGAGAGAAGGGGAAGTTAGTGATATATATGGAGGGTGAAGTGAGAGAAGAAGAGAGAGATGGAGAGAGGTAAGGAGGGAAATAAATATTGATATATATGGAGTGAGAGAGCATGTTTGTTTGCGGGGGTGAGATAGAGAGACAAAAAAGGAGAGATAGAGGGAGATATAGATATAGATGGAAGGGGTAGAGAGGGAAGAAGATTTCGTCCATTATATGCATTGATTTTAGTGTATTTGGTGATTTATAATCCTATTTGATTACTTGCACTAGATGCATTGATTTTAGTGTAGATATTGATTTCTCGTGATATTTGATTGCTTGCACTAGATGCATTGATTTCAATGTAGACCATTTCTAATCCTATTTGATTGCTTGCACCAAATGCATTGATTTCAGTGTAGATGGTGATTTCAAATCCTATTTGATTGCTTGCACTGGATGCATTGATTTCAATGTAGATGTTGATTTATAATTATATTTTCTTGCTTGCACTTCCTATTTTCTTGCACTAAATGCATTGATTTCAGTGTAGGTGATGATTTCTAATCCTATTTGATTTCTTGCTTTAAATGCATTGATTTCAGTGTAGATGTTAGTTTATAATCCTATTTGCTTACTTGCACTAGATGCATTGATTTGAGTGTAGATGTTGATTTCTAATCTTATTCTATTTCTTGCATTAGATTCATTGATTTAAGTGTAAAAGTTGTTTTATAATGTTATTTGATTGCTTGCATTAGATGAATTGATTTTAATGTAGATGATTTCTAATCTTATTTGATTAATTGCACTAAATGCATTGTTTTCAATGTAGATGGGTATTTCTAATTCTATTTGATTGCTTGCACTAAATGCATTGATTTCAGTGTAGATGTTGGTTTCTAATCCTATTTTCTTACTTGCACTAGATGCATTTATTTGAGCGTAGATGTTGATTTCTAATGATATTCAATTACTTACATTAGATGCATTAATTTCAGTATAGAAGTTGTCTTGTAATCTTATTTTATTTTTTTCTTTGGATGTATTGATTTCAGTGTAGGCATAAAAAAACATTGATAATGTACATTGATTTTTGTGTTATAGTAATTCAACCCATTATTATTTTAGAGAAAGATCGACAAGATATGATGTTTAATACAACATCTTGAGCTAAATATTTAAATGGTTTACGATTTCAACTGTCCTTTTTATATAATCAATATGAAAAGATGAAAAAACTAACAAGGGTGACAATAAGAATAGTAGAAGAAAATAGTTTGAGATTGATCATAATGAAGATTATTTGTAATTTACTACATTCTTATTATTCAAATTTTCTTTCATTCAAAACTATTATTGTCACTTTTCATTCAAATTTTTTATTTCATCATTAAAGTTATAAACAATATTTATCATCTCACCAAACCGAGGTAAAATTTAAAATTAAAATGACCAGGTTAATCCCATACATATTTAGCATATTTTAAATGATTATATTAATATTAGATATATTTACATATTATTGATAAAATTAATCATATCTTCGATAGATTTTCATTGGCTGGACACGACTAAAACCAACCTAGATCCATCTTAACTCTGGATTTGTCAAGCACCGAGAGAGATCAAATCTCTCAAGGTGCAAACCAATTTTTTGAGTGCAAAAATTGCATTGATTTCAGTGTAGGCATAAAAAGTTATTGATAATGTACATCGATTTTTTTGTTATTCTAATTCAACCCATTATTATTGGAGAGAAAGATAGACAAGGTATGATGTTTAATACAACATCTCGAGTTAAAGATTTAAATGGTTTATAATTTCAATTGTCCTTTTCATATAATCAATATGAAAAGATGACAAAACTAACAAGGGTGATAATAAGAATAATAGAAGAAAATAGTTTGAGATTGATCACAATGAAGATTATTTGTAATTTACTACATTCTTATTATTCACATTTTCTATCATTCAACACTATTATTGTCACTTGCATTCAAATTTTTTATTTCATCATTAAATTTATAAACAATATTTATCATCTCACCAAACTGAGGTAACTAAGAAAATTTAAAATTAAAATGACTAGGTCAATCCTAGACATATTTAGCATATTTAAAATGATTATATTAATATTAGATATATTTACATGTTATTGATAAAATTAATTATATCTTCAATAGATTTTCATTGGCCGCACACGACTGAACTAGCATAGATCCATCTTAACTCTAGATCTATCAAGCGCCGAGAGGGATCAAATCTCTCGAGGTGCAAACCACTTTTTTGAGTGCAAAATTTGCATTGATTTTAGTGTAGGCATAAGAAATTATTGATAATGTACATTGATTTTTGTGTTATACTAATTCAACCCATTATTACTAAAGAGAAAGATAGACAAGGTATGATGTTTAATACAACATCTCGAGCTAAAGATTTAAGTGGTTTAAGATTTCAACTGTCCTTTTCATATAATCAATATGAAAAGATGACAAAACTAACAAGGGTGACAATAAGAATAGTAGAAGAAAATAGTTTGAGATTGATCAAAATGAAGATTATTTGTAATTTACTACATTCTTATTATTCACATTTTCTATCACTCAACACTATTATGGCCACTTTGCATTCAAATTTTTTATTTCATCATTAAAGTTGTAAACAATATTTATCATCTCACCAAACTGAGGTAACTAAGAACATTTAAAATTAAAATGACTACCTTATCCCAAACATATTTAGCATATTTAAAATGATTATATTAATATTAGATATATTTACATATTATTAATAAAATTAATAATAACTTCGATATATTTTCATTGGGATTATATTAATATGAGATATATTTACATATTATTAATAAAATTAATCATATCTTCGATAGATTTTCATTGGCTACAGACAAATGAAACCAACCTAGATTCATCTTAACTCTGGATTTGTCAAGTGGCGAGAGGGATCAAATCTTTCGAGGTGCAAACCACTTTTTTGAGTGAAAAAATCGAGGAAAAATTTGCACTTCGAGAGATTTTATCTCTCTCGGCACTTGATAGATCCAGAGTTAAGATAGATCTAGGCTAGTGGTTAGTAATCAATGATGATTGTTTTTATTGTTAAATGACAATTGAGTTATGATATGTTTTCCCATTAGTTAAAAAAATATGTTTATAAAGAGTAGTCTAAATGTTATATGTTTTTAATTTTTTTTTGGACACTTTTTGTTTAATTTACCTAAAATCCAGCCAAATTCTATAATTATATATTTCAATTACTAAAATTACATAATTAAACTGTTTAAAAGTTTAAAGACGTGGAATTGATTTATACATTCAATAATATAATTTAAGCCATGCAAATTTGAGATTCACCAACAATTATATTGTCTAATTAATAATATAGAAAAAATAAAAAATAAAAAAATATTTAGAGTTATCATTTTCCCTTTATTTATCTTATTTAATATTTTTTTTTGAAATAATTAGTACCGAGATAGTCAATTAAATCTAATTTAAATGATTTTGTAATAAAAAAACATCCTTTAACTAAATTTTATTCTAGTAACAACCTATTAAATTTATAATAAATATATTTACGTAAATGCACTTTATTTTATATATATATATAAAACTAATATTAAAATTAAAATTAGCAAAGAATTAATTTAATATAAATATTAAATAAAAGTGTAAACATGTTCGAACATAATGTTCCTATTTTTACATGTTTCTATTAAAGAAAAATGCTTCTCGTAATGACCCATTAATAATAAAATAATAACTTTATTGGTCTTTTAGCTCATGTTCCAATTTATAACAACCATTAATGATAAAACAATAACTTGGTCTTTCCGGTTATGGGAGGTTAAAATTTGTATAATTATTAAAAAATTATTTTTTATTAAATGAGTTATTAATAATATATATATTTTTAGTTTCTAGGGTGTTCAAAGTTATATAGTTTGAGTGGGTTTAATGGCTAAGCGTATGCCTTTTCTCCTAAAAGGTTACAAGTTCAAAACTAGAGAGGTAGAGTATATATGTCTTTATAGACTTAGTAGTCAAAAAGTGGGTTCATTGTCTCACAAACAAGAGGGTCTCATATACCAATTTGGTGTCTGGCTTGTGAACTTAGAATTGGATAATAATAATATATTTATTTTTTTTTGTAAAAAAATAAGATAATTATGTCGTAAAACTTTTTCAATATTGTGAAATAAATATAAAAGTATAAGTAATTATTTTTTTTGTTTTTGTTTTAATAATTAATAGAATTGGTAATTTAAGTAGTTTTATATTCATGTGATCTGGGATCGATTCTTTCCGTTCCCACTATAGTCACTAAGTGCACCACATTGCTTTTAATATGGACATAGGTTAATTGGAGGATCAAACCAAGGACTTCATACTATTGTACATAACCCTTTACATAATGTGCTTGGCTAAATGAGCTACACCCTTGAGGACTTCTTAACATGGAAGGAGGACATAGGGTGAGTTTTGGTCCACTTATATTTGCATGGGTCACAAGACCATTAAATATAATCTCTCTGAGTCGAACCACATGTTGGACCACTATCTCAATATACCCCATGACTCCAAGTTAAACCCACTCCTCTTTCCACCATTAAATTCAACACATTTACCAAATTATATTAGACAATACAACTTCCATAAATGATTGGATATCAATTACTAAAATTAATGAAGATATTTAAAAAAAATTGTTGAGCATAGGTAGCGTAGGGATCATGATTATGCACATAATGATATCACAATATCTCCCAAGTGATAGAAAAATGAGATCGTAAGGACTAACATAATTATTTTTGGTAAAGACCTTTAGGTTGGAAATCATATTTTATAGGAAAAGACATCACATGACATCACACTCACATGACATCACACTCAACAATGTAGGTAAACATTAGAGAGATAAAAGTAAATTATGTGTTTTCTAAGAAAATTAATAATGAAATAAAATCATATAATATATATTTTTTTCCCATACTTTCTCAATGCAATAATTTATAGTCAAAGTAGAGACCTTCATGTTAAAAGTCGCATTTATGTGTTGGTAATATTGACTACATAGTTAATAGTCCTCTCTCAATATTTGCCTTTATCTTTATAATGTAAAACAAATAAAAGAATTATTTCAAAATTCTCATAACCTTTTTCATTTGGATGAACCATTATTAAAAAAAAACACTTTTTTATTATAATAAATTATTCATAATGACATTCCCACTACTATCTTAGATTAAAAACACAAAATAATAAATTAAAAATAAATAATATAATATTGGAAAAATAATAAATGATAAAAATTACTTAAAATTTAATAATTTTTTAAAAAATAACATAATTAAATATATTATTTATATTTAATTTATTTAATATTCATTTTTAAAAATATAATAAATTAAAAAAAGTTCACAATAAAATAATAAATTTTTAATTTTAACTTTTATAGTACAACTATTACATATGTTTATAATTTCTTTAAAAGTGTGCTCACAAAAGAGGTTCCACATTTTCATCCTCAATTAAATATTAAGATTAACATTTAGAGGAGGCTCTACCTTTAAGATTATTGCGTTGCAAACTTAAAAAATGAGGACGAAGTTGTAAATATTATTATTGCGTTGCCAAACTTGGAAAGGGAGAACTAATGTTTTCATAAATGGTAAATATTATTGCGTTGGGAAATTTGAAAAGTGAGAACTAGTGTTTTTAATTGTAAAGAATGATAGATTATCCATATTATCGATAATTTGATGCTTTAAAGTATGATTTGTGTATTAAGCTTTAGGTTTTTATGACCATCGTGAATCTTCGTGGAGTGTGTTCCCCATATCACATTGTGTTTTCCACATATCATATAATCATATTGTTGTTACATCATATAAATAGTTATTGCTTGTGGATTAAGTAATCTTGATAGTTTTATCTAGTTGCATTGAATTTTCTAGGAGTGTTTCCTCATATCAAATGTCACATAATCATGTTGTTGTTATACGATATAAATAATTATTAATTATGGATTAAGTAATTTTGATAGTTTTTTTAATTTTATTTTTGGAGTTATTTTTATATTTGTGAGGTTTAATATTTCTTTCTCAAAGTACTATAATTTAGAAAATGTTTTGAATCTCTATTTATTATCGAAAAAAAAAACTGAAAAGTCATTATTTTATCTTTGTTATCACTAATCTAATTCTTTTCCTCTTTATGATTTAAAAAAAAAAAAGTGCTTTATAACAAATTTTATTATTAGTATTTTTGTTAAACATCATTGACGACAAAGATCCATCACCTTAGTTTAGAGCTCTTACTCTCTTTTTACATGTTGGTGGGGCAATTTCCATTAGCATCCCACCCATCCTTGTAGTGTTAAAGTTTACTTTGTTACTCATAGTTGTATTCTAGCTGTTATCAGATATCTTTCGCATGACTAATTATGGACTTGGTCCATAACCCTATGGACCACATGTGAATACCTCTTCATGTTTCATGCCTCTTACATCAATTTGATTGGTCATGGTGGATGACCAAATGTGTTTTTACCTTTACTGTTAATGCTTAAACCCTACATGTTGTCAAATAAAATTTACAACCCGTTTGTACGTATGCCTAAAACCATTATCACATTATAAACTATTAAAAGAAAAACCATGTTCATATTGAGGTGCATTAATCTGAAGTTCAATTTCCATAAAGATTAGTTGGAAAAGACATAGTGTTGAGGGCTCTTAACATATGACGTGTATTTTATAGCTCACTCGCTTGTATTACAACTTTCAACTCACTATGATCCAGGCTTATGCAGGAACGAAAATAACTACATAAATAAACATAAACATAGAGATGCAGCAGGAATAACACTTCATTTCATTAATATCAAATACTGAAAAATGCTTATAGACATAATGGAAAACAAAATAGCTCTGGCGATGGTAGCTTATCTTTAAGAAGAGATGTGGCGGCTACATGCCTCTAAACTGTGTTACAATCTGGCTCAAGGGCCCTTTTATTATTGAACAATAAGGGAAAAACCTAAACAACCAAAACCCTAACCCAAGGAGATGTAACACCAAGTTTTTATGGGCCCTGTTGGGGTTAATTGGGAAACCAACTTCTCAGGGTCGTAACTTGGTCATATGATCTCCATTTGACTCACGTGATACCTCATTATAAATATCTCTTTGAGGACTACAAATGCTGATATGATTTCATAAGAAATCACCAAACCTTTAATGCCAAAAAAAGGTTTTTTGGGGTCTCAAAATGGCTTCGGAAATTTAGGAATAAAAAAACTACCAAAAATAGTAAATTGTGCTATAATTAAGGAAACTGAAAAACAAAAAGAGACAACGATGAGGGATCAAGTGGAATAGGCGGGTAGCCACCAATATCCACTTGGATCAGTCCTCCCCCCTTAGGAAGCAATTGTCCCCATTGTGTTGAGTGCCTACATGAGATGGGGGAACTTCTGCTAAACTTGGCCCCTAGTGAGCCACTTGCCTTGGTGTAGGAGGTGGCCAACTTTGACAACCCGATAGGATTGAATCTTTAACTAGCGAGTGCTTTTAAGCTGCATGTCCATGATTCGACCAGTTGCAGTCTATTCCATGTAGTCTGGATTTAATTCTGTTAGGGTGAGTTGTTTTGCAATGTCGGATGTGTCCAGTAATGGCGAAAAGTAATATGATCGAAGGTGATCCATGTTGAATAATGGGTGCAAGCCAAGGAATGGGGGAATGTTAAGCTCAAAAGCATTATCTCCCATGACCTTGGTGATGGTGTATGGACCATATTGGAGAGGGCGTAGCTTGCGGTGGGGTCCATAGAGTTTCTCCTTCTGAAAATGTAACCAAACTTTGTCTCCCACCTGAAAGTTGTGTGGCACTCGATGCTGATCATGTCGCTACTTGTACTTAACATTGGCTCTGTCCAATATGTCATGAACCTGTTGGCGGATGTGGTGAATGCGATAAATGAAGTTGTTTGCCTTGTCTGCTTCAGACTGGACATGAGCTGAATCTGCCTAAGTAGATGCAAATGGCATGGATATGTCAATGGGACATGTTAGCCACCTATAAAAATTTTCGTATCAAATGGTGGCTAAATCATTTTTTGAAGCCTTCAAGAAACAATTTTTATTGCCAAATTGTTAGTTCATGAAGTCTTATGAAGATAATTTTTATTTGAGTTAATCTTCATTGCTGTTTCCTTCTTAACTATGAAATTCTGCTGTTTTCCTGAAGAAAAGAATGCTGTAAAAAACTTCATTTTCCCCTCATTTCGCCCCTCTTTTCACTGCAAATTAACCTTCATTTTTATCCCCTTATTCCCCATAAAATTCCTCTATTTTTCCTCATTTCCCCTCTTCCATTCATAAATCCCCTATTGTAAGGTTTAAAGCTCTTTTTTGGACCTTATCGAAACCCTCAAATTCCTTTGAAAATCCATAAAAATCCATGTTTTTCATTACAGGCCTAAGCCCCTTTTGGCTAAGCCCTAAAACCACTTCCCCACCATATACCCTAGCGCTGGAACCAAGCGCTATGTCCAAAAGCGCTTATCGCATCGGAAATTTTCGACAAGCACAAGTCTTTTTGTTTTATAAAACCCCCGATGCTGACGAGCCCCTCTGTTATAACTCCCGATCCCTTTGCCTCTTTATAAAACCAACAGCCCCGCAATCGGGCGCTAAAAATCATGAATGAAACCTTCCCCAATGAAATTTTCCTTTGTAAATTCATAAAAACCCACTTTCCTATGTTTTGTATTAAAACCCGCCGGTTCAATGTTTTTAATGAAAAGGACCGTTGATCTAAAACTGATTGACGGTCAATGAAATCTCGCATCGAAGATTTTCATCGGGCGCATTTGAAAGGCCCTTTCCTTTTGTTTTGATGCGATTGGCCCCTTTTTGTGTTAAACCCCTTCCCCTCCATATAACCCGCGCCCAGGACCAAGAGTTTAAGTCCCAAAGCGCTTATCGCATCATAGTTTTTTGCGATGGGCACATTTCTTTGTTTTAAGGAAGGTCCCGATGCGATTTCCCCCTCCCGATTGACAAACTCCCGATGGATTCTCAGCCGTTGATCTTCTCCGCCAGGCCTAGATTCGACGGTCCATATCATTCTGTTTATAAGCCCATATTTCTGCCGTTAGACCTCCGATTCATTCCCCACCATCGATCTATTCCCAGATTAACGACCCTCGCTCAATTGCATCAGAAGTTTTATGTGCACCTTACCTTTTTCCCCGCCGATTGGCGATCCAGCGATTACATCTGGGCTGTTCATTCCATTCATTCGACGGTCTAGATTCAACCTGACATGCCCGACTCTTTTGGGTCCTACCCCTCCTAGATTTAATCTCCGCTGTTTATTTCTTGATCTGACGGTCTAGATTAAATCCGCCTTTGAATTTTCCCTGTCTTTCCGTCCGTGCATCTTATCCTCCGTCGCGTGCGATCCGCACCGTCGAATCTGTGCCCTTCCATCCAACGGCCCACATCGAGTTTCACATTTTTTCTGCGCCAGAATTTTAACGCCTGAAAAAACACGAAAAAAGTGGTTTTCCTAAGGACACATGGCAGGCGGCGGACTGTATCGCATTTTTTTTGAGAAAATTGGAAACCGCTTAAAAAAAGTGTGAAACTCGTGGTTTTTGAAGCCGAAACAATTTTTCCCCATGTACATTGTTTTCCATCGCGTTTAACCTCCACCGTTGATCTCCATGGGCTAAACTAATCCAACGGCCCAGGATCGTTTGGAAACCCCAAGTTTCCTTTCAATGCATTTTTCCTCCGCCAAAGGTTTTTCACCTATTTTCTTCGCATTTTCTTCCATTCCATTGTAAAGCGGCCCTTATATATTATATTTCCTCGATCGCTCTCGACCGTTGATCTTTGCAAGATAGACAGATCCAAATTAATCTCTTGCACCATTTGTTCCAACCGCCTTCCTTTGACCCCCGCAAGAAATCTCCGCCGTTGGATGCTTTCATCCAATGGCCGCGACCTAACCGCAACCTCTGAAGTAGTTAAACCAAAAATACGCAGGATTTTCTTAATATTTCTTTGTTTTTGTAGGTTTTAATGGATTTCCAATTATTTTGAAGGAAAAATAAAAGTCGAGGATGACAATCCTCCAGGCTTTCATTCATCAAAGAGTATCCATTTACAGGGTTCAACGCCATGTTTTATCGGTGCCTCATGAGCACTGATACCATTATGAAGCCTCTGCGCACCTGCACATCAACAAGACACAACAAAATTTAATCAAGTAAAGAGTATCAGTGTTAGAGGATCCAGCCACAGCAGAGATGAAGAAGTGAAGATCTTTTACCCAGTTTTGAGGGATTACGGCTAAGATCGACAATCAAAAGCATAATCCATTAAATTAAACTCAGTTAAAGAACATAAGACAAGAAATTAGGCCTAATTATGCCTAAAAGCATAGAGATAAAGCAAATTAACAGTGTTTAAAAAGAGAGAATTAGATCTATCAATCCAAGAAAGCCTCCACTGCCACATCAGAGGCTAATTGAATCCTCTCAGCTACCAAAAGTCACCTGCAGCCTCAAAGCATTCAAAATAGACCGAGTTACTTCTAGAACAGAAGATATTAGCATAAAGACAGCTCAACAGTTATTCCAAATCAAAGAAACTAATTTAAACTGTCAGAGAAGTTATTGCAGAGATAAGGAATAAGCCTTAAAGTCAAAACTTTTAATCCTCCGAGCCTCTAAAGCCAAACAGAGTTAATGAAACAGAGATAGAGATCAAATGTGTTCCTGCCTTATGCCTTGCATGGTTTTCAAGCCAGAGAATTGCATTAAAATGTATTAATTGGACCCATAGATCTTTTCTCCCTTCGACCTCCTCATTTTCCTATAAAATCTTCTTCAGGACCTCATTGCAAAGGGTTGGTTGTAGAACTTTGATGTAATACTTGTGCTTGAAATTTTCTACATGTAAATAGTGTTCAGAGGCTCTTGAAGCTCTGTTTGTGATTAAATAAGTTAGGCTGAGAAGAAAAAATGATTGCTGAACTGAAACATTGGACTTGAAAAATGTAACTGGATTGACATCAATACACAAACTGATTCTTGGGATCCTATTCTATATCACTGGTGAAGTGCTTCTTTCTGTGTTATTGTTTTCCTTACATGTATGCCATTTTGTCCATTATTCTCTGATAAAGAACAACACGCATAGAGATAGGATTTACTATTTACAGTACCCTTCTCTGACTGATAAGCTTATCTCAATGTTTTCCTCCCAATTGTGTATTTAAGAATGATTCAATACAGTTTAAGCAGTTAGGAATGCTGGCGTTCCCTCGTCCTACTGTCTAAACATAAACATTGTTCTTGAATGTTATTTTCATTATTTTCTTAGTAAAGTTAGACTAGAAAAGTGATGGTGTGCCCTGTTTTCTAGCTTCTTTCTCCAAAGGTAGTTCTAAAAGTTTTCCTAAGAGTATGCTGAAAGCAGGTTAGAGTTAAAAGTATCATATATGATCTTAGGCTGCACTTTGTTTCCTTATTTGTTTTCATCCCTTCTGAAAGTAATTATGTGGATTACTGGATTGTTTGTCTATTGAGTTAGCTTTAATACGAACTTGTCCAAAGAGGTCTATGGTTAGCCCTGTCTTTTGGTTAGTTTTAAATAGTTACTTAAAAGGCTTTTCTTGTTTAGACAGACTGATAAATCCTAGTTGAAATTATTGTCTGTTTCCACCCCTTCAACACTTTTATTGTTTCCATTCCATCATTTTATCTAAGAGATCTTGTGATATAGATGACTTGCCCCTTGGACCACTCTTGAAATTGTTGCACAATTAAACCCTTTTATGACTCCATAGCCCAATGGACTAAAAACCAACATCATATCTATCCTATCAGCCCAAGCTTGTTCTGATTGCTTGCAACTTCACACCTTTTAAACTCTTTCATTTTAGGACTTTCCACTTAACCAAAAATCATACTCAACCATCCAAAACAAACAAAAACCCTTGTTCTTCATAACTAGCCTAATATCATACCCGAAAACCTTAAAGATAAATCAATATTTTCACTTATAGAGAGATCCCTCTTTGGATTCAGGAGGGCTAGATCCTAGAATCCCAAAGTGGTTCAAGTGTTCTCTCTGCAGTTTTGGTCTCACCAATCTGCTAGAATTACGGGGAGATAACATTTCTGGCGACTTCGCTGGGGAAATCTTGAGTAAAATTCATCCTAAATACTTTGAGACCTCAAGAAAAATCCTTGATTCAAGAACATTGTTTAGTGAGTACAAGTATCCCTCTTCAAGCACTACCAAGCAAATGGTAATCATGATGAAACTTATTTGAGTCAGTGAAAAACTAAGGAAACCTTAGGATTCTCATAAGAACTTATCAAACCTTGAAGGATCAGCTAGCTTAGCCATAAGAGTATACTTGCTTTGTCTCATCACCGTAGCTAAGTGTTGAAACATATTTAGGACACTCAAAGAACCCATAGGACTAAAAAAACTCAGAAAAACCAAAAATATTTTAGATTGGTATTCAAATAAACATGGTGGTGGAACATAAAACCTTTTACCTCCAAAAGAGCTAAAAATTTCCACCTGGTGACTCCACAATCCTAAACAGACCTTAAGACTCCACTGGGAAGACCCATTATCATCATAACATCATATAAACTCAGTTAGAGGACTTTAAGATTAAAGTTTTCTTGTTAAAATATCAGTTAGCCTCTTAAAGATTGTCATATCTGGTTAAACTTTTCTTGTTTAGTTGGGTCTAAAAAACACAACATAGTGGCTCCTAGAAAGATTCATACTAGAGCCTATCCTGACCCAAACCCTCCTGAGATAGGTTACAACCCTGAAAGAATCCTTAGGAAGTCTCCCGAGGTTAAATTTTCAACTTTTTTCAGATCACCCTTTAGAGCTAATTCTGTTCCTGAAAACCTTGCAGCGCTTCAAGAATCACAAGTTGACTTAAGAAATCCATTTAGAACTAGGTCGCTTGATGATTTAGATCAGCTAGATTCAGAGTCTTCACTTTCATCCCCATAAATAAGTGAACATCCTAGTAGCAGAGAAACTACACCACCAGATTTACATTTCCTATACAATTTAGGTATCTCTCATCCAAGATCAGCTCAACAGTCTATTGCCGGTCCATCCACTTCTGTCACCCATACATCTAGTGTCCAAACCACTTCATCCCAACCCACTTTCCCTCTTGTTAATCCACCTCTTGTAAATCCACATCCACCTTATATCATGGCAGCATGTTATGCTCCCTTAGTCCTTCCTTTACCATTAGTCAATCTCCCACAGGACTATCAGTCTAAGATACCATTGTATGATGCCAGTAATGCTATTACTGCTTCACAACATGTGGATAAGATGAATGACTACTTTGACATAAATGAGATCGATGATGAATCTGTCAAGCTTAGATTATTTTCTCAGAGTTTAGGGGGAGAAGTAAGAAAATGGTTCAAAGGCTTAGCCCCTCACATTATTAATGATCTTCAAGCCTTCCATCAGACGTTCTTAAACAAATGGGAAGTCAGGAAGAAACCTCTACAAATACTTTTTGATTACAAGAATCTCTAAAGAAACCCTAGGGAAAGCATACAAGCTTATTGCACTAGGTTCAACAGTATGTATAATGCCCTTCCCCCAGACTTAAAACCTCCACAAGGCTCAAATTTAAACAATTTTTTTGAAGGATTTGATCCTGAGATGGCCTATCAGCTGAGAGAGAGAGAGATCCATTAACCCTTGAAGATATGCAAAAGGGAGCTCTTGATGTGGAAGTTAATTTAATGGAGAAAAGAACAAGAATGAGGAATGAGAAGAAAGTGACCTTTAGAGAGGAATCCACACCTTCCACATCTAGCTCAAAGATGGAAAGAATGATGGAGGAGATGATGAAAAAGATGAGCATACTTGAGAGAGCACAAGCAAGTCAAAACCAAATAGCTCCTCAAAATAGAAATCAGAACCAAAATAAAAATTTTAGGAGAAACCAACCTCAAAACAGACCAAGAGAAGAGGATCAACAGATTACCCCGCCTTTTCATCAAAACTATGTAAGTGAGGTTGAAGACACAATAGAAAAAACAGAGGAAGATGACATCAACATGTTGGGAATAGATAATGACGACTTTGACATTCATTACAATAGGAAACAAGGTTTATACACACCCTATGATGACAAAAGACCAGAAGATGAATATTACTATCAGGAAATGGAAGATGTCATCATAGAAACCAAAAAGGAATATGACCTTAGAAGTAAGAAGAATATGGAAACCCCCAACAACAAAACCTCTAACAAATATGCACAAAACAACACTGTAAAGAAACCCAAAATTGTAAAATTGAAAGACAAAACAGTGGTTGTAAATTCTGATAAAAACAAAGAGAAAGACACTCAAAATTATGAAAAACAGAGTGCAGACCTTAGTAGTGTTAGCACCTCAGCTAATGCTCCTGTTAAAACAATTCTAACCAATGTAAATAGAGGAAATTAGCAAGCTGATTTTGCTGATAGAGTGACAGTTAATAACGATGAAACAATCACTTCAAAGAATCAAATGCCTTTTAGTTTGGAGCAGGAAATTGCCAGAGTCAAGATTTCTGTTCCCCTTACTGAATTAGATGCCCAAAATGTATATAGATCCCAAATTTTGAAGGCTTTTAACATAGAAGAGAATAACGATACTGTCAATCTTAATGATGACCAACCTGAGCTCATATTTGGTCCTAAGATTGAAGGTAGATATCAAGAGGGACCAGTTCCTCCTTTTTATGTTTGTTTAAATGTTCATGACAAAATTTTGCACAACGCTATGCATGATTTAGGGGCCTCTCACAATTTAATGCCCAAAGTTGTAATGGAGAGCCTGGGCCTTGAAATCACTAGGCCATATAAATATCTTTACTCCTTTGACTCAAGCAGAGTGAAATTTTTAGGATTAATCAAAGACCTCTGTGTTAACTTAGCACAAATCCCAACCAAATGTTTAGTAATGGATATTGTTGTGGATGATGTACCCCCAAAGTATGGTATGCTGTTATCTAGATCTTGGGGAGCTAAGTTACAAGGAACGATGTAGATGGACATGACATATGTGACCATCCCTGTTTTCAATCAGACTAGAAGACTTTACAGGGAGTCCCATATGTAGTACATGGTTACTAGCCAAGAGAGACCACATAACTCTCCTCTTTATTCTGTAAACACAGGCCTTGATTCATTTATCCTTTTCAATGATGAAACATTCAATGAACAAGTGACCTTAACTGATTTAATGGCCGATAGTCAAAAGGAGGAAAACAAAATAGAAGTGTCAAAACAGTTTGCTAAACCTGAAAACTATAGCGAACAAAACACAGGTCTTGAGCTACAAATCATTCTTCCTTTGCTTTTAAACCTTGAGAGTCAAGAAGACAGTCCTCAATGTAATGAAAAACTCAAGTAATTAAAAAGAATTCAACAAAGTGCCAATATTAAAGAATAATCTGAAAGCACACCTGTTAAAGAGGATAGTAACCAAACTGATGAAACCGAAACTAGTCCTCTTTGGAGTATGAACTTCGATGGGTTTTGCACTAGGACCAATGCAGGTGCAGGAATCTGGATACATAACACTGAGAACAACCACAATGAAGGCCATTCCTACAGATTAAATTTTCAATGTTCTAATAACATAGCGAAATATGAATCCCTTCTGTTAGGCTTACATTTGTTGAAGAGATTAGGAGCCAAGAGAATAAAAGTTCATGGGGATTCAGAGTTAATCATTAGGCAAGTAAATGGGGAATACAACACCAATCACCCCAGACTAAGGGCCTATAGGAACGATGTCATGGATTTATTGAAAACATTCGAGGAATCAGAACTGTTTTTCGTCCCAAGAAAAAAGAATATTCTTGCCCACAGTTTGGCTTTTGCTGCTATAACATGTTTAACACCATATGAAACCACACAATTCTCAACTCAAATTAAATTCAGACCAGTTGTTCCTGATAACGAGAAATATTGGCAAGTGTTTGATGGAGACAAACAAATAGAAGACTTCCTGTAGTTCAGAAATGAATTTGAACTACCAAGTTCAGATTCAGACTATGAAACAGATTGTCCTAGTGAAGAAAATCTACTTGGTGAAGAAGAAAACTCTCCTAAGGTTGCTGTTATAAATTTGTTAGCTAATGAAACTGAACATAACTCAGAGGTTAGGGTAGATTTACCAAAAGAAGACTTAGAAACATTACAATCTAACACAGAAAATTTGCCAAAAGGGCTGGTCCCTTTAGAAGAGTTGTTTGATTTCAACGATGTGGCCAAGAAGCCAAAACTGGAACCTGTGGAATCTGAAGTTGAAGAGTGTAATATAGGCAGTGAACTAAAGCCGAAAATGATCAAACTATCTAAAACTTTACCAGCTCACATCAAACTCAAATACATAGAGCTGTTTAAAGAATTTTCTAATGTTTTTGCTTGGAGTTATAAGGATCTGAAATCCTATGACACTGAAATAATTCAGCACAAGATTCCTCTCAAGGAAAACCAAAAGCCATTTAAACAAAAACTGTGCAGAATAAACCCTGTTCAGTTACCTTTGGTTGAGAAGGAGATCAAGAAAATGTATGAAGCTGGTATTATTGTCCCTATTAGATATTCTAAATGGGTGTCTAATATGGTGTCAGTTAGGAAGAAAACATGAGAGATTAGGCTCTGTATAGACTTTAGAGACTTAAAAAAAGCCTCATTGAAGGACAACTACCCTTTACCCAAGATGGATCATATTTTACAAAGGGTAGTTGGTTCCAAGATAATTTCTTTGCTTGATGGCTACTCAGGATACAATCAGATTTTAGTACAGCCTGATGATCAATTAAAGACAACTTTTACTACACCGTGGGGCACTTTCATGTATGTGAAATTGCCCTTTGGTTTAATGAATGCTGGTGCAACTTTTCAGAGAGCCATGGACATAGCATTCTCGAAAGAATTGGGCTACTTCATCATTATTTACCTTGACGATGTCACTATTTTTTCTAAGATAAATGAAGAGCACTTAGAACACTTGAGAAAAGTATTCGAGAAATGCAGAAAGTTTGGGATATCTTTAAACCCAAAGGAAACATTGTTTGGTCTCCAAGAAGGTAAACTTCTTGGGCACATCATTTCAGAAAAGGGGATAAAGATAGACCCAAAGAGGATCGATGGTATTTTGAAAATCACTCATCCTCGAAACATCAAGGAACTCCAATCTTTCATTGAAAAGATAAATTTCTTTAGAAGCTTCATACCCAACTTAGCTGAGCTCCTTAGGAATATAACAAACATGCTGAAGAAGGAACAAGGAGTTAAATGGACCTTGGAAGCAAAGAAATCTTTTGAGCTGGTAAAACAAGCATTAACCAAAACACTAGTTCTAATAAGTCTTGATTTTTCAAAAGATTTTTATATTTTTTCATTTGCATCAAAACATACAATAGCTGCTGTCCTATTACAGAAAATCCACAAGGACAAGAGCAACCCATTGCATTCTTTAGCAAGGCATTAAGGGATGCCCCTCTGAAGTATAATATTATGGAAAAGCAAGCTTTTTCTTTGGTCAAAGCTTTAAAAGACTTCAGAGTATACATTTTGCACTCCCATATCATTGCCTTTGTCCCAAATTCAGTTGTGAAAGACATTCTAACACAAGACCCAGATGGTAAGAGAGGTAAGTGGATTGCAGTAATACTTGAATATGATTTAGAAATCAAGCCCACTAAACTCATTAAAGGCCAAGGTCTAGCTAGATTAATGGCTGAATCAAATTTTGAAGTTCTTGATATTAATATGATAAATGCTTTAGATGAACAAGAGGAACTGTCAAATCCTATTGTTGAAGATCATTTTATGAATTCCTCTTGGTATGTCGATATTCTATATGTTTTGATAAATCTGAATACACCTCCTGGTTTACCAAAAACTAAGGCAAGGTTTTTAAAGTTAAAAGCTGTAAACTACTACATTATAGATAAATGTCTTCATTGGAAGAATGCAAGTGGGATATTGCTTAAATGTTTGCCTGAGTATGATGCAGAGAAGGTTAAGCACGAGTTCCACGAAGGAGAATGTGGAGGCCACCTCTACTGGAAGACAACGGCCAAAAAAATCCTTAGAGTTGGTTACTATTGGCCCACCCTTTTTCTAGATGTGCATAAGATGATAATTGTCTGTCATAAATGCCAACTTTTTGAAGGCAAAAGAAAGTTTCTGCCTTTACCTCTGCATCCAATCACTGTTGAAGCTCCATTTCAACAGTGGGGACTTGACTTCATAGGAGAAATTCATTCACCTTCATCTGCCCAACATAGATGGATTCTCACTACAACAGACTACTTTACCAAATGGATAGAAGCCATCCCTTCTAGGCAAGCCAATGACTTTGTCATCATAAAATTCATTGAGACTCATATTCTCTCTAGATTTGGCTGTCCTAGGAAGATCATCACTGATAATGCTGCAGCATTTGGATCCAAGAAGATGGTTGATTTCTGTCACAAATATCAGATAACATTGGGTCATTCTACTGCGTATTACCCTCAGGGTAATGGACTGGCAGAATCCACAAACAAGAGTTTGGTGAACATAATCAAGAAGTTGTTGGAGGACAACAAGAAGTCTTGGCACACAAAGCTAGTACATGCACTATGGGCTAATAGATTAACACTTAAGAAATCTATTGGGATGTCACCTTATCAGCTTGTGTATGGAATAGATGCAATTTTTCCAACCAGCCTTGGTGTGCCAGTTATGAAGTTGATTCAAGAAGTGGAGTCTGAAGACAATGACATGATCAAAAGGATTAATCAGACTATACATCTTCAACAAACCAGAGAGGAGGTTTACAATAGAGCATTACAAAAGCATGAGAGCATCAAGAAGCTTTTTGATAGGAGAACAAAAGCCAGTAATTTCAATGTTGGTGACAAAGTGTTAAATTGGGATTCAGGGAGAGAAGACAAGGGCAAGCATGGGAAATTTGATAACTTATGGCTTGGCCCTTATTTCATTCATTCTACTGCTGGTAACAATGCTTATTTCTTGCAAGAATTGAATGGAGCTGAACTGTTTGGGGGTCCTGTCAATGGTGGGATGCTCAAACATGACTTCTCTTAACCATAATTAGTTTGGAAGCCTTTTTATTTGTTCTCATTGTGAATATTTCATCCATCATTTCATTCAAAGTTAGAAAAATAAAAAAACAAAAAAAATAGAAAAAGAAAAGAGGGCAGATTGTAAAAACAATAAAGGTATTGCCCCATACCAAAAAAGAGAAACAAAAGTCTGAAAGTGTGCAAGCTTAAATGCCACTCCTAAGAAACACACTCCTAGTTAGTCATACAACCTAATCTTGACTAATTAGTTTTAAATTTACTGCTGATAGGTTAGTGAAATCGATTTGCCAAACAACTCAATCTTGGCTTATCAGTTAGGTAGATTAGGATAGAAGAAAAAAGGTTCAAATAAGCTCAAAATTTGAACCTATGAGTTTCCAAAAGAATAATGACTGATTTTTTTTTAAATCATGAGTCAAAGACACAAGTAAATTGGTACTAATGAGCTCAAAACTTGAACCAGTAAAACAAAGAAAAACAGCTCGAATAAACTCAAAAAACAGAGCTGAAAAAATGAGAAGGAAGTGCTTAAAACTTTCAGATCTTAAGCCTTCACCATTTTGATTTAATTTTCTGCAAATAATAATATATGTGCAGCTTGTTTTTATGCCATAGATCAGCACAAGTTAGACTATTCAATCCTGACTTGTATGCTTTTAAATTTCTTGTTTTAGAAGTTAGAGAATAAAATCTGTTAGACAGTCTAATCCTAACAGATATTAGATTAGGTAGAGAAGCTTATGGACTCAAATGTTTAATCTGAGTTCATGTAGAAATAAGAAGTAGACTTAGATTAGTTTTTTGCTTTCAAAAGAATAAAATGTTTGTAAAAGAGTTTGCCAATCCAAGTGCACTCTGAAAGAAGAAAAAATGTTAGATCAGTAGGATTGGGTAGGTAGAAAGCTTGTTTGATAAGAATTCCATTGTCTTTTATGGCTACTAACATTGTCAAAAGAAGAAGAAAGCAGGTAAAGTGAAGAAAGTTGCAACCCAATGGATCAGGCATTGATCAGCCTCCCAGAGAATACAAGTCTGCAATTCTTGATGCCTTCAAGAAGGTACCATCCCCATGTGGAGCCACTGTTAGCCACCTATAAAATTTGTCATATCAAATGGTGGCTAAATCATTTTTTGAAGCCTTCAAGAAAAAAAATTTATTTCCAAATTGTTAGTTCATGAAGTCTTATGAAGATAACTTGTCTTTGAGTTAATCTTCATTGCTATTTCCTTCTTAACTTTGAAATTCTGCTGTTTTCCTGAAGAAAAGACTGCTGCAAAAAACTCCATTTTCCCCTCATTTTACCCCTCTTTTCACTGCAAATTAACCTTCGTTTTTATCCCCTTATTCCCCATAAAATTCCTCTATTTTGCCTCATTTCCCCTCTTCCATTCATAAATTCCCTATTGTAAGGTTTAAAGCTCTTTTTTGGACCTTACCGAAACCCTCAAATTCCTTTGAAAATCCCTAAAAATCCATGTTTTTCATTACAGGCCTAAGCCCCTTTGGGCTAAGCCCTAAAACCACTTCCCCACCATATATCCTAGCGCTGGAACCAAGCGCTATGTCCAAAAGCGCTTATCGCATCGGAACTTTTCGACAAGCGCAAGTCTTTTTGTTTTATAAAACCCCCGATGCCGATTAGCCCCTTTGTTATAACTCCCAATCCCTTTACCTCTTTATAAAACCAATAGCCCCGTAATCGGGCACTAAACCTCATGAATGAAACCTTCCCTAATGCAATTTTCCTTTGTAAATTCATAAAGACCCTCTTTCCTATGTTTTTTATTAAAACCCACCGGTTCAATGTTTTTAATGAAAAGGACTGTTGATCTAAAACTGATTGACAGTCAATGAAATCTCGCATCGGAGATTTTCATCGGGCGCATTTGAAAGGCCCTCTCCTTTTGTTCTGATGTGATTGGCCCCTTTTTGTGTTAAACCCCTTCCCCTCCATATAACCCGCGCCCAGGACCAAGAGTTTAAGTCCCAAAGCGCTTATCGCATTGGATTTTTTTGCGATGGGCACATTTCTTTGTTTTAAGGAAGGTCCCGATGCGATTTCCCCCTCCCGATTGAAAAAATCCCAATGGATTCTCAGCCGTTGATCTTCTCCGCTAGGCCTAGATCTGACGGTCCATATCATTCTGTTTATAAGCCCATCTTTCCGCCGTTAGACCTCCGATTCATTCCCCACCGTTGATCTGTTCCCAAATCAATGGCCCTCGCTCAATCGCATCGGAAGTTTTATGTGCACCTTACCTTTTGCCCCGCTGATCGACGATCCAATGATTACATCTGGGCCATTCATTCCATTCTTCCGACGGTCTAGATTCAACCCGACAGGCCCGACTCTTTTGGGTCCTACCCCTCCCAGATTTAATCTTCGTCGTTCATTTCTTCATCTAATGGTCTAGATTAAATCCGCCTTTGACTTTTCCCTGTCTTTTTGTCCGTGCATCTTATCCTTCGTCGTGTGCAATCCGCACCGTCGAATTTGCGCCCTTCCATCCAACGGCTTGCATTGAGTTTCGCATTTTTTCTGCGCCAGAAGTTTAACGCCTGAAAAAAACGCGAAAAAAGTGGTTTTCCTGAGGACACGTGGCAGGCGACAGACTATATCGCGTTTTTTTTGAGAAAATTGGAAACCGCTTAAAAAAAGTACGAAACCCGTGGTTTTTGAAGCCGAAACCATTTTTCCCCATGTACATTGTTTTCCATCACGTTTAACCTCCACCGTTGATCTCCATGGGCTAAACTAATCCAATGGCCCAGGATCGTTTGGAAACCCCAAGTTTCCTTTCAATGCATTTTTCCTTCACCAAAGGTTTTTCACCTATTTTCTTCGCATTTTCTTCCATTCCACTGTAAAGAGACCAATATATATTATATTTCCTCGGTCGCTCTCGACCGTTAATCTTTGCAAGATCAACAGATCTGACTTAATCTATTGCACCGTTTGTTCCAACTGCCTTCCTTTGACCCCCGCAAGCAATCTTCGCCGTTGGATGCTTTAATCCAACGGCCGTGACCTAACCGCAAACTCTGAAGCAGTTAAACCAAAAATACATAGGATTTTCTTAATATTTCTTTGTTTTTGCAGGTTTTAATGGATTTCCAATTATTTTGAAGGAAAAATAAAAGCCGAGGATGACGATCCTCCAGGCTTTCATTCATCAAAGAGTATCCATCTACAGGGTTCAACGCCATGTTTTATCAGTGCCTCCTGAGCACTGATACCATGATGAAGCATCTGCACACCTGCACATCAACAAGACACAACAAAATTTAATCAAGTAAAGAGTATCGATGTTAGAGGATCCAGCCATAGCAGAGATGAAGAATTGAAGATCTTTTACCCAGTTTTGAGGGATTACGGCTAAGATCGACAATCAAAAGCATAATCCATTAAATTAAACTTAGTTAAAGAACATAAGACAGGAAATTTGGCCTAATTATGCCTAAACACACAAAGATAAAGCAAATTAACAGTGTTTAAAGAGAGACAATCAGATCTATCAATTCGAGAAATCCTCCACTGCCACATCAGAGGCTAATTGAATCCTCTTAGCTACCAAAAGCCACCTGTAGCCTCAAAGCATTCAAAAGAGACCGAGTTACTTCCAGAACAAAAGATATTAGCGTAAAGATAGCTCAACAGTTATTCCGAATCAAAGAAACTAATTTAAACTGTCAGAGAAGTTATTGCAGAGATAAGGAATAAGCCTTAAAGTCAAAACTTTTAATCCTTCGAGCCTCGAAAGCCAAATAGAGTTAATGAAACAGAGATAGAGATCAAATGTGTTCCTGCCTTATGCCTTGCATGGTTTTCAAGCCAGAGAATTGCATTAAACTGTATTAGTTGGACCCATAGATCTTTTCTCCCTTCGACCTCCTCATTTTCCTATAAAATCTTCTTCAGGACCTCATTGTAAAGGGTTGGTTGTAGAACTTTGATGTAATACTTGTGCTTGAAATTTTCTACATGTAAATAGTGTTCAGAGGCTCTTGAAGCTCTATTTGTGATTAAATAAGTTAGGCTGAGAAGAAAAGATGATTGCTGAACTGAAACATTGGACTTGAAGAATGTAACTGGATTGACATCAATATACAAGCTGATTCTTGGGATCCTGGTCTATATCACTGGTGAAGTGCTTCTTTCTGTGTTATTGTTTTCCTTACATGTATGCCATTTTGTCCATTATTCTCTGATAAAGAACACCAAGCATAGATTTAGGATTTACTATTTACAGTACTCTTCTCTGACTGATAAGCTTTATCTCAATGTTTTCCTCTAAATTGTGTATTTAAGAATGATTCAATACAATCCAAGCAGTTAGGAATGCTGGTTTTCCCTCATCCTATTGTCTAAACTAAACATTGTTCTTTAATGTTATTTTCATTATTTACTCAGTAAAGTTAGACTAGAAAAGTGATGGTGTGCCCTGTTTTCTAGCTTCTTTCTCCAAATATAGTTATGAAAGTTTCCCTTAGTGTATGTTGAAAGCAGTTTAGATTTAAAAGTATCTTATCTGATCTTAGGCTGCATTTCTTTTTTCTTATCTATTTTCATCCCTTCCGGAAGTAATTATGTGGATTACTGGATTGTTTGTCTATTGAGTTAGCTTTAATACGAACTTGTCCAAAGAAGTCTATGGTTAGTCCTATCTGTTGGTCAGTTTTAAATAGTTACTTAAAAGGCTTTCCTTGTTTGGACAAACTGATAAATCCTAGTTGAAATTATTGTTTGTTTCCACCCCTTCAACACTTTTAGTTTTTCCATTCCATCATTTTATCTCAAAGATCTTGTGATATAGATTAATTTCCCCTTGGATCACTCTTGAAATTTTTGCACAATTGAACCCTTTTATGACTCCATTGCCCAATGGACTAAAAACCAATTTCATATCTATCCTATCAGCCAAATCTTTTTCGGATTTCTTGCAACTTCACACCTTTGGAACTCTTTCATTTTAGGACTTTCCACTAAACTAAAAATCATGCTCAGCCATCCAAAACCAAACCAAAACCTTTGTTCTTAATAACTACCCTAATATCATACCCAGAAGCCTTAAAGATAAATCCATATTTGCACTTATTAGAGAGATCCCTCTCTGGATTTAGGAGGGCTAGATCCTAGAATCCCAAAGTGGTTGCGGCCTTCTCCGCAGCTTCCGGTCTCACTAATCGCTAGAATTACAGGGAGATAATGGGACATAGTGGCTGGAATCCCAAGCCCACCTGAAAGGGGCTATGGCCAATTGAACTGTGGAGAGCCCGGTTATAACTGTGTTGTACATAGGGGAGGCTCTCGTCCCATGTGCGTGGATGCTTTGAGTTATACATGCACAGAATGTGTACAATCATTCTGTTGACGACCTCTGTCTGGCCATCTGTTTGGGGATGGAAAGTTGTGGACTTGGTGAGCTTTGTGTCCAACATTGACCAGAGGCTGGACCAAAATGTGCTGAGGAACCTGCTATCTCGATCTGATATGATAGACCGTGGGATCCCAAAGTGTACCCACACTCGTTCAAAGAAGAGTTTAGCAGTGGCTTCTGCTGTGATATTCTTCTTGCAGGCCGCCATAATGGCCATCTTCGAGAATCTGTCGACGACCACAAAAACACATTCATTTCCATGCTTAGTAGAAGGCAGGCCCGATATGTAATCCATGGAGATGGATTCCCAAGGTCGACTAGGGGTAGGTAGAGGAGTATATAGGCCTTGCTTCTTGATGGTCGGTTTGGCAATGGCACAAGCAGTGCAGGATCTGATGTGCTTCTCGACATCCTTTCGAATGTTCGGCCAATAGAAATACTTCTGTAGTATTGCTACTGTTTTCTCGACCCCGAAATGCCCAGCGACTCGACTGTAGTGTGCTTCCCATATCATCTTGGCACGCTCGCTTGAAGGAACACAAAGGTGTCCCAGGTGACATAAAAGTGCATCTTGGACGTGAAAATTTGGAACTTGCATGCCCCCAAGAGTGCCTTGTAAGTGTGGCTGAATTCTGGGTCACTCTCATAGAGAAGCGGCCAATCAGAAGTCTTGTGCCCACAAGAGTTGAGCACGGTGGTGAGCGCCATGATCGGTGGTCGGCTGAGGCAGTCTGCAACATTATTGGTGCTACCCTTCTTGTACTTGATGTTCAAATGAAACTGTTGTAGATATGTGGACCACTTCTAATGGCGATCATTCTGCAACTTCCCTTGTGTCTGTATGAACTGCAGGGGCCGGTGGTCTGTGTGGATGATTGTTTCCTTCCCCAAAATGTAATGCTTCCATTGTCGACAGGCTTGCACAATGGAATACATTTCTTTGTCATAGGTGGGATACTTGCGAACTGTCTCAGACAATGTCTCACTATGATATGCCACTAGATGTCCCTGTTGAGTAAGAACTGCCCCAATAGCATAGTCAGAGGCATCTGTCTCGATCTCAAATGGTTGTTGCAATAATGGCAGAAGTGTCCTCAGACACATAATTTTATTAATCAGGAAAAGAAATTACAGAAGAAAATTTGCAATAGTTTACACCCGAACACTCCCAACACTCTTGCAATCAGGAGAATGAGCTATATATAAGCTAAATGTCCTAACATATTCTAGTTATGTATCACTTATTAAATTAAAAAGTGTCCATTTACATTAAATTTCATCCTAACAAATCTACTACCCTTTTTTCCTATATTGGAGCCTAAGTAATGCCATCTTTCTAGATGTCATATCTTTTGCAACTAATTGTATTTCTAAAGTTTCTTCAATATTTTATTAAATATTCTAAATATTTTATTCTAACTTTTAAACTAAGATATTTTATATTTTTGGATCATATAACATTCCCCCCTATGAAGCAAATATACTTACAATAGATACCATGTTCATCCCTGAAATTTTGAAATTTTATCCTACCAAGTGGTTTTGTAAAAAATATCAGAGATTTGATCTTTGGCAGGACAATAAACCGGCTAATGACATCCTTTTAAATGAGCGTTATAATGTGATGATACTTGGTGTCCACATGCCTTGTTTTTGAATGAAAATCTGGGTTCTTGGCAAGCTTTATGGCTAACTGGCTATCGATGAATAACGATGAGCTTCTGCTTGAGGAATTCCCAAGTCCTGTAAAACTCTGCGCAACCAAACAATTTCACACACTACTTCCCAAGCTGATATGTATTCAGCTTCTACTAAAGAAGTGGCCAATGTAGCTTGCTTCTTGCAACTCCAAGATACTGCAGTTGACCCCATGTTCATTAAATATCTCGAGGTTGATGCCCTATCATCAATACTGTCGGCAAAGTCGGCATCTGAAAATCCACCAAGTACAAAGTTTTTAGTCTTTTTGTAAAGAAGACAAAAATCTTTTGTTCCTTGGATATAATGAATAACTCTTTTGGCTGCATTTTAATGGCTATCTTGTGGTTCCTGCATAAAGCATGAAAGAATATTGACTGCATAAGATATATCTGGTCGAGTGGTTTTCGGAAAAATTAGGCTGTCAATCAACTATCTATAAGTAGTGCTATTCACCATCCCCCCCCTTCAAATTTTGAAAGTTTCAGGTTTTGTTCCATGGGGGTAAGAATGGGCTTGCAATCCTACATTCCAAATCGTTGAATAAATTTTGTTGCATAATTAATATGAGAAATGAAAATATGATTTGGACGTTGGAATAATTCAACTCCAATATAGTAGTGAAGTAGTCCCAAATCTGTCATCTTAAAACCTGCATGTAACTCCTTTTTCACCTGTGCAATATGATCATCATGTTTACCAGTCATGATCAAATCATCTACATACATAACAAGAATCACCATATTTTTACCTTGTTGGCGTACATACAAGGTATCATCAGATTCACTTCGTTGAAAGCCAACTTTCTAAAAGTATTCGTTTAGTTTGGCATACCAAGCTCGTGGAGCTTGTTTCCACCCATATAAAGCCTTTATCATTTTACAGAATTTATGTTCCTATCCTTCAATTTCAAAACCTGGTGGTTGTCTCATATATACATATTCCTGTAAATATCTATTGAGGAAAAGACTTTTTACATCCATCTGATGAAATTTCCATCCTTTCTAGGCTGCTAATGCAAGTGTTAATCAGATGGTGTTCCATTTAGCTGTAGGAGAAAAGGTTTCCTCATAATAAATCCCTTCCTTCTATGAAAAATTCTTAGCAACAAGTCTTTCTTTTTACTTTTCGATATCACCATTTTTCTTGTACTTAATTCGGTAAAACCATTTGCATATGATGGGTTTAACATTTTGAGGACAATCAACAAGTTTCCAAGTGTTTCTGTCTAGAATTGCCTGATATTCTTCAACCATAGCTTGTTTCCATTCTTTATGTTTTATTGCCTCTTTATATGTACAGGGTTCAGTAAAAGCATTTGTTATCAAGGAAAAAATTCCCTCACTTCTATGTGACCCCCTTGTTCCTATTTTATTCTGCTCATCAGGCCTTACATCTTTCAAAAATTGAACTGCCCATTTTGGAAATTGATGTTCACTTGTTTGAGATTCTGAAAAATCAACATCATTATAAAGAGGATTGATGTAAACAGATGTTCATTGATCAACTGCAGATTTTGGGGGCAGAGAGTCACTTTTAGAAGAACTACTGCTGTTAGGAGATTGAGATGAACTTCCAGAAGATCCAGACGGTGTTGGTGAAGTGTAACTAGATGGACTGGATGAATCATCTTCATAGGAAGGAAAATCAAGTTAATACAAATTTTGTGAAGTTGGTTGAATTTTCATATTTCCTTTCCTTTTATCACCTTTAGTTTCCCACTTTTGAAGAAGTCTTTATATTTCTTCAACTCTCTTACTCTTAGTTTTGTCAAAAATCACATCTCTGCTGACAATAAATTTTCCATTTCACATAAGCCGGTACCCTTTCTTCTCATCATAATACCCAATAATTGTGCATATCAAACTTCGCGAGTCAAGCTTTGTTCATTTTTCTTTCAAAACTAAGGCATAACACACCGATCCAAAAATGCTGAGGTGTTTAAATCGAGATTTGAAACCAAACCAAGCCTCATAAGGTGTAATTACGTCTAAAGAATCAATTAGAGGTCTGTTCCTTCAGTAGACAATTGTATGAATTGATTCTACCCAATATATAAGACTTAACTTTTTGAAATTTAACATCGACCTTGCCATTCCTAACAAGGTGTGATTAATTCTTTCTACTACTCCATTTTTTTGTGGAGTGTAGACATTTGTAAGATGTTTTTTTACACCATTATCCATGCAATACATTTGGAATTCATTAGAAGTGAATTCCCATCCATTGTATGTTGTAATAGTGCTAGTCTTCTCTTTGAATTAATTTTCGACAAGTTGGTGAAATTTTTTAAAGTTTTCAAATGTTTCTGACTTTTTCTTCAAAAAATATACTCGTCATCCTGCTAAAATCATCGACAAAGAGTAATAAATATCTGCATCCTCCTAGTGAAGTTTGTAAGGGTCCACAAAGGTCACTGTGAACCAATTGAAAATTCTTGTTTTCTTGCCCTGAACTTGTCAGAAAAGTCTCTTGATTTTGTTTTCCATAAATGAAAGCTTCACATTTTTTATTTTCCTTTTTGAAGGTTGGAAATCCCTTAACCATTCTTTGTTTTTGCAATTGAGAGAGACTTTCAAAGTTTATATTTCCATATCTGACATGCCACAATATTATAGGTGAAATGTTTGTACTTGTTTCTCTTGTAAAGTCAGAATTCCTTGGAATAACTGTGCTTTTCATCCTTAATAGTTTTCCATCTTCATAACTTGTCATCACTATTTTCATGCTCTGTTTGACTGAGTTGATTTTAACAAAGCCATCCTCCATAATCACTTGACGTCCTGATTGTCGAATCATGACTAAAGACAACAAATTATCCTTAAATGTTGGTATATACCATACATTTAATATCATTCTTTCTCCAATGTTAGGTAGATAAAATTTAACTACACCTTTTCCATAAGGAGTATGTTTTGTATCATCAGCAAGATAGATTGAATTGAAATGGCATCGTTGGAAGTTCCAAAAGAAGTCACGTCGAAAATTCATATGCTGGGTTGCTCTTGTATCTAAAATCCATTCATATTCATAATCACTTTTAATAGAAGGGGAGACCTGTAATACTGTTGATTCTGAGTTTGCAAAGACACATTATGAGCCATCATTAGCATCTTGATCATTTGCGAACTGTGCTGTGTTTTGATGAAACTTTGGAATTTTGTTAATGGAATTTCTACAATCCTCAACAAAATGGCCAGCTTTGTTACATCTTCTGCAAACAATTTGAACCTTTGCCTCTGTCTTGATTCTGTCCTCTTCCTCTGTTTTGATTTTTTCCTCTGCCTCTACTTTGATTCTGTCCTTTTCCTCTACTTTCACCTTTGCTTTAAGTTTGGCCTCTGCCTGGACTTTTTCCTCTTCATTGATTATAGCCCCTACCTTGAATGTTTCCTCTGCTTGGAAAGTTGATCCTACTTGAACTGTTGCCTCTATTGAATTTGTTACCTATGCTTTGGCTTTGATCACAACCTTTTCCACTATGTGCTACTAGATATTGATTGAAATGTCCCCTTCCTCTGCTTCTAGAACTGTTAGTTGAGGATTTAATAATGTTGGCCTCTGTGAAGAAGACATCTTCCCCAATTTGTTTCTTCTTCCCAAAATTTTTGTCGTGTTGAGCCAACATTTCACTTAGCTCATCAAACTTTAATTTATCTAACTTTCTGGTCACTTGTAGGGTTTCCAAAAAGTGTGTGTAGGAAGAAGGAAATCCATCAATTAAAATTGTGGTCATGAAATTGTCATCTATTGTTGGAAATCCAACATTAACGATTTCCTTCTTAATGTTTTTAAGCCTTGAAATTTATTAAAGAACATCTCCACCTTCAGTCAATTTCTAGTGGAGCATCTTTAATCGAAGTCAACCTTTTTTTATTCAAGTTGTGTATTAAATAATTCTTTAAAAGTTTGCAGAGAAAACCATGCATCAGAGGCATTTTCAATATGAATATACATCTCATCATTAACTAAAGATTTGATTAGAGCTAGTGCCTTGACATTTTTAATTTCCCATTTTTCTAACAAAGATGTATCTGTGGGTTTATTTAGCTTAATGTCTCCATCACATATGTCTTGCCATAATTCATTATAGATTAGAGTGCTTTCGATGAAACATTTCATTGTCTTGTATGATTTTTCCCCTTCAAGCTTATCAGAATTAGAAAACAAATTAACTAACTTCGACATTGTAGTTTTGAATCTTTGCACCAAAAAGAATCAAGAACAAAAATATCAAGGTTAGCAACACGTCACACACAACACACCACACAAAAAAATGATCTATCGAGGTGGCCTTGACCCTCATATAGTCGTTGAAGGAAAAAATAACCGAGCTTTGTACTTGGCTCTAGTCAAGTTTTCAAAGAATATGTACAATGAAACTTTCAAAATTTGAGTATTTGCAGTGGTCTTGCAAAGCTGGTTTCAAAAGAATATTCTCACCCCCTCTCAAAGTGAAAACTTACACTTTGAGTTACAATTTTAACGCCCCAAATTAAAAAATTACTCCAAAATTAACAAAATTTACTGCTCCAAAAATTTACAAATAAACCCTCACACCTTATTTCTCCAAAAACATTACAAATAATATAAAATTCCTTATCTCTCGAAATTAAAAATTATAAATAATACAAAATTTATTATACTTCCACAAAATTAAACCCTATTTCTCCATTACATTTACCATTTTTTTATGTTACTAATGGAAAATTCACTAATGAAGCTTACTGCTCCACGTTGGCTGAAAAATGCCCATGCTGGCTTGTTGTTGTCTAGCACTGGCTCTAGCTGGCTCACACTAGATCTTATCGTTGGATGAATTCTTGGCACAACGCATTGGAAGGGTTTCAAAATAGATCTGCAAGGTTGAAAATGAACTATTTAGTAATTTGTCATCATAGGAGGAAGCCAAGATATTTTTTGTCCAACCTCATGAATCCAGATTCCTCCGATGAATGCTTGGTACAAAATAATCAAAGGAATTTCAATATTCTTCACAATGTAAAATAAAAGGGAGTGATATTCTGCATAGATTTGTCCCAAAAAAAATAGTTTGAAGCCCAGAGAAACTCCAAAAAACCATTTAATGTTATATAACTTTCGTTTAAAAAATTGAGCGGGAAACCTTTCTTAGACTGGTTGCATAGATTCAATTATTCCCAAAATTAACACTGTTGTTCGCAAGTCACAAGTTGACATGCCCAAAAATCAACAATTCATCCTCTGAAATAATATTAGAAAGGATGTACATATTCGATTCACCTTCCATTCTGCAACTCACCATTTGTCGTCCATGGCCGATTCTTGCTATAAATTCCGTTTAGGTTTGCACAATATCTACTCTTCAATTCGGCATAACTCTGAGATAAAAACAATTCTGAATTGAACATAATTTATAACAGTTCCATTTCACCTAATGGTGACACTAATGGAGGCTTATCCAGAGACGAGAAGCCACCATGGCTGTGCATTGAAACCAATCTACTGCAAGCATACCAGAGATCGAATCCAATAGGTTGCTTATACAAAAATTAATGATTGCGTAGATATTTTGGAATTATTTCAAGATCAAATATGGATGCCTAGTTTTCTACCTACCCGTTGAGAAGGCAATACAACTCATGCATGCGATTCCTTCTGATACTCCTTTTATCAAGAATTTAACATATGTTACAGAGCAGACATCTACCATGACAGCACATGGGAATGAGGGTTCTGACTTTGGGGGTTACGCAACATTAAAGCATTGGAAATATTATTTCAACATATGAGAGTCTAATGTGCACTGCAGATTTGAAAAAGGAAGTACACCAGGTGATGCAATTGGGTTTGAGAGGGTCTCTCTGATATGGCTCAGTGCGATGGGATTGATTATTCAGAAGAACGAGATGGAAGAGGAATTTTCAATCATTTGAAAGCGTTGGTGGTAGTAGACAGGCCAAATTTCTGAATAGTTAAATTTGATAATAAAAAAATGATTTCCAGATTTTAAAAATCTAAAATCAATAATAATAATAATAATTTTTTTTTCCTTTAAAAAAGAAAAAAACACTGGACAATTTTCATACCAATCATTTGCTGAACAATTAGCTGACCAATTTAATAGAGTTTTCCAAGAGCTTGTAGAGATGGAATCTCCACCTCACATCAGCTGCATTACTAGAGCTCTGATACCAAAATAACGGAAAAAATGTCCTCATACATGTAATTTTATTAATCAGGAAAATAAATTACATAAAATTTTTTGCATGTGTTTACACCTGAACACTCCAACACTCTTGCGATTAGGAGAATGAGCTATATATAAGCTAAATTTAGTAACCTATTCTAGTTATGGATCAATTATTAAATTAACAAGTGTCCATTTACATTAAATGTCATCCTAACAAATCTACTAACTATTTTCCTCTATTGGAGCCTACGAAACGACATCTTTCTAGATGTCATATCTTTTGAAACTAATTATATTTCTAAAGTTTCTCCAATATTTTATTAAATATTATAAATAATTAAATATTTTATTCTAACTTTTAAACTATGATATTTTGTGTTTTTGGATCATCTAACATACAAGTTTGGTACTGTGAGCACTGGTGCATTGCAGAGATGATGTTTCAACTCTACGAATGCCTTTTGTTGAGATTCATACAAAATAATTTTACTTTCCCTCCTCCCTTGGTGACTTGACTCAACGACCAAGTGATATGAGAGAATCCCAACACAAACTTGCAGTAGAAATTGGAAAGACCTAGAAAGATGTAGAGCTCTGTTAGAGTGGTTGGGGCTAGAAAATCCTGAATGACTTAGATCTTTCCTGACCCACATGCACCCCCCACTCATCAATAATGTATCCCAGATACTGAACCTGGGTCATGCCAAAAGTGCACTTCTCCAAATTGGCACACAACTTGTGTTAACGCAGTGTTTGGAGGACTTGTTAGATGTGGTGGAGGTGCTCTTCCCAAGTCTGGCTGAATTTCAGGATGTCATCCAAGTACACCACCTCAAATTAGTTGGTGAATGGCCACAAGATGTTGTCCATCAGCCACATAAATGTTTTAGGAGCATTCGTTAAAACGAAAGGTATGACTAGTCATTCGAAGAGGCTCTCATTGGCTTTGAAGGTAGTCTTCCACACATTAGATAGTTCAATTGGTAACTGGTGATACCCAAACTTCAAGTTGATATTGCTGAAATATTTAGCTCCCTTGAGCTGGTCCAAGGGGTCATCAATCCATGGAATTGGATACCTATTCTGGAATGTGATCTTGTTCAGTGCCCAATAGTCAATACAAAGTCTCCAAGTGTCATCCTTATTCTATACCAACACGAATAGGCTCCCACAGGGAGAGGAGCTTGGCCTGATGTGCCCTTTCTGCAATAGCACTTGGATATGTCTCTTGATTTCATCATTTTCCAGAACAAAGCATCGATAGATCGACCCATTAGGCAGCGAAGTGCCTAGGGTAAGATCAATGGAGTGCTTGACCTGACAATGTAGAGGAACCCATGTGGGGGAGGAGGAAATGTCCTTGTATTCCTCCAAGAATTTTTCCATCTGTTGTTTCCACACTGTAGAAATTTATATATAACTGATATGTTATACATCCGAGATTCTCCTGATCACACACTATTTGACTTCATGCACAATACAAAACCTCTTCTACCATTGATCATTAATTGCGGAAATAAAATCAATTGCATGCACACATTAAAACCATAAACATTCACACATATGAACACAGTAATTTCTGGGAAAGCTTAAAGCTGAAAACCCCTAACTATCTATATATTATATGTCATAGAGATCATGTAACAATCATCATACAAAGCTCCTCACAAGCTCTCAGTACAATCTCCAATTGCTACACACTAATCAGGTCCGATCTAGCAAAACACATGCTCCAATCTCTACCACCTGCTAGCCTGCCTCTACTGCGCAATCACTGCTGAAGAATGGCTCTGAATGAACTTGAATTGGTCTAGCCTTGCTCAAGAAATCCTCATTGTCATCTCCAACCACTGTGTGTTGCAAATCATGCAACACTATAGTCACAACTGATAGTCACACTGCTCTTTCACCTAACTCTTCGCTGGTCTCCACTGAAACTGTCCATGCACTGTAGTTAACTGATGTATTCTTTAGTTGATTAATGAGTTAATAATTAGTGAATTAATTAATAATTAATTCACACCACTCTACTAGTGTATCAATCAGTTAGACTAGATACAACTAGCTCAACTATGTTTAACTCAGTTAAACTGAACACAACTCCACCAACTACTTCAATAACTCCACCAAACTCTGTCACATGAGTTCTAACTGAAGTATCCATGCAATAGCTCCACTTAACCCTCAGGAATAGCGTAATTCCTTTTTTCAGCTCTTGTGCCACATCTGTGCACTTAATTGAAGTGCTCCAAGAGAATAAGATAATGTTTATAGTCCAAATATTATTAAGAGATAATAATATTCGACATATCTATTTTTAGACTGGCAATCTAAAAATACATTCCGCCCAATATGTCTAAAAAATAGAAGTCCATCTATTTTTCCAACTTGACCAACCATCCAAAAATAACATCCTGCAACTCATAAAATATGATAGACATGTCTAAAAATAGACATAGTCTAAAAATAGACTTGCGCCAAAAATCGCCTGCGGGCCCACTTAGTGAAGGCGACTTCTTTCCACTAAGCTCATCATCTTGTTGCAATCTCAACACTCCCTCTCAACAAGATAGGGATTATCTGCCACCCCGATCCTGCCTCTATGGTAGTTGAATTTGCTTCTAGTGAGCGCCTTCGTCAAGATATCAACATCTTGATCCTTTGTGGGAATGTATGAAAGTAACATGATCTTCTGCTGCACACACTCTCTGATATTATGATACCAGATGTCAATGTGTTTAGATCTATCATGAAATACTGGGTTAACCGAGAGTTTGATGCAACTCTGATTATCACAATATATCACAGTAGGATCTAAGTGTGACCCGAACAACCCTACCAGGATCTTCCTCATCCATATAGCCTCGCATGCAGCCAAACTCGCTGCCATATACTCGGCCTCCGCTGAACTGAGTGCCACGGATCTCTGCTTTTTACTGTACCAAGAAACTGTTGCCGACCCGATATTGAAAATCCCTCCAGATGTGCTCTTTCTGTCCGTTGGCCTCCCTGCCCAATCTACATCCGTGAAGCCACACAACTTCACCTCATCCGATTGTCTGTACCATAATCCATATCCCAATGTGCCTCTGAGATATCTCAATACATGCTTGCCTGCCTTCCAAAAGAGCTTGGTAGGCTTAACCATATCTTGTGAAAGCTGGTTAACAACATAGCATATGTCAGGTCGTGTATTGACTAGATACATAAGCGACCCCACCAACTGTCGGTAAATAGTGGCATCCACTACCTCTGCCGATGTAGCATCCTCTTTCCTCCATCCACAAGGAAGAGGAGTGTCGATAGGCTTGCAACCATGCATGTTGAACTTCTCTAGTATCTCCTGGACATACTTGCCTTGAGACACAATCAATCCATCGCTGTGCTGCCAAATTTCCAATCCCAGGAAATAATGAAGGAGGCCCAAGTCCTTCATCTCAAACTCCTTTGCAAGATTAGCCTTGCATGAGTGTATCAACAGTTCATCACCTGTCAGAATCAAATCATCTACATAAAGTACAATGATCAGCAACTTACCCTCCACCACAATCTGGTATAGGTTCGGATCCGCCTCACTCTTGGAGAATCCAAGTCCAGTGAAATAACTATCTATCCATGTGTACCAAGCACAAGGTGCTTGTTCCAACCCATACAATGCTCTTTTGAGCCTGCACACATGCGGCTCGCTGCTGAAGATCTCGAAACCTTCAGGCTGCTCTCTGTACACCTTCTCCTTATTCACTCCGTTGAGGAACGCAGTATTCACATCCATCTGATGAATGTGCCACTCCATCTGTGCTGAGAGAGAAAGAATCGTCCGTATGGAAGAATACCTTGCGACAGGTGCAAAGGTTTCCTCATAATCAATCCCCTCTGTTAGAGTTGGTCTTTTCATCCCTCCGTCAGAGATCATTTCTCTTGTTGCATTTCATTTTTAGGTGTCCCATTCAGTTCATTCATACGCATAAATTAGGTATGCCATGCTCCGGAAAGACTGTCTCAATCCATACCCCTCATGCCTTATCCTGCTGGCTCAGGTTTGTTCATCAAATCAATTTTAAAGTCATTCATAGTCCTGTTTGGCCTCTTGGTCAGCAAAGAGTCATTTTATGGTTTTTAGGTCTTTTTAGGTCTAGGGTTTCACAAATTTCGTCTTCAAAGTGTCCAATAATGCAGGGCTAAGGAGGTTAACAAGTTTTCATATAAAATTTCCATGATTAGCAGATGATCTTGACTTTCTTCAAAACTACGTTTTAAGAAAATGATCATCGTCTTGTAATAAATTATATGTTTCGAAATTTTTTAGTTCGTTCTGGTAGCTGCAATTACTTTACCAAACATACTGCATCAAAATCAGCAAAAGGTATCATTTAATTCAAAAATCAAAGGAAACAACAATGGAGATGAGTTTGTATTAGTAGAAAAATGCCAAAGCTAAAACATATAAGAAAGTGGGGTTTTTACAAAAACAAAATCAAAGCCAAACTATAAAGATATTTTGTTCAGTATTTACAAACAGAAGTTTTATTAAAGCGCCAAGAAAATCACTTGGTGAAATTGAAGTGCGCGGCGCATAGAGTGACTGTCGCGGCACACTGGGCAGGTGCGGCTCATAGAGCCGCTCTGCACAGTGTAAAATTTCACAGGCATGACGCACATGGCGTGCATGGCGCATTGGGCATCTTGCGCGGCGCATAGGCCTGAGACTGGAATTTTTTGCCCTTCTTCTCCAAAATTGCATTTTTTGGGTTGCTCCGTGCTCAAGTAAGTTTGTATGATTGCTAGCTGGTGTTTGGAGTTGTTTGAAGATTAATTTGGAGAATTTGTAATATCAAAGACATAAACCCTATATTTATATCAAAATATGCTCCTTAGGGTTTCAAATGGTGTTTAAAAATTCATTTTCATGCTGAATACTCACTGTCATACTATCATTTCTCAACTGTGATTCCTTTCCCCTCCTTTGTATGTTCTTATCACATTCCTTTTCTGTATTCCTTACATTCAGTGCCTCATATCAACATTTTATTTTCCCCGTTTCCCTATTCCTAAACCCTACTATTCCCCTCAACATCACTCTCCCATATCATTTGCAAAAAGTCCCCAGACCCCACATTCCCCAAACATAATCAAGTGAACGTCTTCACATTATAAACTTCACTTGGTTGAAACATATTTTTCCCACAGTCCACTATATTCCTTTGTCCTTTACCACACAAGGACCCTCTATCGTTCACTTTCTTGGCCTTGTTGGTAATTGCCAAACAAGAACTGGGCATCTCCTTTACCTCTTCTGAATCGGCCTCCCCATAGCGCGACTTTCAACATCATGAAGTAGGACACGCATATGACGAAGGGTAGTGGTCATATTAAACCCTTTCAAGAGGAGCACGGCGTGAAAAATACATGATAGGCTCCAAATCTTGGCTGAAGGAAGTTTCTTTGACATTTTGATACTGATGGGGGACCTTCACTCCAAATTTCAGCAAATTTGAAGGAGAAAATTTATAATCATTTTGAATTTTGGTCATGATTTCTTGCCCAACATGAGGAGCACTCTACTATAGCCTTCGTTTAGCATCTTTTGGAAAGCTTTATTTTGGATTTGTTGTAAAAATTTATGCATGCTGAGGAATGGCCTAAGGATTTCATCAAGTTCTGGGTGGCCTAAAGGGTCAAAAACACCTTGAAAATGGCCTTTCTGCCACCTTTTGCACACACAGGAACTAGTCTTGGGAGATTGAACTTTTGGAGGGGAAAATGACATCCAAATCTAGAAATTCCACTTGGGTTGGAAAGTAGACAGGTAGGGCTTTCCAACGAGCTATCATGAGCTCAATTTAGACTTCGAGAAGTGCCTCAAAATCAGCTCCAACGTTGTGCTACGCATACAGATTTTGGGCGCGGCGCATAGAGAATTTTGGCCTATTTTTCACTCTTCAGCTCAGAATTTCACCCAGTTTTGACTAGTTTTACTTTCTGATGTAACTCTTGATCTATCTTGATGTAATTTCAAGATTATGATGTAAATTTGGCACATTTTTACTTGTTCTAGAGGATTCATTCACTAAAAAGTGAAAATTAAATGAATGAATCAGTTTCCTACCATATAGAGGCAAGTTGTTTGATTGCCTAGATTTCAGTTCCTAGTTTAGAATTGGTTGAAACAGCTCCTAGAAGGATGAGATCGACCCCTAGAGGCATGGGGAAGGGTTAGGCTGGTCTATATTATGTATTTTCTGAGTCATTTTCAGGGTTGGACTCTTGGGAATAGTTTGGCACTTCATTGTATATTCATTTCATCTTTTTGGCAAAGGAAAGACCAGGGTTTTGTAGCACTTGTTGGGATCCTTGTGGCTCTGAGTTTTTGATGATGTTTCTCTTCATGTAATTTTAAGTTTCATTAATGTTTTATGTATGCCATTTTTCTTCTCTTTGCTTCTGAAATTAAACAAATGAGTAACTAAGGTAGAATTCATTAGTTTGTTGGTGCTCTGCCTTAAAATTTTGTTTAGTTTTATATGTTTTCATCTGTTTGAAGAGGACCCTTGCAGCCTCTTGCCCTATTCAGCTCCTCAGCAGTATTTTCTATCCATTCATTGAATCTAAGACATCAAATCCATTGCCTTCCTTGCCCCAACTTGAACTCTGCAAGAATTTGGCCTCATCCCCAAGCCCAAAATTGTCTTTCCCTTTTTCCCAAAAAAACCCCTAAAAACCAAAATCAAACTATTTTACTCATATACCTAGCCTAAAATCAATATTCATTTCAGTCATCTCAAGCCCTATTGCTTACTTTTCATTGAAGTTAATGAAAACCTCTCTAATGCAGTGGGGCCTAACTACGGGCTTGACGTAGTTTATGATGTTATCCTGTCTCTGCTTTCCTTCAGCTTTGGTTAGTTGGCTGTCTTTGTAGTGGGAGCAATCACCCGAGATGAAAATAGTTTTCCCATTGTCCTTTGCTACTAAGCTACAGACGGGCCTGGGGTCTTGAGTGCTTATTACTCTTGCTTTGCATTAGTAAGTGTGTACCTTGATCCAATCTCCGGTCTAGTTTGTAAACGTAACATCTAACGTGTAAGTTTCCCCAGTACATGTATCAGGTTCAGATCTGATGGTTGATGGTGGACAACGATCAGACATAAGAAGGTTGAAATCATTCACCTGGTGACTCCAACTCAATGTAGAGACTCCACTAGAGGACTAACTTTTTCTCGGAGAAAATGGAAGGATCTTACACAAAGTTCAGGTATCCAAAGTGGAATGGTATTCAGGATCTAGTCTGATTTCTTGTAAATTATTTCTTTGCTGTTCTTGAAGCTGTCCTGAAAGTTTTTCAGAATTTGATGTATGATAAAGGTGATCAAAATCTTCACTCGAACTATTCAAAAAATATAAATACTGAGTTTCCCTTTGATCCTGGCCTCCTTACTTTTCCCACATCTTATGTTGAATCTCTTCAGAGTGATGAGGCTAAAGAAAACAAAACTGGTCCCGTAGCTCTTGTATATACTCATACACCTTATATAGTCCCAAATAGGTATAAACCTCTTGTTTTACCTTCTGTTCTTCATGCTTTCCCTAAAAATTATGACCTATATCTACCAAGATTTGACGGTGAATGTAACAATGTCAACGTTGAGCAACATGTGCAGAATGTTGAGACTTTTCTAGACCTTTTTGAATTTGATGATGAAGATGTCAGTATTAGGCTTTTTTCTTTTTCTTTGCAAGCCAAAGTCAAGAGTTGGTTCAAAGCCCTGCTTGATGCGAGCATCTCAGATTTCTAGAAGTTCGTCAAAGTTTTCCTCGACAGGTGGGTGATTGGACAGAACCTTTTCTTGATTATAGAAGAGTATAACCAGCTGAAAAGATAGCCAGGGGAGACAGTACAACAATTTTCTGCCAGATTTAACCAAGTATATTTTTCAATGCCAGCTGATATAAGACCTTCTCCTAGATCTACTCTCTTGCACTACCCGGGTGCCTTTGATCCGGAAATGGAGTTTTAACTGAGAGAAAAGAATCTTGCAACACTTGTAGAGATACAGAATAGTGCAGTAAATGTAGAGGCTCATTTTCTGATCCGAAGGGCAAGGTTGAAGGAAGAAGAGATGAAAAACATAGATCCAGAGAAATCGACATCTCTAGAGGTAAAGCTTGAAATGTTGGTAAGTGCAGTAGAAGAGATGATGCAAAAGAAAACCACAAGGAATGAGTACAATTTTCAAGCCCATGACTTGATGATTGAAGAGGAACAAGTCGCTGATCCAAAACATTTTGTTTCTTATCCCAGTTGTCATAGTGATTGTTTTATAGATCATTCTGAAGAAGAGAGAGCTGTTGATATGACATGTATGCTTGATGATGTGTTGTATACTGATGATTTGCCTCAGTTTGATCAATATGATGATGATTATGTTCTCCAAACAGAAGCTAATCTTGCAGACAAATCAGCAGCTAGTTTGTGCGAGGATGAAGTTCACTTTCAGCAGCTCGAATACAGTGATCATCCGATGCATATCAGCTATGACAATGATGAGGAAAATGCAGCAAATTTTAAAGTAAGTGAAGGATCTTTGCCTTTTTGTTTTAATTCATTTCAGTTCATCAGAGATAACTTCCATGCAATCAGAAATCAACTATCAACAAGTCTTGATTTGGATCATCTTGAGGGCAATGAAAACCTTGTTCAAGACTTCTCATATTCAGATTTGCAGTCCCTGAATTCCATTGATTGTCATGTTGTAGATGAAGACATGGAAACTGGAACATATGATCAAATGATACAAGGTGACTCCGTACCATTTTGTTTTGAATAATTCCAGTTTTTGAAGGGTAAATTGCATAGTAAAGCTTCAAATGAGCAGCCTGTAGGAAATCAACAATCTCTCAGTTTTAATGTTGAGGATGAGACAGATATAAAAATTCTTGAGCAATTTGTTAATGAGAAATCTTCCCCTGAAACAACTGATGAAATCATTTTGGTTACAAAACCCTCCCTAGCTCTAGATTTGCAGCCACCAAATGAAATTGAAGGTCAGATTGCGGATGAAAGCGTGGAAGCTGAAATACATGATTTAATGATGCAAGAGGATTCTGTACCCTTTTGTTTCAAATCATTTCAGTTTATAAAGCAGAATATTTGTAATATCTCTAAAGAAAAAGATGAACAGTCAGTAGGGCGTCATACAGTTTCAATGGATACATCGCAGCAATCTGCTCAAGTTTTTGATGATCCTTTTGCTCGTGTGTTGGATGATGTTTGCTGTAATAATTCTTCTTCATTGGCTAACCATGTGACAGAAAGGAATGTTGATCATAATCTTATTCAAAATTCGCCTTCATTGTCTTGTCTAATAGATTTTTCATTACAAAGCCCATTTCAAGGTTTGCAGTCATATGAGGAGATTAATAAAGGAGACTTTTGTTATGTTTGGAATCAGCTCCAGAATTTGGTTATTCACGAAATTCAGGATCCTTTTGACAGCCTGCTGCAGTCACCAAAGAAAGACAACACAAATGTGAGGAAAATCTTAATATCCAGCTATGAAGATTACTTGGACCAAAGCAGTAATGTGTTAATGGAAATCAATAGCTATGTTTATGAAGATCCTTTTGCAGTATTCTTGAAGTCATCCAGTCAATTCATGCTTTGCAAGTTTATCAGCAGTCAACTTGATTCCGAGTTTCCATGGGAGTTGCCTTTCCATTCTTCCCTTTTCCTGCACATCATAAAGCATTTGGGAAGAAATAAAATAGCAGCCAGGATGCTTACATGGTTGCATTGGTTGTTCCATTTCACTTGATCGGGTGGTGAAAAGCAAAATTAGAGTAGGATTGATGGATAAGTTCAATTATGAGCACCTTTCTAGTTTATTAGTTTTGTTTTAGTGTTTGGTTTTATTGTAGTTTACAGTTCTAGCCTTGAGTCTGAGTCAGTCTGCATAATGCCAATTTTCGTGTTTTGACTCCATTGCACAATGGATGAAGGCACTGTCTGCTCTCCCAAAGATCTGTAGTTCTTGGCACCTCCCAGGAGCTACCATCCCCATTGGAGCCAATGTTAGAGTCGGTCTTTTCATCCCTCCGTCAGAGATCATTTCTCTTGTTGCATTTCATTTTTAGGTGTCCCATTCAGTTCATTCATCTGCACTCCGTTAGGGGCATGCCATTATCTGACGGAAGGGCCTTCTCAGTCACACCCCTTATGCCTTGTACCTGCTGGCTCAGGTCTGTTCATCAAATCAATTTTAAAGTCATTCATAGTCCTGTTTTGGCCTCTTGGTCAACAAAGAGTCATTTTAGGGTTTTTAGGTCTTTTTAGGTCTAGGGTTTCACAAATTTAGTCTTCAAAGTGTCCAATAATGCCAGCAGGCCAGAGGGAGGTTCAAAACAAGTTTTCATCGCAAAATTTCATCGTTATAATGATTGATCATGACTTTTCTTCAAAAATCTGTTTTGAAGAAAATCGTCATTTTGTCCTTTGTAATAAATGCTATGTATGTTTTCAAAATTTTTCAGTTGTTAGATTCTTCAAGGCGCAGCCCTGGTCGCCTTTGCAAAAACATGCCACCATCCCTGCAAAAAATCAACAAAGGAGCCATCATTTCAGTCAAAAATCAAAGGAAACAACAAAGGACAGAGTTTGTATTAAAAGTGAAAAAATGCCAAAGCTAAAACATAAGAAAGTGGGTTTTTGCAAAAAAAAAATCAAAGCCATGACTATAAGAGATATTTTCACCATTCAAATGTCATTTCCAAACAAGAAGTTGTCAAAACATCCAAGAGAAAATCGTGGAGGGCGAAGTTGGTGTTTTGAAGGTCGGACTGTGGATGAGTTTGCCTTTGCGGTGCGTTGAGCCTCTGTCGCGGCGCACATAGACCGCGCGGCGCACTGGGCCAATTTTCACTGTGTAAAATTGCACTGTCGCAACGCACAAGGAGAGCGCGACGCGTTGGGTTATGCGCATGGCGCATAGGCTTCAGACTGGAATTTTTTGCCCTTCTTCTCCAAAACTGCATTTTTTGGGTTGCTCCGTGCTCAAGTAAGTTTGTATGATTTCTAGCTGGTGTTTGGAGTTGTTTGAAGATTGATTTGGAGAATTTGTAATATCAAAGACATAAACCCTATATTCATATCAAAATCTACTCCTTAGGGTTTCAAATGGTGTTTTAAAAAATCATTTTCATGCTGAATACTCACTGTCAATACTATCATTTCTCACCTGTGATTCCTTTCCCCTCACTGTCACATCATTATACAATCCCTTTCCTATTCCCTTATATTCCAAGAACACTCATATCACTTATTTTCATTTTCCCATTTTCCCTATTCCTAAACCCTACTATTCCCCATAACCATCACTCTCCCATATCATTTGCAAAGAGTTCCTAATTCCCAAAGTCCCCAAACCCCACATAATCAAGTGAATGTCTTCACATTATAAAATTCACTTGGTTGAAACATATTTTTCCCACAGTCCACTATACTCACTGTCCCTATTTACCACACAGCTCCTTCCTATACAGTCCCTTCCTACTTGGCATACATTTGGTAATTGCAGACAAAAGACACAAAAATCCTATTTTCACCTCATACAGATCATCATACACTCGGCATAGACTTTCAACATCATGGAGACGGACACCGAATATGACAGAGACAATGATTCCGCCACTGAACTGCATGCACTAAGGAGGGCACCGAAGCATCGAAAAATACATGATAGGCTCCAAATCTTGGCTGAAGTTTCTTTGGCTGAGCATGATACTTGATGGGGGACCTTCACTCCAAATTTCAGCAAATTTGGAGAAAATTTTGTCATTTTTGAAATTTTTTGGTCACAAAACAGAGTTTCCTGCCCAACGCGTAGCGCCACCTTGTGTGCGCTTACATTTGAGAGATCTTTTGGAGGAAAAATTTACATTTTTGGATTTTTTGTAAAAATTTATGCATGCTGAGGAATGGCCTAAGGATTTCATCAAGTTCTGGGTGGCCTAAAGGGTCAAAAACACCTTGAAAATGGCCTTTCTGCCACCTTTTGCACACACAGGAACTAGTCTTGGGAGATTGAACTTTTGGAGGGGAAAATGACATCCAAATCTAGAAATTCCACTTGGGTTGGAAAGTAGACAGGTAGGGCTTTCCAACGAGCTATCATGAGCTCAATTTAGACTTCGAGAAGTGCCTCAAAATCAGCTCCAACGTTGTGCTACGCATACAGATTTTGGGCGCGGCGCATAGAGAATTTTGGCCTATTTTTCACTCTTCAGCTCAGAATTTCACCCAGTTTTGACTAGTTTTACTTTCTGATGTAACTCTTGATCTATCTTGATGTAATTTCAAGATTATGATGTAAATTTGGCACATTTTTACTTGTTCTAGAGGATTCATTCACTAAAAAGTGAAAATTAAATGAATGAATCAGTTTCCTACCATATAGAGGCAAGTTGTTTGATTGCCTAGATTTCAGTTCCTAGTTTAGAATTGGTTGAAACAGCTCCTAGAAGGATGAGATCGACCCCTAGAGGCATGGGGAAGGGTTAGGCTGGTCTATATTATGTATTTTCTGAGTCATTTTCAGGGTTGGACTCTTGGGAATAGTTTGGCACTTCATTGTATATTCATTTCATCTTTTTGGCAAAGGAAAGACCAGGGTTTTGTAGCACTTGTTGGGATCCTTGTGGCTCTGAGTTTTTGATGATGTTTCTCTTCATGTAATTTTAAGTTTCATTAATGTTTTATGTATGCCATTTTTCTTCTCTTTGCTTCTGAAATTAAACAAATGAGTAACTAAGGTAGAATTCATTAGTTTGTTGGTGCTCTGCCTTAAAATTTTGTTTAGTTTTATATGTTTTCATCTGTTTGAAGAGGACCCTTGCAGCCTCTTGCCCTATTCAGCTCCTCAGCAGTATTTTCTATCCATTCATTGAATCTAAGACATCAAATCCATTGCCTTCCTTGCCCCAACTTGAACTCTGCAAGAATTTGGCCTCATCCCCAAGCCCAAAATTGTCTTTCCCTTTTTCCCAAAAAAACCCCTAAAAACCAAAATCAAACTATTTTACTCATATACCTAGCCTAAAATCAATATTCATTTCAGTCATCTCAAGCCCTATTGCTTACTTTTCATTGAGATTGACCCGGAGAGAGCCTTCTCCTGTTCTGGTAGGGCTAGCTACCAGGCTAAGCGTGGTTTGGTGTTATCCTGTCTCTGCCTTCCTTCAGCCTAAGGTGGATTTAGGCAATAACACCCTCAATCTGTGAGAACCCTCGGGCAACAAATCTTGCCTTGTACTTCTCGACGCTCCTGCCAGCTTCTTGCTTCACTTTAGAGATCCATCTCGAACCTACCACTGATTTCCCTTCCGGCCTTGGGACAATCTCCCATGCACTGTTTTTGACAATTGAATCATACTCTTCCACCATGGCATCTACATGGGGGTCCTCCCGGCTTCCTCGAAGAGGATGGCCGCATCCTGTTGCCTTACCAAGAGCCTTCTTATCCGATGCTCTTTCGGTTGAAGTGATTGTCTCTGTCACCGCAGCATGGTATGTAGGTGCTCCTACAATATTCTCTGCATCCTGAATCAGTCGCTCAACTTCTGTAGTGCACTTCCGCCCTCTGATGGTTGGCACTGCATGAGTGGTCTCTTCCACTCCATGAACCTCCTCTTGTGGCTGATCCACATCCTGAGGCTCATCCTTAGGAACGAATAGCTCCTCATCTGCATGCAAGTGTGGCTCCCTCTCAAGCGAACACTTCATGGATTTCTCCTCATGAAATTTCATATCCTGTCGCACAATAGTCTTCCAACTGTCTAGAAAATACACACGATATTTGTGGGGTGTATCAGTGTACCCCAAAAATATCCCAACCTCTGTGGTCGGCTCCAGCTTCTTCCTGGAATCCTTCATCACATGAATGTAAACAGCTGAACCAAAAATCCTCAAATGGGAAATATCAGGCCTCTTACCAGAAAACGCCTCCTCGGGTGTACTCATGCCAAGTATCCTGTGAGGACAACAGTTTTGCACATAAACCACAGTATTGCATCCCTCAGTCCACAAGTGTATGGGAAGGCCCTGATCATGCAACATTGCCCATGCATCACCCACGATCGTTCTGTTCTTTCGCTCAGTGACCCCATTCTGCTGTGGGTTATGAGGCGCTATGAGATCTCTTCAAATTCCTTCTGCGCTACAAAAGTCTTTGAATTCGCCAGAGATGAATTCACCACCATTATCGCTCCTAAGAGCCTTCACCTGCTTCCCCGATTCTTTCTCAACTAGTGCCTTGGACTCATAGAACTTTTGGTATAAACTGTCTTCTTGAAGAATCCAACAATATGAAAACGTCATCAACAAATATCACATAGTACCTGTATCTTTTCTTTATCAGAAGCTGCGAGAAAGGTCCACACATCATTCTCAGGATCGTGGTGGCACGACTATCCTTCTGCGTGAAGGTGGCTTTCAAAATTTTTCCAAAGTAGATCCCTTGCGGTAGTCGTGGCCAAGTGTATGGGCAGTAGAAATGCAGCACCAGAGTCCCCAACCTTCATGGTGAAGATGGCCCAATCTCCTGTACACACTCCCTCAATGGCCTACTACCTTACTGTCTACCCTTTGCCATTTCGCATGACCATCTTTACTTGCAATTGATAAAGGTTCTTAACTCGAACCCTATCCCTCTAAGGTTTCTGAATTTACTTCTTGCACATAGAAAGCCTTTCCCTCGCTGAAGACAACATCGTACCCCTTGTCTTCCAACATCGCCACAGAGATCAGATTCTTCTTCAATCCTGAAACATGCATCACTTCCTTACATGCATCACTTCTTCCAATATGAAAGGTTTACCGGACTACCTCTCGAAAGGAAATGGTACCAATATCGATCCTTAACATATCTTCTGTACTCCGCCCATCTGAGTAGCCTCCAGATGTTGCATCTGGAGTATTCATGTGCAATCTCTGGTCTCATATGAAAAAGCACTGCAACAAAGCCACCTTTGAACCCATCACACTTGAGACCAAGCATGCGATCAACGAAAACTCTAGCTCAAACTGCGAGGCTAAGGCCTCTCCAGCTACAGATCTAGTAGCCTGCTTATTTTTCTTCTTCTGTGGACAATTTGTGGCGTAATGTCCGTGTTGGTGACAGTGAAAGCACTTCACCTCGGACATGTCCTGCTTCTTGCCTTTCACACCAGATTGAGAAGCATTCTTCTTACTCTTCCCCTTCCTTGCTTTGGTAGCCAAAGCACAATTTTCTTCATCTACAATCTTCGATGAAGATCCATCCCTGGTATTCCGCCTTATCTCCTCTTGCACAAGATCCGACCAAAGTCGCTCACATCCTGGCAATTTCTCCCCACCATTGACAGAGTCATGATAGGAATTCCAACTCTTTAGAAGCCCAAGGAGAGCCAAGCTCACCAAGTCCTTGTCATCTACAGTAACCCCCACACTTCCTAGCTCATCCCTGCACTGGACAAACTTCATGAGGTACTTGGGTATACTGTTGCCTTTCTCCATTTTTATGTTCCTAAGTTTATCCTTGAGCGCCAACTTCCTCTAGTCGCTCTTGCTTTGAAATAAATCTGTCAAAGCTTTCCACATCAAGAATGGAGAAGCTTTACCATGAAGGCTGGACACTATGTGATCCTTCACACCTTCCAACAGAATCCTTCGACACTTTGCTGTCTTCTTTTTCCATGTGTCAAGTGCGGCAGCATCGCTAGAACCCGGTTTTGGAATTTCTGCATCTATGAACTCCTTCAACCCATTGTCATCCAGCACCGCCTCCATCCTATCCTTCCATGCAATATAATTCGAGCTGCCCTCAAGGGCATACTCCAATCGCAATCCATTGAAAGACATCTCAACTTCGACACCAAGAAAACACTGCTGCAAATTCGAATTCCACCAGCACAAAACTCAACCGCATCAATGTTTTGCAATTGCTCCAATGATCAATATCACTCTGATACCATGTAGACATTTATATATAATTGATATGTTATACATCCAAGATTCTCCTGATCACACACTATTTGACTTCATGCACAATACAAAATCTCTTCTACCATTGATCATTAATTGCGGAAATAAAATCAATTGCATGCACACATTAAAATCATAAACATTCACACATATGAACACAGTAATTTATGGGAAATCTTAAACCTGAAAACCCTTAACTATCTGTATATTATATGTCATAGAGATCATGTAACAATCATCATACAAAGCTCCTCACAAGCTCTCAGTACAATCTCCAATTGCTACACACTAATCAGGTCCTTCTATCGCTTGTCTCAATCTACACCACCTGCCTTTGCCTCTAATATGCAAATCCTTTCTTGAAAATGGCTACGAATGAACTCGAATTGGTCAACCTTGCTCACGCAATCCTCATTAGCATCTCAACCAGCATGTGTTACAAATCATGCAACACTATAGTCACAGCTTGATAATCACACTACTCACACACACACTCTTCTTTTAAGTTCCACTTTAAATTATCACATGCAATGTAGTTAACTGATGTATTATTTAGTTGATTAATGAGTTAATAATTAGTGAATTAATTAATAATTAATTCACACCACTCTCACTAGTGTATCAATTAGTTAGACTATATACAACTAGCTCAACTATGTTTAACTCAGTTAAACTGAACACAACTCCACCAACTACTTCAATAACTCCACCAAACCCTGTCACATGAGTTCTAACTGAAGTATCCATGCAATAGCTCCACTTAACCCTCAAGAATAGCATAATTCCTTCTGTTAGCTCCTGTGCCACATCTGTGCACTTAACTGAAATGCTCCAAGAGAATAAGATAATGTTTATAGTCCAAATATTATTAAGAGCTAATAATATTCGACATATCTATTTTTAGACTGGCAATCTAAAAATAGATTCCACCCAATATGTCTAAAAAATAGAAGTCCATATATTTTTCCAGCTTGACCAACCATCCACAAATATCATCCTGCAACTCATAGAATATGATTGACATGTCTAAAAATAGACATAGTCTAAAAATAGACTTGCACCAAAAATAGCCTACGGGCCCACTTAGTGAAGGCGACTTCTTTCCACTAAGATCATCATCTTGTTGCAATCTCAACACACACAAGGGAGCTTTGTTTGGAGGCTGCGGCCACAATATTCTTTGTGACCTCTAGACGAATTGTAATGAAAGCAAATTTCCTGGTTTGGGAAATAATCTTACAACATTGCTTTGCAGTAATCAAAGAGATGGTGGAAGGTGGTACTACCTCCGGTATCCTGTACAACTTATTTCAAAAAGTAATAATAACATAGCGAGGCATATAATCATAAAAAATATGTCTATTCCACAAGTATGGTTGGCCTAATAATACATCATAAAATTCAACATGGGAAATATTGTACAATACCTTATTCATGAAGGGCTTGATGCTGTAGGGAAGGAGTCACCGTTGGCTGAAGTGGAGATCTCTTCCTTGGTGAAGCCACCTGATAGTATATGACTGTGGGTGTGTTCTAGTCAGTAGGCCGAGCGGCTTCATGACCTATTCTGAAATGAGGTTATTTTGGCTTTATTTATCGACAATGAATTGCAGTGGAGAACCCTTCACCCACATTTGGGAATGGAACAGGCACTCTCCCTCCTCTGGATCTTTGGGTTCCTCCTTTTGGATCTTGGTGGTGGAAATGGTGGCAATAGGTTCCACATCAATGATTTTCTTCCATTTTTCCTTCCCCTTGTCCAGTTATGACTTAGAATTTGAACATGCATATGATTCAGATGCCTTCAACTCAGCCACTAGCGACTGTTTTTCCCAACACTCTTTTGTGTTGTGAGTGGAGCTTTTATGGAATTCACACCACTTCCCCATGTCCTTATTTAGCTTTGTGGTGTTGTTCTTCGCTTGTTGCTTCAGTGGGTTGTCCTGAGTGGCCCCTCTTTGGCTTTTCCCCTTGTTTTGCGGTTTGGGGGCACCTTTCCCTGGCTTCTGATTTGTGGATCCAAAGTCTCGCTTCTTCTACTTAACTTTCTTCTCGATCTTGGCAGTGTACCGATATTCCATGCCAAGCGAGGTAATGTCAAGGAACTACATTTACTCCTGAATGTATCTGTGAAAAGAGTTTCGGTACTTGAGCACCAAGTGTTTCTTTGAATCTTTAATACCCAAATTTGTGTGCAGGGTATGGAAAAAATTCATCAGCTCATGCTCATCTTGATCCCTTTGTTGCTGCAGCGTGGTCCATTAGATGTAGTTGTCCTCATAGATACCCACGGGGTAATATTGTTCCTTGATTCCATCTCAGAATGAATTCCAAGTGGATGCGGCTGAAAAAAGTGAGGGTTCTTCCTCATCCCTTTGTTCACAATAGGTTTCCCACCAATATTTGACATGGGGGACGATTTTGAGGAGCGCAAAGGTGATATTTTCCCAATCGGAGAAATCATGGAACAAAAAATACCCTTACAGAAAATTCAAACATCTGTTTATGACATCTACATCTATTTGGTCCTCAAATATGGTAATGTCAAAGTTTAATTATACCTTGAAAGGAGTGGTGCCTCCAGAGTGACTGTCGGATGAAGATGTGCCGCCGGTGGGTAGTCATTGAAGGATATCGGAAAATTTATCCATCATCGTGTTCCTTTGTTTCTCAAGGGCCTCCTCGAGCAATATTTTGATAGGATATCCTACTCCCTCGTCTTTATTTTATTCTGCCATGGGAGGTTGTCGGGGTTTGCGAGGCTGATCTTGCAAAGGTTCAACTAGATCGATCCCTAACTCCTTATAGCCTGACCTTGTTGGGGACATGTAAAGAAGATCGAGAAAGAGAAAACCACTATGATACCACTAATATAGACTTATGACATAAATGTAGAGATGCAGCAGGAATAACACTTCATTTCATTAATATCAAATACTAAAAAATGCTTATAGACAAAATGGAAAACAAACTAGCTCTAGCGATGGTAGCTTATCTATGAGAAGAGATGTGGCGGCTACATGCATCTGAGTTGTGTTACAATGGGGCTCAAGGGATTTTTTATTATTGAACAATAAGGGAAAACTCTAAACAACCTAAACCCTAACCCGAGGAGATGTAACTGATCAGGAGCTCAGTATTTAGCCAAAAAATGAAAGTGCTCAGAAATTATTCAGACCAGAATGACCATATCAAGCTCATCACCAGGATTCCAATGCAACTCGTTTCATCAAAATATGAGTTTTTATGAGTGAGTTATGGTCTGATGTTCATTTTCCCAAACAGGTAAAAATTGTGTAGAACAGTGACAGACTGATAACTGAGCAATCCAGTCAGCACCTCAGGAATTTTATAGGCCAATGGGGAAGGGCCGATGGCACAACTGAGAGCCAAAGAAATCTGACACATAATCTTCAGTTGGAAGGAGCATACATTACATATTGCAAGATCAAGGTTGGTCACATATTTATTTAAAAAAAGGTTGGGACTAATGGCCGAAACCATAGTCGAATGATAATACAATATATTTGCGACATATTTCATTAACCCAAAGTATTAAACCTTGGTCCAAATCATCGATGCATTCAACCTTCTCGCATCAGCAGTTTAGGAGCGGAGGACATAAGGAAAAAAAAAAATGTTTTGCGATTTGCGATTGAACAGTAAGTGACGTGGCGATAAGGTGGGTCCTACCAATCACATCGAGGTATCAAAATCTCAAGATGCAACAGGAAACATAGAATGATTTATACCGGGGCTGTGATCTGTGAAAGTGATTGCGCTGCGATGCGATCTCCGTAGATTTTAAATGCATTAAGCCATGTTTAATACGATAATACGTGGTTCACCCACGGAAACCCAAGTTTAACGGATAAGTGAGGGTTAGCAATAAATGTGCCTAACCCCACTTAAACATGTGCTTATCTTAAAATTAATCACATACTTATCTTGGCGACGCCGTTGGCAGACTCGCCAGATTCGACAGTCTTCCACATTTAGTGGAGTTAGCTAGCCGAATTCCAGATTTAGTGGAGAAATAATAGGAGAATTTTTTTTTTCCATAACTTTGGCAAATTTGGACCAAAATGGGCTTAGGAAGAGTCATTCTTGGAATATTTGGATGTTTTGGAGCCATTGGAGCAAGCTGCAGAAGCAACATGAGATTTTAAACAACACTTTTTCACAATTGGAGCTGATACAAAGGCCCACACTATGAAGCTAGACCAAGGAGATGTAGCCCAAGAGGGGTGAAATCATTTATCAAATATTTGTGTACTTGTCTCTGTTATTTGTGCTTGCTATGTTTTATTATGCTGCTGTTCAACATTGAGTTTCCATGCTTTTAATTTCATGAAATAAAATTATTCTCAGCAAGTTAAATGAATTGTCACTCATAAACACTTGTATGATAAGCAAACCAAAGCACTTTCATGTTAAATTTGAAACTGAGATTAGAAAAAAATTAACTAATAGTCAATTTCAGATCAATTTGGTATCAGAGCACAAGGTTGCTAAAGGTTTATTGCTTGCTTTTCTTGAGATTGTGCAAGAAGGGTTTTAATAGTTGCAATTTTGTGATGCTTACAAGGTTGAAGTTGCAGAGAGGAGAAGGGAAACTATCGGTTTTTAGTCCTGAGATTAGGACAATGAGAAAGAGAGCTCAAAATGCATCATCTTCACCCAAATTTACACTCAAAGCTACACTTGAAGCACCTCAAGTTCCATCTCCAACAACTTAGATTAAAGAGGTACAAATTTCACAAGACGCTGAAGTGATTGAGAAGGTACAAGCATCAGAGTTTGAGCTTGAATCCTTAGCCATTATGTCAGAATTTGAAGAGACTCATGGAAATTTAGTAGAAGAGGATGTTAAAGGAGACTTCAAAGACATACAAAGTATGGTTAAAATCATGTTTGATGCATTCACTACAGAAAGAGCAGGAGAAGTTTCAAAGCCTTCACATGGAGAAGGATCTTCAGATGGTAAGAAGGATGAAGAGAAGAGTTAGAAAGATAGTGGGGGAAATCCACCTCCATCTCCACCATCCTCATCCTCATCATCTTCATCAGCATCTTCATCTTCCAGCTCCACCACAAAAACCACCCACACTCATTCAAAAATACGAAAAAGAAAAACTCCATTACTCAAGTTGGACATCAAGTTTGATCTTCCCATGTAAAATGGTGAGGTAAATGCAAAGAATCTAGACAGTTGGATCCATCAATTGGAAGTATACTGTAGAATTCAGAATCTACAAGAGGACAACATAACTATCCAGTTAATTTCATTCACAGGGGCTTCACTCAATGAACCTCTAACATATCACATGTGATCATAGCATATTAAACAATACCCTTAATTTGAGTACATATTGGAAAATGCCTCTAAAAACCACATTATTTAACCCCCTACCAATATAAACCCAATACACCTTCCCAATTTAAAAATCCCCTAATTTCACTATATATTGGAGGTATCCATTTTTGTGATTAACATTTTTTATACCCCTTTATATTTTTTCATTAACTTTGAGCTCCATTTTCTATACCATGCAATATAAAAACCCTTTACCCCCTATATATCCCCCAATATATTATGTCATTTTTTCGTCATTATATATCCCCCAATATGAACCCACGTGCTATAGTATTTCTCTTGCAGTGACGCCCCTGTGGTTTCATTAAGGCTAGAAGGAGCAACACTAGTTTGGTGGGAGGCAAAGACTTAAGAGGAAAAGTGAATCCATGGTAAGATATCCATTTCTTGGGTTGAATTCATTTATTCCATTAAAAGACAATTTTATCCATTAGTCTATATGAAAAAAGAAATAATGTGTTGGAAAAAAATTAGTCAACTCAAAGGCCAAACTGTTCAAGAGTATACACAGGAATTTAGAAAGAGGGCTTTGTTGTTAGGAGTAAACTTGAATTCACAAGACACACTCTTGAAATATATTGGGGGTTTACATTCCTAATTAAAACACACTATCCTTATGTTTAACCCAAACAACTTAGATGAAGACGTATGTGTGCAAGCCACACATCTTGAAGCAAGGGGAAATAACATTTAGGAAGAGGGTAGTAAGAAGAATCCATTCAAGGGTAAGGGAAAAGAGAAGGGAAAGAATAATGAAAGCATCAAGAAAGAAGGGGAGAAAACTATATGCAAACATTGTTCCAAAGAGGGGCATGATGAAGCCCACTGTTGGAAACTACATCTTGAACTAAGGCCAAAGAAACCAAATAACAAAGGGAAACAAAAGGTCACTACCACCACACAACAAGATCTTGGATTCGATTTAGGAGATGAGACCAAGATAATAGCCATGGTTAACAAAGGAAATGAAGCCATAGCAAGTACTAGTTCCTCAAATAGTCACAACAACAATCCAAATGAAGACACAAGGATAGAATTGTTCCATGTTAGAGTGATTTCAAATCATACAAAGATTGATGAATTGTTTGATAGTGGGTCACAAGAAAACTTTATTTCAGAAGACTTACTCAAAAATCTTAACCTTGAAACTGTATCACATCATAAACAATACCCTTTGGGTTGGATAGTTAAGAATGCCAATTTTACAGGTTATAAGGAAATTCATATTTAGAATTGCTATTACTGAAAACTTTGTTGATGAAGTCGAGTTAGATGTGTTTCCACTTGACATTTTTGGGATTATCTTGGGATGTCCATATTTGTATGAAAGGAAAGCGGTGTTTAATCGCCATGAGAACAAATATCATTTGCTTAAGGATGGAGTGGATTATATCGTAAGAGCTCATCGCAAGAAACCAAATATTTCTTTAGTTAATGCAGGGCAAATGAAGAGGCTAGTTAATGCAAGTAAAATTCTTGTGCTTCTCATGATCAAGAAAAAGGATGATGTTGACTATGAATCTTTTGAAGGATGTGATGAGAAATTTAAATCTAATTTGTTTGATGTGGTAAGTCAGCATGGTGAGATGTTTCAAGAACCAAATGGGTTACCAACCAAGAGGGGAATTCAGCATGAGATTCAGTTGCAGCAGGATGTTCCACTTCCAAACATTGGTATGTATCACATGTCAATTATGGAGAGTTTGGAAATCAAGAAGAAAATTCAATATTTGATGAAAAAAGCTATCATATGCCCATCTAATTCACCATGTGGTTCACCGATTGTTTTGGTACCAAATAAGGACGAGACTTGGTGCATGCGTATCGATTTTCGTGCACTAAATAAAATCACAGTAAAGAATCACTACCCATTCCCACACATTGATGATTTGCTAGATTAGTTTAAGTATGCAATATACTTCACTAAGTTAGAATTTTGAAGTGGTTATCGTCAAGTTAGAATAGTTGAAGAGGACATTTGGAAAACTGCTTCCAAATCTAGAAAAGGATTGTTTGAGTGATTAGTTGTGCCATTTGGTCTAACAAATGCTCCAGCTACTTTCATGAGAGTCATGAATGATGTACTTAGACCATTTATAAATGAATTTGTCATTGTTTACTTAGATGACATACTTGTATTTAGCAAATCAAGAGAAGAACATGTCATGCATGAGAACAAGGTACTTGATGTCTTGAAAAAAGAGCAATTGTTTTTAAAGATGTGGAAGTGCAAGTTTGGCAAGACGTCTTTGGTGTATTTGGGACACATTGTTAGAGGAGGTGAGTTGAAGATAAACCCTTCCAAAGCAGAGTTCATTTTGAATTGGCCCAAGCCCAATAAAATTACAGAGGTAAGAAGCTTTCTTGGGGCAACACAGTATTGGAGGAAATTCATTGCTATTTTTTCTTCCATTGCAACTCCGCTACATGCACCGACAAGTGTTAAGAAAGTCTTCCATTAGGGAGATGTACAACGAAAATAATTTGATTCTTTAAAGAAAAATATAAGGTCAACACCAGTATTAGCACTTCCAAATCTTAGACAACCATTTGAGATCCAAACAAATGCAAGTGATTGTGCTATGGGAGCAGTACTCATGGAACATGGTAAGCCTATTTTGTTTCATTCTGAAATTTGAATGGAGTTGTGACTAATTATCCCACTTATGATATAGATTTATATGCATTGGTACAAAGTGTAATGAAATGGAAGCACTATTTGATGGGGAAAGAGACCATTATCCATACTGACCATCAACCATTTTAGTACTTACAATCACAGTCAAAGTTGTAGAAATCAAGACATTTTAGATGGATGGGATTTCTACAACAATTTAATTTGGTTGTCAGGTACAAAAAGGGAATCTACAATAAGGTAGCTGATATGCTCTCTAGGCCTACTTTAAATTCATCTATTATACTCAAGCACAATTCAATTATGCATGGAATTTACATTGAACAATATGCATATGATAGTGATTTTCAAGATGTGTATGAAAGCTTGAGTCAAGGAAACGAAAATGAAGAGTTAGATTATCATGTGCATAACATTTTGTTGTATCACTTGGGAAATTTATGGATACCACAGGGAGAAAGAAACAATATCATAAGGGAGGCGCACACATCACTGATTGCTGGACATTTTGGTGTAAGCAAGACAATAGCGAATCTCCAAAGGTATTGTTATTCACCATGCATGATTGATAGTGTATCTCATTTTATTAGAGGATGTTCTTTATGTGCAACAAGTAAGCCTATCAATAGGAAACTTGGATTGTACACTCCACTTCCGGTTCCTTAACATCCTTGGGAGAGTATCTTAATAGATTTTGTAGGTGGTCTTCCTATGTTAAGGAAAGGTCATTATTGCTTGTATGTTGTGGTAGATAGGTTCAAAAAAATGTGGTTTATGATGTCATGTAAGAAAACAATTACATCTGAACAAACCGCTAATATTTTCTTTCAAAATGTATGGGTTCATTTTGGTCTCCTACTTATATTGTAAGTGATCGAGATTCCTGGTTTGTTGGGATTTTTTGGTCAAACTTATGGGACATGATGGACACAAAGTTGAAGAAGAGTACAAAATTTCATCCGCAAACAGATAGTCAAACTGAGGTGGTAAACATGACAATTATTCATCTTCTTAGAGGTTATTGCAGCAAGCATCCCAAGTTGTGGGATGAAAAATTGCATTACATTCAACATGCATACAATAGGGAAAAGCATTCTTCCACAAACACATCACCATTTGAGGCATGTTATGGTTACTTTCAAAGATCGCCTTTGGAATTTATCTTTGAGAAAGATGTCGCTATAGATGGTCATAGTGACATGTCTAAGGCAAGAAAGTTCATTGAGAAAATTCAGTTGATACATCACATAGTGCAAGAGAAACTTGAAAAGAGTCAAAGCAGCTAACAAGGCAAGGCACGACAAACACCGTGTTGATCACAAATTCCAGGTTGGAGATCAAGTTTGGTTGTATATCATCAAAGAAATATTGCAAGGGGAAGGTAAAAATATCAAGCCAATCCATTATGGTCCATTTAAAATTTTAGAAAAGATTGGTACTAATGCATTTAAGCTAGATTTGCCTCCTTATATGCAAATATATTCTATCGTTAATGTTGATAATTTGAGATTGTTTGAGCCTCCTTTGATTGATGATCAAGGAGAGCATGTTCCACTACCATCAACAGATGAGTTCTCTCCAGAATATCTACATGAAATTCAACAAGATCTCATACTTGACAGAAGAATCAAAACTTCAAGAAGAGGGAACGTCGAATACCTTAGAGTGGGAATCAAGGGACAAAATCCTTCAAAGGCCAAATCGATGGGAGAGTGAAAGGGTGAGGGAGCTATACCCTCACTTGCTGAAAAATTGATAGTATATTTTGGGGCCCAAAAGGCTTCTAGTGGGGAGGAATGATCAGGAGCTCAGTATTTAGCCAAAAATTGAAAGTGCTTAGAAATGCTTCAGACTAGAACGACTGGATAGAGATTGTCACCAGGATTCCAACACAACTCGTTTCATCAAAATACGAGTTTGTATGAGTCAGTTATGGCCTGCTGTTCATTTTCCCAAACAGGTAAAAATTGCGCAGAATAGTGACAGATTGATGACTGGGAAGTACAGTCAGCACCTCAGGAATTTTATAGGCCAATGGGGAAGGGCTGGTGGCGTAGTTGAATGCTAAAGCACTTTGGCAGATAATCTTCTGTTGGAAGGTGCATACATTACATATTGCAAGATCAAGGTTGTTTGCATATTTATTTAAACAAAGGTTGGGACTAATGGTTGAAACCATAGTCGAATGACAATACAACATATATAAGTGACATATTTCATTAACCCAAAGTATTAAACCTTGGTCCAAAGCATCGACGCATTCGACCTTCTCGCATCGATAGTTTAGTAGTGGATGAAATAAGTCAACAAAAAATTATTTTCAATTTGCGATTGCGCGGTAAGTGACGTGGTGATAAGGTGGGTCCTACCAATCGCATCGGGGTATCGCAATCTCAAGACGCAACAGGCAACATAGAATGATTTATTCCGGGGATGTGATTTGTGATGATATGCGATCTGCAATTTGCGAAAGTGACTGCGATGCAATGCAATCTGTGGAGATTTTAAATGCATTAAGCCGTGTTTAATACGATAATACGTGGTTCACCCACAAAAACCCAAGTTTAACGGATAAGTGCGGGTTAGAGCTAAACACGCTTAACCCCACTTAAACACGTGATTATCTTAACATTAATAGCATACTTATATTGGCAGTGCCTTTGGCGGACTTTCCAGATTCATCGAACTTCCACATTTAGTGGAGTTAGTTGGCTAGATTCAAGATTTAGTGGAGAAATAGTAGGAGAATTTGTTTTTTCCATAACTTTGGTAATTTTAGACCAAAATTAGCTCAGGAAGAGTCATTCTTGTTAGATTTGGATGTTTTGGAGCCATTGGAGCAGGTTCTAGAGGCAACAGGAGACTGTAAACATAAATTTTGCACAATTGAAGCCAATACAAAGGCCCACACTATGAAGCTGGACCAAGGAGATGTAGAGCAGGAGGGGTGAACTCCTTCATCAAAATATTGTGTATTTGTATCTGTTATTTGAGATTGATATGTTTTATTATGCTTCTGTTCAACATTGAGTTTCCATGCTTTTAAGTTCATGAAATACACTTAATCTCACCAAGTTAAATGAATTTTCACTCCTAAACACTTGGATAAACCCTTGTATGATAAGCAAACCAAAGCACTTTCATGTTAATTATGAAACTGATATTAGCACAAAATTAACTAACAATCAATTTCAGATTAGTAACACCAAGAGTTTACAGGCCCCGTTGGGGTTAGTTGGGAAGCTAAATTCGTGGGGTTGTAACTTGGTCATATGATCTCCGTTTGATGCACATGATACCTCGTTAGAAAGATATCTCCGAGGGCTACAAATAATAACACAATTTCATAGATTTCTATGAAATCGTCAAACCTTTCATGCCCAAAAAGCGTCGTTTGTGGCTTCAAAACGGCTCGAGAAGTTCAGGACCTGAAAAACTACGAAAAATAATAAACTATGCTATAATTAAGGAAACTGAAAAGATGAAGAAGACAATGGTGAGGGCCCAAGTGGAATAGGCAGGTGGCCACCAATATCGACATGGACCACAGTATGACAACGACAACTTACAGACTCGTGCGTATCATATCCTTCCCAAATGATTAATATATTTAACCCTCGTTCATGTATCAATCCTAATGGACTTTGATATGACTTAGATTTTGAGGAGTGGTGAAACATTCTCCCATAGGTTCCCCTTTCATTTTATCTCGGGCAATTTCAAACATACATTAAACGCAATACTCCCCCTTTTAAGATATTGAAATCTATGGTCGTTGAATTATAAGCTAATGTATAAATACTTTTATTTCAAAGTTTCAAAGCAAAATATAGCCCCTTCATATCAATATTATCATGTATTTTTGGAAACTACATAAAATCATGTTCATTTGGAAAGTACAATTTCATCTTGTTTTGTGCAACTTTTATTGAATCTATAATTCAGAAATGATATATTTCTTTGTGTATAATACTTATCACCTACACATTCTTATTAAATTACAAAATTTTACATATAACATAGATGTGTGTTATACATTTTCGCTTATATATTTGGTTTAGTTAATGCACTATATAATCAAATCAATTTTTTTTAATAGTGACTTTTATTAATTTATATTCTTATTATTTTTATTTTAATTTAGCTATATTAAAACTAAACTATAAAAACTAATTACTATATAACATTTACTAAAAATTACATTTTAAATTTTAAATTAGCAAATTTATTAGGATTCTCAAAACTTTACCAAAATGGTATCATAACTTGAAGATCTAAACTTGTAATCTAGTCATGAAGGGTTCCTCATGTGATCGATACTTTGAAGTAGAAATAGTCGACCCGATGTGAGTGTTAGTATTGTGAGATTTATCACATTTTTATGTGAGGGTTGGTAGTGTGAGATTTATCACATTTTTATGTGAGTGTTATTATTTGATATTTATAGCTTCTTACTGCATAAGGTAAAAGATTTATGTGTGTGTTAGTAGTGTGAGATTTTTCATATTTTTATGTGAATGTTACTAATTGATATTTATAGCTTCTTATTATAAGGTAAGAGATTAATAAGTAGAAGGTAAAAGATTAATTAGTAAATATTTTAGCAAAATTTATTTTATTTTATTATTATAATATTGATTAGTAAAGATTTTAACGAAGTTTTTTTATTTTTTTATTATTGTAATATTGGAAAAATTACCCAAAAATCCTAAACAAAAAACTTATGCTAACAAAACCAAAGCATAACTAGAAAAAAGGTTTCGGTTGTGGTCTTTTAATATTATCATATTACAATATGATAATATCTTATGTGCACATCTCTATAATAAAGTTTTTTTATTTTATTATTATAATATTGATTAGTAAAGATTTTAACAAAGTTTTTTTGTTTTTATTATTACAATATTGGGAAAAATTACCCAAAAATCCTAGACAAAAAACTTATGTTAACAAAACCAAAGCATAACTAGAAAAAGGGTTTCGGTTAAGGTCCTTTAATATTATCATATTACAATATGATGATATCTTGTTGTGCACATCTCTATAATAGTAATAACAAAAAGAAAAGAAAAGTGGCGTGATTTTAAATATATTATATAATATAATATAGTTAAACATTAGTATTTGGCAATTGAAAATATATTGATAGTTTTAAGGAGTGAACGTTTCTATAGTGAGATACATAATGTAGGTTTAAGCTTTTGGAATCTTATGTAATGTGATTGATCTCAACGTTTCGAGTGAACATTTCACTTATTTTCAAGAGGAATTCACCCTTCATCTATCTTCAGGAGGAAGAAGCTAAGCTTTAGATAGAAAGAGTGCAGACAATGTAAGAATATATAATAGAGAATCTAGTTGTTTAAAAATCAGCGAAGCAGGTTGAAGTCAAATTTAGCTGTTGGGAAGAAAATAAATTAAATAATTGTTAAACTAATTCAATGGATTGAATTTAAATTAAAGTGAATTAGCGGTTAAATAAAATTTTGAACCACAAAAACATTTAAAAATGTTTTTGTCTAAAAGATAGAGAAATGGGTGTAAAACTATAAAACTATTAAAATGATTAAAAGCAAATAATTAAAAAGTTTAGTTCATAAAATAAATAAATGAAAGGGAAGAGAGATTATATTTTGAGATTGGGTTAAGTCATATTAAATAATTGAGAAATTTTTGAAATTTGGTTAAGTGATTAAAAAATTGGCATTTAAAAAAAATTAAGAAAAATCTCAATTCTTTAATGACTTAACCAAATTTAAAAAAATTCCCAATTCTTTAATATGACTTAACCCAATCTCAAAATATAATCTCTCTCATCCACTTCATTTATTTATTTTACCAATTAAACTTATAATTATTTATTTTTAATCATTTTAATAGTTTTATAGTTTTACACCAATTTCTCTATCTTTTCGATAAAAACATTTTTAAATGTTTTTTTTGGTTCAACAATATATTTAACAGCTAATTCACTTCAATTTAAATTCAATCCATTGAATTAGTTTAACAATTATTTAATTTATTTTCTCCTCAACTGCTAAATTTGACTTCCACCTGCTTCTTTGATTCTTAAACGACTAGATTCTCTATTATATATTCTTACATCATCTACAATCTTCCTATTTCCTATTTAAAGCTTAGCTTCTTTCTCTTAAAGATAGGTGAAGTATTCACCGGAAACCTCTAAATCGTCAATCACATAAAATAGGATTCCAGAAACTCAAACCTACATTATATATTAATGTAAATTCACCACATCAATGCTCTAATACATACAAAATTAATACTTACACACATACATGTAAGAAGCATCAACTCAATTAGCATTTCTTATATCAAAGTAAAATTATAAAGTGTCGAGATGATTCTTCTATAAAACCACTAACTCTAGAAAATTAAATAATTTTTAGATTTAATCATTGCTACATTAAATAGATATATTAATTAATTACACATTTGTTCATTATAAAAACCTAAATAATCTATATATTTATGTGACAATGTAACATTTTACAACTAATTATATTGCAAAATAATACAAAATCTATTTTATTATATAAGAATAGGAATCCATTTTCAAAAATGGGATAACATAAATGTTCAAGATAAATAATATATCAAAAAATATTTGTGAAAATAAATGTAATATATTTTTATACCATTTCTTTTTCCATTTTTAACAAATTTAGAAAACAGCTTGTTTTTGCATTCTTATTAAAGCATTTAATTATAATTATTAAATTAATGTGTATAGTAATATTTTTGCATTCTTATTAAAGCATTTAATTATAATTATTAAATTAATGTGTATAGTAATATTAAACATTAATTGATTACACATTTGTTTATTATAATATTGCAAATCATTTATATATTTAATTAATAATTTAGTATTTTACAATAAATTACATTTCAAAATAATAAAATTTTATTATATAAAAAATAATAATTTGTCATACAAAATGAGATAACATAAAGATTAACGATAAATAATATATAAAAAAATAATGGTTACAATAACTATAACATGTTATCATACCAAATGGAACCGTAAAAGGATCCACATTAAATAAAATAATTAATTTTCATAAACGAGCATTCTAGGATATAAAATCACATCATTCAATTATATTGACCTTAATTTGTTGCTTTAGTTTCTTTCAATGCCCAAGTTGTTTCCATTCTACATTTCTTCATAAGGTGACAAGGATTTTGTAATTGTATTATTTGCAATGTTTGTGGTAGATTATCTTGATTTTATTCTCGGACACCTTTTTATTTTTTATTTATAGAGATTGAAATAAGGTGTAATGAGTATGTTTATATTTATAGGAATTGATAAGGTAAGGGTTTGAAATTTTATAGGTTTATGTGTCTAACTGCACTCATTCATGAGGGTTTCAATGTGAGAACAATACCATATCATGTAGATTCATATTGGGGGATATATAATGAGAAAAAAATGGCATAATATATTGGAGATATATAGGGGTGAAGAGTTTTTATATTGGCAGGTATAAAAAATGGAGCTCAAAGTTATTGAAAAAATATAAAGGGGTATAAAAAATGTTAATGAAAAAATGGATACCTACAATATAGTGAAAGTAGGAGCTTTTTAAGTTGGGAAGGTGTATTGGGTTTATATTGGTAGGTGGTTAAATAATGTGATTTTTGGAGGCATTTTCCAATATGTACTCAAATTAAGAGTATTGTTTAATATGCTATGATCACACGTGATATGTTAGAGGTTCATTGAGTGCAACCCCATGACTGCATCTCCAGACATTACAACCAGGCCTTCAATACATCAATCTTGGATATGCCACTTTTCAGAAAAGTGAGTAAAGATCTCACAATGTTACCTTTAATTTAATAATGCATGCTTCATGAATAATACACATTCTTTTGAAACGTTGCATTGTTTCAACTTTCAACATATCTTCTAATAGTTTCACTCCATACTCCTTATGTTTTATATACCAAAACTATATTTAAATATGATTAAAAGTATATTGTTGTTGACATATTATAAAATAAAAGATATAAAAAAACATCTACTTACACTTTCAACATATCTTCTAATAGCTTCACTCCATGCTCCATATGTTTTATATACCAAGACCATATTTAAATATAATTAAAAGTATATTGTTGTTCACATATTATAAAATAGAGGATATAAAAAAACATCTACTTACACGTTATTTAGTTAGCCTTTGATACTACAACAAATAATTAGAGTCCATGCTTAATCCAATGTTAATCAAATGCTAGGAAGACTCTTCTTTTTATGTGAGAAACTGATCGGAAACATCTACGGATGACTGTATATTAATTAAAATATAAAAAAGTACAATAAATATGAAATGTTAAGGAAAAGCTAAGTTTAATATAAAAAAGTACAATAAATATGAAATGTTAAGGAAAAGCTAAGTACTCCCAGCAGTGGTTGTGATTAACCATTTTCCTATTCTGTGTGATGATTGGGTTTCATATTGTTATGCTTTCTATAACAAAACAATAATTGAAAATGAATATTTTATGTGATAAAATTCATTGATTAAACCTATCAAAAAATTAACAATTTCATTTCATTTGATGTGCATGGTTATTTGTATCTCTATTCACAATTCAATTACTCTCATTTTTTTACTTTTTTTTTACATTTTCTTGACATGTTTAAGATTGGGTAAGATATGAAAATGAGTAACATTTTCATTTCTTTTTAACAATGAAACAATAATTTTTTTAAATTTTTTTTTCAACTTCAAGTGATTAAAATGTTTGTTTGATTTAAAATTATTACTTTTAAATAAAAAAATATTTGTAGAGAGTTGTGTTGCCTTTCTATTTATTTATTTTTTTCTCTTAATTATTATTATTTTTAAAAGAAACAATTATCAAATTTTTATTAAAAAAAGGAAGTTGAGATTTGGCCCAAATCTGTTATATTTCTTCAAAATTCCCAATATTCTTTGTTGGATTGAGATTGAGTACAAAGGATCAATCTCATCTCTCAACCATTTACTGCATAGTACAAAAATTCCAGTCCCATTCCCACCATAAGTTTTTCAAAACACTCCCAGGATCCAAATGAATTTACATTCCATTACTATTTTGATTTATTAACTTGAGAGGATTACCTTGCACTAATTTGAAAATCTCATTGATTTGAGGTTGAATTCCAAGTTTATTTATTTATTTCTACTTCTTCTTATCTTACGTCCTTCTTAGAGTATCAACCCGATCCTTTTTTGGAGCTTTCCCTCTTTTTGGTTGTTTTTTCATCTCCCCAATTCATTTTTTTTTCCTGTCTAGCCAATACTTTCCCGATGCTTTCCTCTGGTTCCTTTGTTATTTTAGGTGTGCTACCGAATTTCTATCCCTTATTCCCTACAAAGTTGTCAACTTGTTCTATAAGTGAGAATTTCAATTGTTGATATGATCCCTAGACAATTCTATTTCTTCTGCTAGTTCTTTTTCATGAATTTACACGTTCTCTATTTTTTGCAATTTTTTCTTCCTCCTCAGGAACCTCTTTTCAATATTGTTTTGTGGTTCTTTTGATCTGATTTCTTCTTGTTCCTTGTGATTTTGTTCTTGAGATTACATGACTTCAAAAGGGTTTTCTGAGGTCGAAGCCATATTTATGCTTGTATGGATTAGGATTTAGATGTTGTCAGGTTTCCTTTATTCTTGCCCTTATTTTGAGTTTTTCATCGCTCGTATTGACTTGTTGTCATATCGACCCCTTTACCAGATTGAGATTGCTTGCATTCCCTTGCAAAATGACCATATTCATGCAATATTTGCATTTGAAAGGTAATTTCTCGTAGTCAAGGGTCTAGCAATGGGACCATTCTCCCTGTGTGAGATTTATTTATGAAGGAATCCCTTTCTATAGATATAATTTAAGGTGTAAATTTTTGCACATGCAAACCAGAATCCTATGGGTTCAACCCTATCTAGATATTTCCCCAAGTTGTTTATGATTTCTCACATACAATCATCACTCCAACATGAAAGTGGTATTCGAGGGAGCGTGACCCAAACAAGAATTGCATTTGGGATATCTTCATCTAAATCAAAGTATAGTAACCATTTGTTCAAACACATACCTCTAGTCCCAAAAATATAAGGTCCATTTCAATAAATTACATTATCTTCTTTAAATTCAAATAATAAGGAAAAATCCATTTCCACATATATACATTCTAATATTACCTTTTCATCAATAGCTTTGAGATTTTTTCCAACCATAATTTCATAGATCCTTGAGACAACCACATTCCTGTCAGTAAATACTATTTTAAATATGCCAAGGAAGTTATTCCAAACCCCGTGGGAAAGACCATTGAGGGAATAGTCTCTAGATTCTTCCCAAATTTTGCATACATATTATATATGGGTTTTTTTGGAGTGAAGCTATAAGGGCCCAGAAGGCCGCAAATTCATCCAGAGGCGAAAGTAGCCATTTCAAGATCACACCTGCTTGAAACCAAGATCGATGATACTCCTCATTCCACTGAATCAATTATGAATCCGTGGGGTCTCAGTTGACTAGGACAAAGCAACAGGGCCACACACTATCAAAAGATCGTCAAAAAATCTACGCAAAGGAAGCCTGCTCGAGATCTGCAACGTCTCTTGCAATATAGGCACGAATCAATTTCCCTATACCTGCAAAAACTACGATGGATAAGGAAACGCTAGCTGCTAAAATCCATATTCTGCAGAGCTTTGCATCATTCTCAAGTTAACAACTTCTTATCTTAATTATTCTTCTTCCTTTTCTTAATTCTTCTTCTTCTTTAGAGATATATAATTAGATAAATATGATGTTCACTAATTACATATATTTTAAATTTTAAGGATGGTGAGCAACTTATGTGTACATAGTTTCTTAGAATAATATTATATATATGCAATATATGCATGAATCAATTTCCCTATACCTGCAAAAACTACGATGGATAAAGAAATGCTAGCTGCTAAAATCCATATTCTGTAGAGCTCTGCATCATTCTCAGGTTAATGACTTCTTATCTTAATTATTCTTCTTCCTTTTCTTAGTTCTTCTTCTTCTTTATTTTACTACAGGGACCTCTCCTCTCTCACACAGCTTTGCACTGTAAACTGCTCAACAGGCAGACTGGCTCACTGAGTATCTTCTTGCTTCTTTAAGAGACCCTATGCGAACCCATACACGAACCTACTATCACGTTCACACTTCTTTCGGCTCTCACTACGGCTTCCTTTGCCTTTTCTGGCCTACTCCGTGTCCCTCAGTGATTTCGCGAACGTCTGGCGAACTTTCGGCGATAAAAAAGACAACAATACTACCTCAGTGGTCATTCATAAAGCTCAGAGTTACAGTTCTTATCATGCGGAACAAATATTTCTCTCTTTATTGATATTCAAAAGGGTTTTACAATCAGATTACAGACTTATGGACTTAGATCTCCTTCCAGAGATTGACTGCAGTGGCTTTTACCAGGCTTTGGCTACTCATAAAGAGTGAGCGCTACTAGAGGCTTCCTGGCCAACGTGCAGACTCTGTCTCAGAGTTCTATTACTCAAAACACACAGATGACAATATACAGACTCAATCTACAGATCTGGCTACTTTAGGTTCTTGCCTATGCCGAGCACATAGACACGCGGGCTTCTCAGATATCCTAAGGACTTGAGTCTTAGCACCGTGATGCAAGCAGATCGCGAGACTTCGCGCAGATGCAGAGTAGGGAGCTTCGGCTCGACTCAAACTCAAAACTTAAATGACTCTAGACTCTAAACTCTCCGAATGCGAATGCCAAACAATGAGCCTGAACCCTCCTTATATAAGAAAAGAGGGGGGACAAACATTCGTTTGGTCCGTCAGATTATTGACGCGTGGAGGAGAATCATGGCTTTCGGGTAACACCGAAGTGCCATCCGCACCGAGATTCATCCGTCTGACACTAACATGTGAAGTGTGTGTACATAACACAGTGGATACCTTTTCTGCATAAGGCCCACGAGGAAACAGAATAATTATATACAGAGAGGATGATTTTCGGACAGGTGAAAAGCCCTCGGGAAAAGACCTGTCACTGTAAACCCGTGACTGGGTATTATTACACTATGGATACTTTTGTTTTAGCAGAGCCCACTAGAACCGCTTGTACTAGTTTCAGCCTGGTCCAGGATAGTAATTCCGGGAAACCGGAGTCTCGGATACAGATCATCATCCCAAGCTTTAGTATAAATCATTCTGACAATCATGGGTTTATTCAGAATGATCTGATGTTTTACTTTGGTTAGAACCAACCATTGTAGTTGTCTCTTCTTGTAGCAATTTAATATTGGATTTACAAGTTTGTATTCAAGTTGGCTCAAATCGCGGACTGTTTGACACAGACTATGAAAGCATTCTCCCCAAGTGCTTTCTAGACAATCATTACATTGGCTTTGAAAATATGATTCATAGTAAACTGGATCCATGCCATATGCACTTAGTCCATAATCAAACCACCAGTCACATGTCCAGGGGCATGCATAGTGGGACTGATTTATCCAAGTAGGTCCAAATCTGAGCTTGGTGTGATGTGTCTCACCGCGCCTATCTTTATTCAGCAGATCCCACCAAAGTTGCTTGTATCCTGCAAAATTGTACACAGTGTCAGGGAAAATCAAGTCAGGATTGTTACCTGGCCATGTCTGGTATCTTCCTCTTGTATACTCTCCTGGCCACCTTGTGCGGTTGATTGTATAAGATTTATAGTAGATTCTTGTTCTGTCACTTCCACCAGTACAAATGACTGACAGATCACAAAAATATTACGAGAGGGATCTTTCTGCTTCATAGGAGGAGGTCATACTTGTGGAATATATCATGTCATGTATCCACTTATTTCCTTTGTGGTAGACCCGCCTTTCAGGTACAAGATGCATAATGTCAGTGTGACTCTGCAGATTTGCATCAAGTACTTTTGTGTTTCGGAGTTGTCATGTAGGCCTCCATTTCTCTTTGTACACAACCCATGATTCATCATCTGAAATAGAGGTGAGTGTCTCCTTTTGCTATGCATGATCCCATTCTGTGATGATAACCATAACATGGTTATGATTTTCTTCTTCTTCTTCCTGTTCTTGATGCTGGATGTATTCTTTGCTGAGAAAGTTTGGCAGAGAATTGTCAATTCCCTTAATATGCTCGACCTTAAAGTCAAAATTAGCAAACAAAGCTTGCCATCTTGCAAATTTAGCATCTTCAAGGTTCTTGATTGTTTTATTCAAAACTTTTTCTAAGGCTTTAGCATTAGTCCTTAGCAAAAATAATTTATTGGCTAAATGAATAGAGAACTTACTGACACAGTTCCATGCAGCTTTTACTTCTTGTTCTATTGTGGAGTAATTTCTTTCAGCTTTACTCCATGTTCCAGATGCATACTGCAAAACCTTTTCTTCTTCTTTCATACTTTTGTCAGTAGGTCTCTATTTGAGCACACCTCCCCAACCAATATTGCTGGCATCTGATTCTACAATTTTGAAATATCCATCTTCTGCAACATGTAGAATAGGGAGTTTTCTCACCTTGGTCTTGATCTGTCTGATTGACTCAGTATGGGCTTCTGTCCAAGGCTTTGGATTCTTTCTGAGTCTCTGGTTTAGGAGAGACCTGTCAATTGCACAATTTGGATAAAAATTGCTTACATAATTTAAGCAACCCAAAAATCTTTGCAGTTGGGTTGTATCCAGAATAATGTCTGGAAATTTATCTGCAAATTCAATAGCATGATTTTGTAAAGCAATTAATCCATTTTCTATGGTGTGCCCCAGAAATTTGATCTTAGTCTTACACAATTCCATCTTCTTCTTACTCAAGACTAAGCCATTTTTCTTCACTAATCTCATAAAAATCTTCAGGTGCCTGAAGTGATTTTGAAGATTTTTTGAGAATATCAGGAGATCATCAAGGTATGCTAGAAGCCATTCTGCATAAGGTTTAAAAATAGAATCCATTACCTTCTGGAAATTAGAAGGTGCGTGTTTCAGTCCGAATGGCATCACATTCCATTCATAGTGGCCTCCAGGAATGCTGAATGCAGTTTTCCACTTGTCTTTCTCTGCTATAGCCACTTGCCAGAAGCCAGACTTCAGGTCAAACTTAGAAAATATCTTGGCTCCTGCTATCCTTCCCAACAGATCTCCTTTGTGTGGGATTGGATAAGTATCATCTGCAAGAACAAAATTAAGAGGTTTATAGTTAATGACTAACCTGGGGATACCTCTTATCTGTTCGCTTCTCTTATTCACATAAAAGCCATAGCAGTTCCAGGGATTGCTTGACTCTCTGATCAGCTTTCTCTGCAATAGCTGATTTATTTCTTTCTCACAGAGCTCTCGGTATTCTTTGTTCATGGGAATTGCTCTGGATTTGCATGGTCTGCCCATATATCCTTCTTTGTAGGGCAACTCAATACTATGCTGTTTGTGGTGCCAAAATGCATTTGGCTCTTCTGCACAGCATTGTTCTTCAAATTGTTTCTGTAGTTCAGCAATTTGTTTCTGAACTACTACAAAACTCAACTAATCTTCTATTCTGATCAGGTTCTTGTGGTCTTTTAGTTCTGCAAGACTATCTTCTGCTTTTTTGAGTCCCTGCATGGCTTGTACCATAGTAGATATTCTCTATTTGGAAACATGAGGCAACTCAATTCTTTTTCATTTTCCATCAGAAGTAGGCATTGTAATGAAATACCCTGCCTTATTGTTTTTGGTTCTCCATGAACCATGAGGCTCTACAGCTGTAAGGAAAACATTTCCTAAGATGCAGTCAACAGGAATATCAACCACAACAAATTGTGCTTTTAAACAATGAGAATAAAAACAAACCATGGCTTTAGGAATCTCATATTCAAGTGTTTTGTCCCCTAATCCCACAATTTTTCTTTCTGATTTAGCCCAAAACTTTGAAGGGACAATCTTCTTATCAAGAATGTTTACATCTGCGCCTGAATCAATTAATGCAGTTACATTATAGGTCTTACCATGCACCAAAATATTCACCTTGACATGATGATGCTGGTATTGAACAGTAAGAACCTGCATTTCTCTGAATCCAAAAACAGGATCAACTTTTCCTTTAGCAATTTCAACCTTTGGTTGTTCAGGAGTAGAATATGAAGGAGTGCCATGAATAGTATAATTAGTATTTCTGCCTGAAACATGATGAACTACTTCATGTTTTCCATTTTCTAATGCAGACATTTTAAATTTTAGGGCATAAATTTCACCTTTCAGCAAGTGTATCTCCTTACTCACCTCCCCCAAAGTGAGTGCACGAACTTTGCTCTGTTGTTGTTGACGGAGATAACTGCGTGTGTTTTTCTCATAAGAATTATCCAGGAACAAGGACTTCTTAGAGGGTTTTGCAGAGGAGGAAGCACTCGAGGACTGCATAAAAGCATCAAGAAGTCTGGTCTTCAAATCACCATCTTCCATGGCTTAGATCTGAGAAAAAATTTTCATATCATCTTCTCTGGTTTGAGCCATGGGAACTTTAATTTTGCCTGTAAATTCCTCTGCGAGTTGGTCATCAGAAGAAAAACCAGAATCTGATGAAGAACATTGTGCACATTGACAATTGTCAGAATCAGGACATTCACAATAAGCATGAACTTCTTCAATATCAGATTCAAAAGAAGAATAGTCAGAATTAGAAACAGAAGAGGAGTCTTCTTGGGCTTGCTGAATCATCAAGCGGGGGCAGTCTTTGGTTTTGTGAAAGTGAGAGCCACATGTGTCACATTTATCTTCAGACTTAACTTGTTGTTTTCCTTTATACTTTTGTTGGGATTTTGTCTCAATCCTTTCTTTGATTCTTTAGCATCTGGACCTAAATTTGTAGTATGTCCTGTCTTTCCACAAATATAGCAAGTTATCTGTTGCATCCTTTTCAGCTTAACATCTTTGGGATGAATATCGTGTGGCTCATAATAATTAGTCTTTGGGACATATTTGGATGAGCGTTCCTTGTGAGCAGGCTTTCGGTAAGGCTTTCTTGGCCTTTGAATTGCAAACATTCTTGTGCTGCGTCTGTGATAAGTATAAGGCTGATAAATTCTGGAAGTATTTTTAGCCTTTTTCTTGGTCTTGCGCATTTTTACTAATGGGTCATCAATTGTGATCCCATACCTGCTGCAAAAAGATTTAGTACCAGGCAATCTATTCAATTTATCAATAGATTTATTCATTTTAGAGCTGGTACAAAGAGTAATCAATACTCTAGTTATTATGCTGTACATCTGACCCCATAAATATGTTTCCAGTGGCAACTGGAAAGCATCTTGTAATTTAAGAATGTCTACCAGCTTGGAAGGCAAAGCTGCAAGGTAGACTTGCTTCTAGAGAATGTTCTTGGGGTCTTTAACCATGAAGATTCTTTGCATCCAATCTCGATGGAAATCTTCATACTGGTTGATATTGCGACATTTCAGATTCATGAGAATCATTTCATTTTGGTCTGAAATGTTTGGGTCATCCCCACAGAATGTTTGTTGGATTAGTGCTATGAGAGCACCAATCATATTGTTCATGGCTTTGCCATCTTCATGAAATATTACATCTCCATTTTCATCTTTCAACACCTCAGCTTCCATGGATGCTATGAGAGCAGGAGAAGACTCTAGTTCCCACCATCTGGCTAGAGTTCCTGTAAAACATGGAACGAGGGATTTTCATGCCTCAACTTCAGATTTGCCATCTATGCACATCAACTTATACTCTGTGATCATCTGATCAATGACTTGTTTGATCTGGGCAGAGGATAAGTTACTTATGTTCCATTATTTATGGCTCTGGGGATAGAAGGTTTCTCTTGCAGGAATTTTTCCAAGGCCATTTAAGTTAGGAGGAGAGTACCTGGTATATTGGGCTTCAAGGGGCTCTTATACAGGTAAGACATTATCTTCCGATTCTGACTCATGGAACAGAGAGGCAATAGTCACTTTGTATGTTGGAGACTTGGGAGCAGACTCTTTGGGAAATAGGCTGGGAAATCTATCAACACTTTTCTGGATTCGCACAGCTTTCCCTTTGTGGAGAAATCCTGAAGGGACTGGCTTGTCCGCCTTCTTTTCTTTTTCCTTCTGGGCTTGTTCAGACAAGTTTGTCACAAGTTTCCGAGTAGAAATAGACTGATCTATAATACAACTTTCTACTTCACCAACCTTTTGTAAAGACTTTAAAGAAAATTCTTTAACTACTGAACAATTGTACTGTACAGAATTCAATGCTTTATTTACATCATTCAAAGAAACTTGTAACTGATCCATCTGGTTCTTTACAACAGAAGCTTTAGCAACATTCTTTTCTAATCCTGTGATGGCAGTGTTAGTCCAGTTTATTTGTTCATTTACAGTCTGGACTCTCCTTTCAATTCCTACCAGGTTTTCCTTTTGCACTATGGGATATGCATTAGCTGAATTTTTTCCTTCTCCTAGGACAATTCCTTTGAAAGGAGGATAGCTGGTGGATGTTTCTAAGTTACTACCATCAATTGCTGTCCATGAATGACCCGAAGAAGATGTGGGTTCATTCATCAATACAACTTCTGACTCTTTAGCCTTCTTCCATGAGTAGAAAGAAATCCAAATCTTTCTTTCTTCCATATACTGTTTCCATTCTAAGGCTAGAGTCCTTTTCTGTTCAGGAGTATGACTGACAGAAAAATCATCAGCTTCTGGGTGAGTAAACAGATCCCAATTTATCATCTGTTTCATCCATTGAGCAGGGATTCTGTGTTTCTCACAACCATCCATTAGTGTATAAAACTTCTAGATTTCTGGGACAGATGGTCTTTTGACATCTTTTGGAAGATCTTTAAATCTGCATTCTGGGATCAGGAAATCCTTTTGATTGTAATACCCTAAACCATGCTTATCTTTAGGGGATTGCATATTCATGAATATCTCAGTGAGTCTGGGATCTTCATATTGCAGAGAAGGAACTAGGTGCATCATAAGCACATGTTCATCTTCATGTGGGAAAGGAATATCAGAACATTTTGGGTTTGGATAGGGTGTAATTGATGTAGAAGGAGGAGCATCACCTGTTCTGGGATTATGGTTCTGATGTCTTATGACCACTTCAGCAAGATGTTTAAGATTTACAGACTGATGGCATTGTGGGCATTCAACTTGTAAAGGATTGAAATTTACTAACAAAGCAAACTCAAATAAAGTTGTATGATGACAAGAAGTATTTACAATACTGGAACATACAGTATCTGATAAATCAGGAGGTATATACAAAGGAGACTTTTTACATTCTACGTCAATCCTACGCCTGTCAATTGTAGATCTTCTTGGGAAAGACAAAGTGGCTGTGGATTGGTTTTCAGTAATGTTAGCAGAAGTGATTTTCTGTATGGCGAGAGGCTTTGGATTTGGCACTACCCAGTGTTCAGGAAAAGACAGATCTTCCCATTTGATGGCTTGGTGTTCAATCTTTTGGTTCTTTGCATCTATCATGACTACAACACTGGTTTTAGACTCTCGGCTGGGGGCATGGAGGACTGCTGGAAATAAAGTACTGGTGTGATGGAAACAACCTCTGAACTGAATGGCAATATTGTTTCTTCTTTTCTTCATATCAAATCCAGTGGTCTGGATTTGCAGTTGTAAGATATCAGCCAATGTTTCATCAAACACATTTACAGAGAAGTTGGGATAACAGTCAAACCAGACTGGGCCATTTGACAATGGTGCAACTATTCCTCCAATCAGAGAATCAGTGTACTTATTATGTGTTATATCTCTTACAGTTGCCAACACATAGGTTTCAACACCCTTATGGATAAGGGCCTGGATTCCCACTCTGATGCATCCAAGATGCAGAAATTGTGTTCCCAACTTTTTAGCTTCTACTTGAAGCTCCTTAGGATTTAACAAAGGAATTAACTGTACACGGTCAGAGTTTTCTTCTATTGAGCTTATGGATTCTTTAATAGTAATTCTAGTGGCGGATTTCAAGTGCCAAACACCTAGATCATTATAAACCTGAGACGCAGAGATATTGGGTAGAACCCATCATAATTAGATAAATATGATGTTCATTAATTACATATATTTTAAATTTTAAGGATGGTGAGCAACTTATGTGTACATAGTTTCTTAGAATAATATTATGTATATATATTTTGCATTACTTTGGTGATTTTTTAGATTTAAATAATATTTTATATTACTTATGAAAATTAAGTTAAATAACAATGCACTTCTACGTTCAAATAATCTATTTCACTTCATCATTACCAATAAAGTTAAAATACCCTTTGAAGAGGTCAACATGACTCAAGTCATGTAAAGTGATTTTTTTTGTTGGGGGGGGGGGCGTTTGTAACTTTAATGATGTTGAATTTTCATTGTAGATGGTTTTGATAACGGTGAAATTAATATATGTTAATGTTTTGAACAAAGCTTATATATATATATATGTTTGAAAATTATTCTTTCAAAATGAGAAGTATTTATCATTATTAGAGTTGTGTGTTTTTGAAAATTGCAACAGATTTTATTATTTTAATTGAACAAGCATTCTCAAATGAGAGATTTTTTGACCACATATCTTCTCACGAGTTAAAATTAATTCCCATCCAAGGTTAAATAAACTTTTTGATGAGAGTTGAATTTTAATTATCGGAATTATAAACCATGAGTACGAACTCCAATCTCATAGTTTAAACAAATTCTTGTATGAGAGTTTGATGTTAATTATTGTAAAAAAAAAACTCCATCTTACTTTATCAATCTCTCGATGCTAATAATTTGACCTTTGGTTAAACTCTTGGTCTATTTTAAGGTTAAGTAAAACACATTAAAATTCTTGGTGGAGACTTTTTGAAATATTATGGTTGGTACATTTAAGATCTCAATGAAGATGTTGTGTTATCTATATTTTAGATTGAAATAATGAAAATCATATCATCTTATTACAAAAGTGCTATCCATCTTTGAAGTTTGTAATTTCACCTTTATAACACCTTGCTACTTGATATTATTTTGAAGGCATGTGAGGTTTATTCTATTTGTTGCCTTTGTAAGTCCAAGGCAAAAGTGGGAAAGAACACGAGCATATTCTCTACAATATACTAATCCATAAGCACACTGCAATTTAGTTAAAATTCCATAGATTAAAAACACCAATTCACATCCTTCAAGGGACTACAAATCAAATATGTTGCACCATGTATTTTTTTTAATCAGATGACAAGATCATGATGAACACTCCAATTTTACTTATTCAAATGTATGAAAAACTATGCATTTTGGCCATGATCTATGCATATTTTAACCACCATTGTCATGACATTGTCAATGTTTATCTCAACGGATTCTTGACTAAAATGCAATACAAGAGGAATGAGACTTGTATTTAATTTGAATTATTGAATCAAATTCCAATGATACTCATAATAGGAATTTTAAAACTTGTGTGTGTGTAGGTGTGTGTGCACACGCGATCATTGAATCCAATTCTAATACTACTCATAATAGGAGTTTTAAAACTATTGTGTGTGTGTGTGTGTGTGTCATGCACACACACACACCATAAAAAATATGCTCATGCTCTCCTTAAATTCTATAGTTAAGGAGACCGAATGTAAGTAAATACGCTAATATGTATAGGTGTATGTAAATTTTTATTTTTAAAATTATGTTGAGCTACATAAATGTGCATATTTATGTCATGAGTTTTGATATATGTTACTAATAGCAATTTGATATGTGTACAACTACAACTAACAAGCTTGGAACTGACATGACAAGGTAAATAACTAAATTGTTTATTTTTATTCTTAACTAACAACCAAGAGGATGTGTGACAACACAAAAGAAGCATCGATTGTAGTAAGAAGAAAAGACATGGCTAGTGGAATTTACTAGGGACAAGAAAGGGGAAACTCCCCTAAGAAAGTAGGAACCTTCAAGAACTTAAAGGATGAGTTGAGGAACTACAAGGCTAAAATTAAGAAGCTCACTGAGAAGGAGTATGGGTTGGGAAAGTTGAACTCAAAGTTGCAAAAAGATATGAAAGAGTTGACACAATGAGTTTTATCCTTAAAGGAAGAACTATTGACAGAGAGAGGCCTCATAAGGATGAGAAAGAAAGAAATCCCATCTCAAGTTGGCTATATGGGGAGGAACACTTGAAAGGGGGCTTCCCCAACAAACCAAGAAGGAAGATGAATTAAATGAGTTGTAGGCATATGAGCCAATAGAAATTAGCACAAGAGGAAAGGGAAAGCATCCCCTCATGAGCATTGATTCGCATGCGCACACACACACACACAGACACACACACATATATCTATATATCTACACACACACACACATAGAGACACACAGATCTATATATATATATGTATATGTATATGTATATGTATGTATGTATATGTATATATATATGTGTGTGTGTGTGTGTGTGTGTGTATGTATATATATATGTGTGTGTGTGTGTGTGTGTGTGTATCTATATATGTATGTATGTATGTATGTATGGCATCAAACCTTTGCCAAGTGAAAATGGCCAAATAGGCCCGCAGGGACGAGCCTCATTAAATATATATATATATATATATATATATATATATATATATATATATATATATATATATATATATATATATATATATATATATATATATATATATATATATATATACATATACATATACATATACATATAGTAGGGGGTAGTGATAGTTTGAAGCAGCATGGAAATATGTGGAAACTGCTTGGTTTAAAATTGAACCTATACATGTATTTCATATGGTTAATGATGCATATAACACTCATAACTCGAGGGAATTGAGTCGAGTTTTTGGTTTGATGTGTGTTTTGCGTGTCTTCATGAATGAGTTTATATTTCTATTTATTATTGACCGTGGAATGTACGCATGTCCATGCTAATTTTCTTTGGGATTTTATGATTGTTGTCATGAATATTTTTCCTTTTATTGATTCCCTTGTCCATTTTTATTTTTTCCTTTCATATTTTTTGCTTTGGTGCCTTGGGAAAATGAGTTGGGTGTGGAATGAAATCCATGGATCTCTAGGGAAGATTCGAGGAGAACTCAACAAAAATTGTGAACTAAGTGAGGCCCTATACATAAATGAAGAGAAATGAAATATAAGAAAGGCTGGAGTTGGGAAAATGGGCCATAAAGGGCCATCACTGGTGTATGTTGGAGTGTTTTTATTGAATGTGATAGAAAGCATAGATGATGGAATGTAAATGGGCTAGAAGTTGACTGTGTGAACAATAATAACATAAGGTAGCAGGTAAAGACCTGGTGATAATAACAATAAGAAAAATGTGAAAAGGAGGAATTTAGACAAAATAATTCTTTTGGCCACACTAGAAACTATTGATGCAATACTATGCATGCCTTGCATAGATGTAGGGAGTTCTCTAAAATATGATCTTATTGACATATGTAATTATATGGTGATGATTAAATGAATATATGCAAGTTCCATTGCAATTGACAGGTTCTTGCCATGGATAATTCTCATGATTAATCATGTTTATGATTTTAATGCATGTATGGATAACATGTTTAATATTCCTGGTTGTAATGAATCCATTGGGCAAGAGGAAGTCCTTGCTGATTTATGATTTTATTAGCACAATATTATGAAACTCATGTTATGTCATGGTTGTGAACAAGGAATGTTGAAGGTTATGTCAACTAATAAAGAGTAGTGTGATCTGCATCACATTGGAAAAAATGTGGACAAGTTGAATAAACCATAGACCCATGATTTGGTGATCCGAAATCTATGATTTACAGGCTTTATCCAAGTTCTTTTCTTCAGTTGATGTTAGCAGAATTGCATGAAATAACATGTAAAAACCATGTATGCATACACTTAAATAAGAATTAACATAAGGGATAACATAAAGACAATGCACACAAAAGTTTGATAACAGAGTTCATCTAGTGTGGAATACATCTCGAGGCCCTACTTCAATAGTGGGGAGATCAATTCATTATCTCATAAAAAGGAAAGGAAAGTACATGAAAAAATACATCATTATACCTCCATTCATGGGAGTGACTTAAAAGTTCAATTTCTTAAATGAAAAAAATCACAACACCAACAGGTCAATCTCGTCCTCTTGAGTCTTTTAAATGTAAACATTACCTACTTCTGAAAGGTACATTTTTGTATCAAACTTCGTGCCCAAAAATTAATGAAGAAGGTGGGGTTCTTCCATAACCCTTGAAAAATGCTGCTAAGATGCAAAAATGACTGCACCATTACGATCCTTGTGAAATTATGGTTAAAACGAGTATAAAGTTGGCCACATTCCTCCACTTGCAACTTTGGCTCCTCAGGGAATCTTTTAGATTGCTCACAGATTTTGCATAGAATATTTTAGGAATATTCCCTCAGAATATTCCTCCTCTGGAACCACGCCATCAAGGTTCTGTGCCTGGTTCCATTGGTCATAGTTCCGCCATCCTCCCGTGTTGCTCAGCTTGTTTATGTCATTCTTAGAGTTCCACTTATGATTCTCCACTCGATCCTCCATTGAATGGTGAATAAATGTGTTAGGTCTCTATATTACTAGTATAGTCCCTTATTGTTGTTAGTGTAACCCCCTTATTATTATTATTGTACCCCTTTAACCCCCATATTGTTATTATTGTGCTCTTAAAATATTATTGTTAGGTTGGCTAGGATTACATTGTGGCCCCATGGACTCCTATATATAGAAAGGAGGTTTTGTAATTTGTATCATCGAAGAATTGTTCATTCATGTAATGTATTGGAGGTTTTCCCCTTGAAGTGGCTTATTTATAAGGCGATAATATCTCTTTTCTTCTATTTTTGGAGTTGGCTTCACAACCTTTGGTATTAGAGCTTTGGATTCTAGGGTTTCGCTGCTCCAAACAGGTCATCGTGGCATTTTCGCTATAAATTTTTTTCTACGAAGTTTCAGAAGTTGAAATTTTAAGGCTGCGAAGACGAAATTCTGAGGAACATCGTCGCAAAATTTCAGAGTTTTATTCGCAATATTTTCGGAGATATGATCTGTGGAAGTTAGGTCTTTTTGCAGGCTCCTCAATTTAATCTAAACAGGTCATTGTGGAATTTGCGCTATAAATTTTTTTATACGAAGGTTCAGAATCTGAAATTTTTAGGGCACAAAGTTGAAATCCTGAGGAAACTTGTTGCAAAATCTCAAAGCTTGGTTAGAAAAATTTTCAGAGATATGATCTGTGGAATGTAGTGCTTTTTCAGGCTCCTGAATTTCATCTCAAAGAGGTGATCATGGGAAAATCTTCATAACTATCTCTCTGAGCATCAGATTAGAGTTTCGTAAAAAGTGGTCGCAATTACACGGACTTTAGTTTCTTTGCTATCAATTTCAGAGCTAAAAGATGAAACATTGACACGTGGCAAGTTTTACAAGTTCACTCTACTGAACCAGTCCATAATTAGGTCATTGTGGGAGATTGGACCTAACTTTGCCTTGGAGAATCCAAATCAAGTCAGACTTATGGCATTAGAAAGATAATTCAAAAGGCTACCTTAGTGAAAAAATTCAGATATTGAAGAGCCGCAATCACAGAGATAATCCAATTTCAATATCGAGCTCCTCAAAAGCAAGAAAAAGGTGTGTATGTTTTTCCGAATTGCATAAGTCTTGTTTGAAGAATCAATTTGAATTGATTCCAAGGGCATATTGTAGAATAGATATCAGTATTGGGTTCTAAAAAATGCCCTGTAAAAATAATTCAACACCCATTAAGCCTTCATAAGGCTCTACTATGACTCATGAAGATGAAGAATTGCAACATGATCTATCAAAATTACAAGAGCAAGTGCACCAAATTTCGCTCTCGCAAAGAGAAACAAAAAATGAAATGGAAGTTTTGAAGAAAGGCATGGAAGCAAAGATGGATGGTTTGAAGAATAATATGGATGGTTTGAAGAAAGGCCTGGAACCTAAGATGGATGACATGGAAGCTAATATCAATGAAAAAATGAAAGACAACATGGAAAACATGAAGAATGATCTAAAAGCAGATATGGAAGGTTTGACAAAGTTGATACAAGAAATTTTTCCTAATGGTGAAAAGATAGTAGAGGAAACTCATGGTGAGAACAAAATAAATGTTAATCGTGACTTCATAAACTCTAATGTTGGCAGGAAGAACCACCATATTCCAAAAATGGATATGAGGAAGTTTGATGGAAAGGATCCTTTAACATGGATACTACAGTTGGAGCAATATTTTGATCTCCATAATCTGCAAAACACACAAAAGATACGCATTGCAACTTTACATTTAGAACAAAATACATTTGTATGGTATCGATGGCTTTGCTCCCATAAAAAAATTGTCACTCGGTCAATTTTTACGGAGGAAATGATAGCACATTATTAGGATACAAAGAGCAACACCTTCCTTATCCAATTGATAAATCTCAAACAAAAGGGTTTAGTGGGGGAGCACATTCAGGACTTCCAAAAATTGAATATAAGGGCAACTGATATTCTAGAGGAACACAGGATTGATCTCTTCATAGGTTCTTTAAAGGATAACATCCAACATGAAGTTCGCGTTTTGGAACCTGATTCATTAGAGAAGGCATTCAGGTTGGCAAGAAAAATTGAATGTAAAATTATGGCGACAAGGAAGCCTAACACTCACTTCTATAAAGAAGGAAATGTTGCTACGCCTAGATTTCCACAACCTACAAGGTTGACAACACAAAAATTGAAAGAAAAAAGGGCAAAAGGGCTTTGCTATAGTTGTGATAACAAATACACTAAAGGTCATAAGTGTGCTGAGAAGAAATTATTTTACATAGATTGTGAAGAGGAAGAAGAAAATGAACAAGAAGAGGACATACACCAGGAACCAGCCCTAGAAGAGGAAGAAATGAGTTTGAACATATCGTGTAATGCATTGGCAGGAATTACCACTCCTCAAACTCTCTAGATAGAAGGACATATCAAGAAGAAAAAGGTAATAGTGTTGATTGATTCAGGTAGCACCCATAATTTCATTCACAACAAAATGGTTTATAAATGTTTGGCGAGCATTAAAAACAAGGTCCGCCCCATTAGAAAATTTGGTGGTGGGCGGTATATAGGGAATTTGTTGATTTGACGGTCTTGGGTTCAAACCCCATAGAAAAAACAATATATATATATATATATATATATATATATATATATATATATATATATATATAATTTAAATTTCCACCATATTAATTCACCGACCGTCCGATGGTATAACATGTGACCATGGATAAAAAAAATTGTTGGCTATATTATATCGTTGTTTGCTGAACTTGGTTAACTATTGGTATAATATTTTTTGAAATGCCTCCAATCTGTTGTGTACCTACCAAATATACCATCGATTGTATGTTGATAATAGTTTCACAAAACCATTTAAACCACTGCCAAACTTTAAACATTTTTGAAAAGGTGTCATCCAGCCATAATCATTTATTGGCAACTTGGGTTGTTGGTTATTGGTTGGATTTCCATTAGCCATTAACCATTTAAAAAAAATTGATCGTCGACTTGGCATATTAAATTAAAATCTCCAAGTTTTGTCACATAATTGTTCGCTAGTTTTACCTCGTGGTTATAATTGGTCACCGTCAAACCATTTTAATTGAACGTTGAATATAAATGTGTGTATGTGTGTGTGTGAAGGTTGGTTGAAACCACACAATAGTTTCCAAATTTTGTTTGGTCGGGGCCAATTTAGCCTCTTGGTGGATGCCACATGGCATCATTTGGTTGGCCCACGTTGGGCCACTTAAACTCCTCTAATTTTAGTGGGGAGATGCTATAATTGGTGGCTTCACCAAATTTTACTGCAACTAGCACCTCCACCATATTTAGCGAAGGTTGGCCAAATTTAGCTGACAATTTGGCCAGACTGCCAAATCTAGTGATGACCAAATTTAATTGGTGCCGTACTAAATTTTTCATTTTGGACAAGTTTAACCAGAATTTTGACTGGAAATAACTTCCACATACAAATCCATATTGAGGCGTTGTTTATGTCGTTGGAATCAAGATGATGAGCTCTTCGATCTGATGCTGATTTCGTTGAATTCTGAAGACTTTGATTTTTGTGCCATTAGGGATCCACCTGGATCATTTGGGCTATGGGTGCATGCGGAAAAGCATGGGAAAGACACCACTCGGGTGAAGGAGAAAGGTTATTTAAATTTCCACATATTAATTCATCGACCGTCCGATGGTATAACATGTGACCATGGATAAAAAAAAATTGTTGGCTATATTATATTGTTGTTTGCTGAACTTGGTTAACTATTGGTATAATATTGTTTGAAATGCCTCCAATCTGTTGTGTACCTGTTGAATATACAATCGATTGTATGTTGATAATCGTTTTACAAAACCATTTAAACCACTGCCAAACTTAAAACATTTTTGAAAAGGTGTCATCCAACCATAATCATTTATTGGCAACTTGGGTTGTTGGTTGTTGGTTGGATTTCCATTAGCCATTAACCATTTAAAAAAAAATGATCGTCGACTTGGCATATTAAATTAAACTCTCCAAGTTTTGTCACATAATTGTTCGCTAGTTTTACCTCATGGTTATAATTGGTCACCGTCAAACCATTTTAATTGAACGTTGAATATAAATGTGTGTATGTGTGTGTGTGAAGGTTGGTTGAAACCACACAATAATTGCCAAATTTTGTTTGGTCGGGGCCAATTTAGCCTCTCGGTGGATGCCACATGGCACCATTTGGTTGGCCCACATTGGGCCACTTAAACTCCTCTAATTTTAGTGGGGAGAGGCTATAATTGGTGGCTTCACCAAATTTTACTGCAACTAGCACCTCCACCATATTTAGTGAAGGTTGGCCAAATTTAGCTGACAATTTGGCCAGACTTCCAAATCTAGTGATGACCAAATTTAACTGGTGCCCAAATTTAACTGGTGCCCTGCTAAATTTTTCATTTTGGATAAGTTTAACCAGCATTTTGACTAGAAATAACTTCCACATACAAAGCCATATTGAGGCATTGTTTATGTCGTTGGAATCAAGACGACGAGCTCTTTGATCTGATGCTGATTTCGTTGAGTTCTGAAGACTTTGATTTTTGAGCCATTAGGGATCCACCTAGATCATTTGGGATATGGGTGCATGCGGAAAAGCATGGGAAAGACACCACTCAAGTGAAGGAGAAAGGCTATATGGATTATTATTTTTGGGTGGAGGCACTGTATCCTTTGTATTCCTTGCTTATAGTGGTGTTCTCTATGACCTTGGAGTTAGTTACAGTGTTCTACGTATTCTTGATATTGGGTCGAGACACTGGAGGTGATATTTATTACTTTATATGGGTGGATATGGTTCAATATATGGATTCCCAATGATATTTTACCGTTAGATTCACAATTTTATATGAATGTTATCCAAATTCTCGGTATTCGGTGGAGACACTAGATGTGCTATTGCCTAGTTTATACGGGTGGAAACGATGTAGTATTTGTATTCCCAATGATATTGGGATGGGTAGAAGACCCAGGATTTGGGGTTACCTAGGCCTGGTTTGAGGACTGAATATCGCATGGAGCATATCCACCACCATATGTTTTCTAGGTTTGGAAATCAATCTAGTGAATGTGAGTTCAATAGTGAAGATTGCGTGGAGCATGCCAACCATTGGATGTTGTTGGGTTTGGTAACCATTTCAATGTATGTGATTCAAATATTTTCATGGATCTATGTGAACACTGCTAAGTTCTATTCAGGATTTTCAAATCACTCAGTACATGTGGATCCAAAGAAGCAAGATAAAACTATAGATAAGTATCTATGATTCCATGTAATTTAATGATTTTTTAAACTAGGATCATGATGTAGTTTTATTTAAAGTTTTGATTTACGATGATGTGAATTATGGAATAGTAATGAAATCATGGTAAATTAAAGCATATTTAAACTAGCTGAGAGATGGGACACAAATTTCAGAGCTTGGGCTGACTAGTGGGCCTTTAAATGGGTCAAACTCACATCTATGGAGGAGGAGGAAGACAGGATGAGCCCACAAACCTTTGGGTAAGTACACCAACAAAAAATGACAAAAAAATAAAATAAGTGGAGTAGGCATGACAACACTCCCACAACCACCTACAATTACAAAGAAATGATGGGAGGTGGCTAGAGAAAGAGACAACATGTAGAGGAAAAAACACATGAGACTCAGTGTAAGAGGAGGAAGGAAAAAATATAGAAGGCATTCAAAGGAAGAACAGAATCTGTGCTTGGCAGCGGGCAGAGAACAACATTGTGTGGAAAAATGTAGCAAAACACATAGGCAGAGGAAATCAAGGAACAAAGTGTTTTGGCATTGTGGAGTTGTGCACACAAAAAACGAAGCAAGAAAATGTCCATAGGCTTGGGTTGAGACCACATGATAAGTTGTAATAAATAAGTCGAATGCATGTAGAGAGAGAGAGAGAGAGAGAGAGAGAGAGAGAGAGAGAGAGAGAGAGTAGCCTCAAAGAAGTGTGTAGGAACGAAAACAAGGAATATCAGTGCAGGAGCATGAAATTGGGTCAGGACAAGCATGTTGCAGTGATGGATAAAAGAAGCAATTATCCAAGTGAATGAAGAAGGACCTCAAAATTATTAGTTTGGGTGGAGGCCTTAACTCCCTTTGGATTCCTAGTTCTTACAGAGTGGGTTTCTCTATGTATTTCAAGGCTATAATGCTAGGTTGCACTGTGACATTGTCCTCTGGTTTTTTTTTCTAGGGTGGAGGCACTAGGGTATAAAATTATAATTTTTTGGCGGAGATAGTGGATCTCATGAATCCTAGTGATGATGAAGGTGCGGGGAATTTATGTTGAGCACCCTTCCTCAAGCTCCAAAATATGGCTCAAGAATGACTGATTGTAAGAAAGGTTGCAATGCAATCAATATATGGTTGGGTGGAGAGTTGAAGTCCCAATCTCAATTGCTAGACTTTGTATTTTAAGATAAGTTTTTATCTAAATCTCAGTGTATGTGATCCTTTTACAAACACTCTATAAATTCTTGCTATGTTATTAAAATTCATATACTAATAATGAGGAGTGTTAATTCATGTGTGATTTCTAAAAAATGGTTAACTATTGTGCTAATTAATGATCATGAACTTAGTCTAATTGCCTGAGTGTAAGAAATAGGAAAATTTAATTAATTCTTACATTAAAAATATTTGTAAAGGCATGCCTTGAACTACGTATATGTTTATAGGAAGCATGTATTTCCATTATTTATTGTTGTGTTTCTTAGGATGGGTTTGAATCCCATATAACAACAATGCAACCCACCCTTTCCTAATCCTCACCAAAACACTGGTTAAAAGGAGTTGGTTCCTATGTTGACTCAAGATCCGAGGTGATGTTTTGGAAATGGGATATAATTTTTTTTTGATATTTAAAATAAATTAAAACCTTAGTCAAACATCACCATTGCATTTTTCCTATCAGGAGAATTCTGGTGATATAAAATTTTACTTCAATCCGACCTTTGGATCAAAATATGTGATCATTTGAATTCCCGACGATCCCTGAGCTTCCATGACATCAATTCACCACACAGAACCCATGTGGATACCTAGATAACCTCTCGACGCCACTTGGAAATTATGTATTAGTGACCGACCTATTTTGGGTTCATTTGTACAACCCCACACTATGCATTAATATGAAAATTGTATGCATATATATACATATATTTCCGACCAAAATTGACATGCCGTCATCTATTTCCAAACTTTTCGTTACCCGAGTTCCATTAATTAACCCTTTACATTTACGCATACATGAGTTTCTGCAGGTCAACATCTTGGACTAACCTATTTGTGTTCATTTGATGGATCACTAATTGGCATATAATTTTCCCATATCTCGAGATCTATTACTCAGTCCTTTCCTCTTTTTCACACTTACAAAGGCTCTGGGGTCAGGTTTCCAGGTTGACCTGTAAGGTTGGTATGCCCTACACTAATGAATAAACTATTGAACTCATGCATTTTCCATCGTAGCATGGGCTTATGTCATCCTTCTTCCCTTCAAATGTGTGACCTTTGAACCATACGGGAATCCTCCTACCGGGATTATGTGTAATGGGCTCCACTGTCAAACAATGCACAACCTCCTTTCCATCCCAACATACTCCATACTGCCATTCTAGCCAAATCCTCATAAGCCTCGACGTTCCTCTCGTGCGACCCTCTATGGGATTTCCAGATGCAACTCCTCCGAGATTACATCATCCTAGGCTTCTTTCTAGCCATCAATTCCTCTCACTTACTCTCAACCATTAATCATGTGAGCTTCCGCTCTTGGTCTTATGTTGTGGTCATGTGTCTAGAAACTTATATTTTAAACTGACCCTCATGCAACCCGCTACATTCATCCAAGTTCATGTATAAGGTTATGAGATTGAGGATATGGGCTAAGGTATTTCTCCCACCCTGCTCTTTGTTCCATTTGTGAAGGATTCATCCATGGACCAGCTACAGTGGTTCTACAAAATTTTGAAGTGGTGCCAAAGTCTAACCATACTCATTAAAGGTTTATGAAGCACACTTCAGTGCTATCCCTCCTAAGTTTCCCGCAAGAATACCATCTCATGGTTCTTGATGAAAATAATATAATTCATGGCTCACAAAATTTTTCATACAGACCAGGGACTTGTCCGTTCAGGCTAGGGGCTTACTCATCCAGTCACTTAGAGTTTTACAACTGCTTGGGTCCTCAATATCATACCAAGGACATATCGAGCTTGGCTATGAGAAATACAAGTTTTCCTTTGATACAAAAATAAGTGTAGCAACATTATAAAAGTAGGTGGAAAGCATACAGTGCTAAGAAGGCCACTAGGAAATCAACATTCCATGAGATAAATGGGAATCGCGCTTTATAGTCCCATTATAGGTATAAACCATATATACATGCACATAATTGAAATTATTACAGGCCTAAGAGAATTTCATTCTAAAGGACGGAAATTCCAAGCATGAATCACATAGTTGCATGACTTAGGCTCATAAACAAAATCATAAAAGATTCAAGTAATTGACACAAAAATAATGATGCACCAATATCATGCAATATTTACAAAGATTTTTCTTTAAATTCATAGCTCTCAACTTAGATCATTTTCATTTATAATTCATAAGAGAAAAGAAACTAAATTCAAGACTTTAATTTTCCACCCAACGTTAGACCTAATATAGCTAATATTTCTTACAAAAGTCACTCCCGAGCAAGATCCATGATCTATGGAGAAATTATTTTTCAATAGCCTTTTCCAAGAGATTTCTTCTGGACACAGAGGGTAGGAAATTATTACAGTGGGTGGTTTATTAGCGAGTGAAGCACAAAAGAATCCATGGTAAGGTTGTTTTATCAACTATGTCAAGCACTCCATGAGTGGTTTATCAACCCACAACAAGCATCCTTATTCATGTGGCTTATAAACCCTAGCAAGCACCCCGAGTGGTTTATCAATTGTTTTAAGAGCTCCACAAGTGTTTTATCATCTCACATCAAATGCTCAATCCCCTCTCCTCTTTCTCTTCTAGTTACAATTATTTCTCTTAGGGAAATCCTATTCCCTCAACCCATAGCTTATTCCAACTTTACTCATGAGCTCCCCTAAGAAGAGGTCAAACCAACCCCATATTTCTATGCATTTTCATTTTTTATTAGTTCCCAAAGGGTCTCTTCATATTACTCTTGGACTCTTCATCTTATATTCATTTTCATTATTTTCACCATGAAAATTAATTTAAGGTGCCAACTAATCGCACATGGATTCATCTTTCCTCTTCCCTCTTAGATCATGGATTTTTGGTCCCACAATTTAGGCCATTACATTATTACATTACAAAAATCAAGGGAAGAAGTACCAAGGTTGTCACAAACCCCTCCCCGTTAACGGGAACATTTTCCTCAGTGTTCTTATTAGCAAAAACAAAAAAAAACTGAGCTTCATATATATAGCTCTTACATTTATTTATTCAACAAGAAAAATTGGGAATTACGCTCTTATTTTCTTAGCCATCTCCCAAGTGGCTTCATTAAATTCAAAGTGCTTCCATTGATCCTTGACCTACTCTATAGCTCTATTCTGGTGTGTGATCTGTCTTTGGGGTAGGATTCATAGTTTTTTTTTTGGAACTCTCCCTCAAGTTCCACCTATATCATATATCAGTCAATAACATGATTAGTATCATGAATTTTTGTGATACAAAATTTTACTTTAATCCGACCTCTAAATCAAAAGATGCGATAATTTGAATTCCTGACAATCCAAGAGTTTCCATGACATCAATTCTCCATGTAGAACCCATGTGGCTACCTAACTAACCTACCGACACCACATGGAAATGATGTTTTAGTGGTCGACCCATGGGTTGGTTTTCACGACCCCGCGCTATAAATTATTATGAAAATTTTATGCATGTATATACATATATTACCGAAGAAAATTGATGGGATGTCATCTGTTTCCAAACTTTCCGTTACCCAGGTTCCATTACCCGATCCTTAACATTTACACATTCATGAGTTTCTCTAGGTCAACATATTGGGATGACCCATTTTTGGTCATTTGACGAATCACTAATTGACAGAGACTTTTTATCTCTCATGGGATCTGTTACTAGGTTATTTTCTCTTTTACGCACTTACGAAGGCTCCAGGGTCAAGTTCTAAGATGACGTATAATGTGGGTCTTGTAGAAATTTGAATAGCTGTTAAATTATTCACCGAGATTATCCTGATCACACACTATTTGAACTTCATGCATAATACATAACCTCTTCTACTATTGATCATCAATTTGTGGAAATTAAACAATCGCATGCGCACATTAAAACCATAAACAATCACACATATAAACACAGTATTTATGGGAAAGCTTAAAGCTGAAAACCCCCAACTATATGTATATTATAATGATAGAGATCATGTAACAATCATTGTACAAAATCCTCACAAGCTCTCAGTACAATCTCCAATTGTTACACACTACACAAGCTCAAATCATACAAAACACATGCTCCAATCTGCTCCACCTGTTAGCCAGCCTCTACTACGCAATCCAATATGGATAATTACCAGATCCAGGTTCAAATCCCACTGGTATGTACTGCGCAATCCTCATTGGCTTCTCCATCAATGTGTGTGCAAATATCATGCACCAGTATAGTCACAACTGATAGTCACACTTGCTCTTTCACCTACCTATCCACTGGTCTCCACTGAAACTGTCCATGCACTGCAGTTAACTGATGTATTCTTTAGTTGATTTATGAGTTAATAATTAGTGAATTAATTAATAATTAATTCACACCACTCTCACTAATTGTATCAATCAGTTAGACTAGATACAACTAGCTCAACTAAGTTAAACTGAACACAACTCCATTAATTGTCTCATCAACTCCACCAAACACCGTCACATGAGTTCTAATTGAAGTCAACCATGCAATAGCTCCACTAAACCCTAGGAATAGCGTAATTCTTTCTGTCAGCTGCATGTGCCACATCTAGGCATCAAACTGAAGTGCTCCAAGAGGATAAGATAATGTTTAGAGTCCAAATATTATTAAGAGCTAATAATATTCGACATATCTATTTTTAGACTGGCAATCTAAAAAAAGATTCCGCCTAGTATGTCTAAAAATTGAAGTCCATATATTTTTCCCGACTTGACCAACCATCCAAAAATATCATCCTGCAACTCATAGAACATGATCCATATGTCTAAAAATAGACATAGTCTAAAAATAGACTTTGCGCCAAAAATACCCTGCGAGCCCACTTAGTGAAGGCGACTCCTTTCCACTAAGCTCATCATCTTGTTGCAATCTCAACAGGTCTGCCTTGAACCAATGAATAAATTGTTGGGCTCACATGTATTCCATCGTAGCCTAGGCTTACATCATCATGCTTCCCTTCGAATGGTTGATCTTTGAACCATCCGAGAATCCTCTTACCGGGATTATGTGTAATGGGCTCCACCGTCGACCAATGCACAAAATCCTCTCCATCCCAACCTCATCCATAGTAGCATGCTATCCTGGTCCCATAAGAATTGGTGTTCCTCTTTTGTGAACCTCTATGGGATTCTGAGATGCAACCTCTTTGGGCTTACATCATCCCAAGCTTCTTTCTAGCTGTCGATTCCTCTCACTTACTCTCAACCATTGATCATATGAGCTTCTGCTCTTGGTCCCACGTTGTGGTCATGTGGCTAGGAACTTAGCTTTTAAAATGACTCTCACACAACTCGATAAATTCATTTAAATTCATGGATAAGGTTATGAGGTTGAGGATTTAAGACAAGGTATTTATCCCACTCTGCTCCTTGCAGCATTTGTGCAGGATTCATCCATGGCTCGACTACATTGGTTCTAGAAATGTTAGGACTTGCGCGAAAGTCCAACCATAGTCATTAAACGTTTATGAAGCACACTCTTGTGCTATCCCTCCTAATATCCATTTTATGGTTCCTTATGAAAAGAATACAAGGCATGGTTTAGGGAATTGTCCATACAGGCCAGAGATTTTTCCATTTAGGCCAGTGACTTTCCCATTGAGTTTCTTAGAGTTCTGAAATCTCTCGGGTTCTCAATTTCATACTAAGAATAGACCGACCTTGGATCTGAGATCTACATGTTTTCCTTTGAGAAAAAAAAAGTGTAGAAAGATTATAAAAGGAGGTGGAAAGCATTAGGTTCCAATAAGGCCACTAGGAAATCAACATTCCAAAAGATAAATGGGAATCCCTCTTTACAATCATATTATAGGCATGAACCATATATATAGGAACATAATTGACATTAGTACAATCTTATAAGCATTTAATTCTAAAGGATGGGAATTCCAAGCACGAGCCACACAATTTCATGGCCAAGGCTCATAAACAAAATCATAAAATATTCAAGTCATTCAGTGAGCAAGATTCATGCACCAATATCATGCAATATTTATAGAGAATTTTCTTTAAATTCATAACTCTCAACTCAGAGCATTTTAATTTATAATTCAGAAGACTAAAGGTAGGAATTTAATTTTCCACCCAACCTTAGACCTATTATAACCAATATTTCTTACAACAATCAACTCTGAGCTAGATCCATGATCTAAGGAGAAATTATTTTTCAATAGCCTTTGCCAAGAGCCTTCTTCTGGACATGTAGGATAGAAACTGTTATGCAACCAACTCACAAAATAGAGGAAAAGATAGATTAATGACTTAAAAATTATCCTCTTCAAGGGGGAAACCTCATTTACATTACATAAATTAACAATTATTGGATGATTCAAATGACAAAACCTCCTTTCTATATATAGGAGTATAAGGGGCCACAATATAATCAGAGCCTACATAACAATAGTAATGTAAGGGAACAAAAATAACAATAGTGGGATTCTATGGGGCACAATAATAAAAATATGGGGACTACATGGGCACAACAATAACAATAATAGGGATACACTAACAATAACAATAATGGGTTACACTAGTATTATAGGGACCTAAAAAAAAATCATGATAGTGGGTAGCTTATCAGCTAGTCAAACACAACATAATCCATGGTAAGAGTGGTTTATAAACTGTGTCAAGCACTCTATGTGTGGCTTATCAGCCCTAGCAATCACCCTAAGTGGTTTATCACTTGTGTCAAGCACTGAACGAGTGGTTTTTCAACCCACATCAAACACTCAATCCCGTTTGTTCTTGCTCCTCTTGTTACACTTCTTTCTCTTAGGGAAATACTATTACCTTAGTCCATATATTATTCCAACTTTACTCAGGAGCTCCCCCAAGAAGAGGTCTAACCAAACCCACATTGTTATTAATTTTCTTTTTTTATTATTTACCTAGGGGTCTCTTCATATTCCTCTTGGACTCTTCCTATGATTTTATATTTTCATTATTTTCACCATGAAAATTAATTTAAGGTGCCAACTAATGCCACATGAGTTCATCTTTCCTCTTCCCTCTTAGATCATGGATAAGTGGTCACACAATTCAAGCCATTACATTATTACATTACAAAAACCAAGGGAACAAGTACCAATGGTGTCACAAACCCCATCCCCTTAAAGGGAACACTGTCCTCAGTGTTCTTATTAGCATAAACAAAAAAAAAATTGAGCTTTATATATATAACTCTTACATCTCTTTATTAAATAAACAAAAGACAAGTATTGTGCTCTTATTTGCTTAGCCATATCCCAGTGGCTTCACCAGATTCAAAGTTCTTCCATTTATCCCTGACTTACTCTATAGTTTTATTATGAGTGTGATATTCCTTTGGGACATGATGCATAGTTATTTTGGTTGGAAATCCCCCTCTAGTTCCACCTGTATCATAGACTAGTCATTAACATGATTAGTATCATGAACATATTTCTTAAGTAAGAAAACATGAAAAACATTACGATCTTTCACTATGGTGGTGTTGTGGTACTTAAAACCCACCCATTATAGATAAAGAGTTTGCTTAGCAATAATGGGGACCTTTTTAAACTTTTAGCTATAATTATTTTCAAAAAATAAAATAAGACATCCTAGTTCATTTAGGACAAAGACATATGCTATCGAAACTTAGATCTTAATTTCATTAACTTTAAAAAAGACTTAAAGAAAAGTTATAAAAGACTTTAGCGCATATCACAAATCACAAAAGAAAATATGAGAGCCCTCTCAAGAAAAGACTGATGCAAATTTCCCGATTTGAAAAACATGAAGAAAGTCTAAATAAATTTAACAAATAGAAAAGGTATCCTCACATATAATACTCAGAGCTGGTCCCACCTATGATCCATGTCATATATCACATTCCATTTATCACAACTATTATATTGACAATCTCTATTTGGTAACAACTCCGGTCTTCCAATATAGTTCCTCTTTGATATCACATTCACTCTATCGCAGTCTCCTATCACAATACCCATATTCCATCACAAAAATTAAATGTAATATTTCCTTAGGATTCCTCGATGCGGGAAAATCTGATATATCCCTCCATGCCTTTACCTTATAACCATTATATGAATTGAATAACATATAGGAAAAGTTGGATATCACAACTTTAAAGTTATGCATTCAAAAGAAACTTGCGACGCAAAACATATGACGAGGCGCTGACCTATACATAAAATCCATGTGAATGCACATTTTTCATTAATGATCGAGTGTAATGGTATTTATGATTCCTTGAAAATACAAATGATATGATCGTTGCCATTTAATGTTTTGTATTTTATTCATTAAAGCGTATATTTGATATCACTTAGCTCATTTTCTATCCTAAGGTTTCTCAATCCGAAGTGTTTCGTTCTTAATTATTTACACTCTCTATTTGCAATCTATCCCCAATAAAGAAAACCTAAGAAAGATGTCGAAGGTTAATAAGAAGAAAAAGAAACCCATGTTGCAACTGTAGCCAATTTCTCTTACTCCAGAAGTGACTGAAATTCCCCCATTGTTCTCTTATACTACATGTACATCAGATGTCAAAACCTCGTCTAGGTATGCAATATATAAAATATTTGAAGAAGAACAACCCAAAGTGGTAAAAAGAGTAGCCACAGTTGATGACTCCACATATACTTCTGAAACTACCTAGAGTGACATCACCAATTCCCATCTGCATCGAATTTTTGCCCAGCCAAATATCCTACCTTACGCAGATATGGTTAAATGGATATTTGAACATATGAATATCTCATAAAGGAAAAATTTTGCCTCAAAACAAACATTAATTGGGTCATTTAGAGGCGAAGAATTGAGGCAGATGTACCACTTGCCATAAGCATAAAAGATATATGACAAGTAGTTTGTTCAAAAGTTTTCAGAAGAAAATAAATTTGAACCAAAACCAATTAGACAATGGAAAAGGAATCCTAACAAACACAAGCATGAAGAAAATTGTATGTACTCTCTGGCTTCCCTTGTTGGCCCTTATTGTTACATTGTTGCTATAATGCATAGATTATTTGGGTGTTCCAATACACATAAATTCTTGGTTGAATGGGTACCCTTGATTGATGCTGCTTCAGACGCTTATATAATGGATTGAGCCAATATTTTTTCCAATAACATAACTACCCAAATCCTTTACAGAATCAAATGAAATTTCTCTAACAAAACTGTGCCCCCTTTCTATATGAGTGCATATATTAAAGAAGTTGTTTGTTTTACTTCCGATTTTCCATCCACGGGATGGAAATGGACCCTAGAAGACCCTAATCCTCTTCACATTTATCATAATATCCTCCAGGAGTCCAATTTCCAACCGAATTTCTATAAAATATGGCATGGAGTTATGTTGGCATTATTTCAAAATGTATTTGACGAAAAATCCCCCAGACTATCCAAAGAAGCCAACGATGATTTTACAGCCATAGGAAAATGGTTTGGGGAGGATTGTTTTACTTATGCTAGAGTTTTTGGCAGTTTGGCCAACCCACATGTTCCACTTTATGTCCCCTATAAGCTTTTAGCTCAGGAGATTTCCTATCAAAATTTTGGGAACGACCTAACTAAGCCCTAAAAGAAGCAAAGGATTTCATTTGACCATATTTTCCTATTCATTGTGGAGTGTTTTCTCTGGACAATTTCAAGCACGCTGTGTGTGAAATTGACCAAATACAATGTCTAAAATTTCCCACTATTCTAAGTAGGCAGTATGATCCAAACAACATAGCAAAGAATTTCATCGCGCAGGTCAAAGTAAGGCAGTTGATACATGAACCTGATGATTTGGATGATTTGTTTGAATCAACCCAAGCTTATACGTAGGTGAAAAAGTTAGTAGAGGCCCACTTTAATCCAAAAGAATTAAACAAGTTCAGAAAATATAGAAACAAAAGTTTGGAAAACCTACCTCTAGACTCATTAAGGATTTCTCAACCAAATTCTCAACTCGATAAGGATTTGATAATTTCTTCAAAAAAAGCGATATGGAACAGGATAAAGAGAAAATCACATTATAAACTCAACAAACTGAAGAGCTACAATTTGGCAGCGATTTAGATAAATATGGAATCAGTTTGATCAGGTAATTAATATACATGATCGCAGGAGGTACAAAATCCAATTCAAAAAGAAAAAAATTGTGATCTTGAAACCACTAAGAAGAACTCGCTCACTATTGGGGATTTTGATAAAGCAATCAACACCGATGATTTAGAAATCATCCCGGAACATCCAACTTTTGAAATTGTTCTCAAAATTGAATAAATACACCTCTTGATGTATTTTATAGTCCCAAACATAGGGTTGTAATGAGTAGGAAAAGAAAAAGAAGAAGGGTAGAGCAGTCCCGTGAACTATTCCCTGGAGATATATCACTTGATGTTGTATGGAAAGATCCACAAACAAACCCTTCCGATGATATCACTAGGCTATCGCAGTTTGCATGAGCCTATGGTACATCCACTATTTATAAGGTCTTAGAGGTACAAAAATTAATCAAATTTAAAGATGATAGAATCCCACAGTTAGAGCATGAGTTATTAAATGAAAAATAGAGCATTTCATAAAAATGGCAGGTCCAGCTAATAGAAATACAAAAGAGATTTGATGACATGAAGCTACAATATGAAGCTTCCATGAGAAGAAAATAAAATCAAATACAATACCTACAACTTAGGATTGATCAATTAAAATATAATCCAGAGGTTGAATAATTCAAGAAATAACCGGGAGAACTCAATAATCTCCTTGCTGAACAATAAGCACCTTGTTTCCAAAAAATGGAAACAATCAATGATCTGTATCAATCAAAAAATTCATTGATGAATCAATTGTCTGATCCAAGGAAATACTTTGATAACATTAATGAGAAATTATTTGATTATATTACATGGAAGGAAAATGCAGTAGGAAGAGCATCCAATCTCCCAAAGATAGAGGAATCACAAAAGGAAATCCTCTTCAGAGATTGGGACATAAAATTGAAACAAGCAGAGATGACCATTTTTAGTGCAAGAGACATTGCAAGCAATCTCATTGTGTCTATCGGTGAAAATATTTTTAATTCAAATCTAATTCAAGAGTTCCCAATTGGAGATTTACTTCATGTTAAAATATTAATGAAGTCTTGGCATGATTGGTCAAAGAAAAAGGAATATAACTTAAAGAAGTTATCAAAGGTGAACCTCAAGCATCATTAGAAGCATTGGGTAAAACCACATAGCTAATGGCTAATGTTAAGATGCCTAGCCAATGCCACTTCACATCTTCTTCCAATGCTCTTAGATCTTGTGTTCATGGGAGAGATGCGCATTAAGCCAGCTCATCCCCTTGAATTAAAGCCCATGCTGGATATATGTGAATTATGATAGAAAACAGGAGGGCAGTCAAGTTCTCATTCGTAATGATCTTGTTGAAACATACACTATTTTTTTCCTTTAAGTTTTATTTTAAGGCTGGTTTGTTTAAACCACCTCAACATTTTATGTATTTTCTTTTTTATAGTTTAATTCTCAACTATAAATACCCCTTCATGTCAATAAGGAAAGGGGTTCTAAATTTTTGTAAGGAAAGCTTTGGAAAGCTTGCACTATTGTACTTTTTGAATCTTCTAAATAGAAAGACTGAACCAAAGCTAATTTTCACATGAGAAGAGATTTAATATATCAGGTACTATTATTTCCATGTTATTGTTGTGATTATATGTGATCAATAGTCATTCTAAAATTGTTTTGCTATATATGTTATTTAAATATAGTCAAGCATTTATTCACTATCGATGTGTGAGATTGCTATCTTTCAGTGTTTATGTGATACAATGAAATATTTTATGCGATATGTGTCAAAAAATTAATTTAATTAACTATTTGGTTAAATTAATTATCTTATTTGTGTTCACTTCTTGAGTGCTTGATGATCTATATTATCTTGTATTTGGGGAAATATTTAAGAAATCGTATATAAAGACATGATTTGTCCTAGGATATATATATATATATATATATATATATATATATATATATATATATATATACTTAAGCTTTGTTTAGCTTAATTTATCACATCAATTCACTATTTTATACTTCACACTCATTCACTTGTATTTGAAAGGGAAACTGGTCCCATTATCCCCAGTGAGAGCCACCATTCCAAATGGAAAAGGAGTTGCTTTTAAGTTCTCGTATGGGTGGTTTTCGCTGATGTTGAGGCAAGAATTTTTGAGCCTTCAATAGGTGGTATGGCTAATCTATAGGCCATTGGTCCCACTCTTTCCAAAATTTGAAATGGTTTGCTATGTTTGGGTGCAACCTTGGCACATGAGCACATTTTTAATGAGATTTATTTGGTTTAGTACAAACATAAACATTATCTCCCACTTGAGAATTTTTGTGTAATCTCAACTGATCCACACATATTTCTTTCTATCTTGGGAAACCTTTAAGTTTTTCCTGATCATGATCATTTCCTTCTCTATTTCTCTTGGTAAATGTTGTCCAACAAGTACTATATTCAGTGGATACTCCCAACTGATAGGGGTGTTGCATTTCCTTCCATGAAGTGCCTTAAAATGGTTCATTTATAATGAATCTTGGTATCCATTGTTTTATGAAAATTATACCACTGGAAGGTATCTTCCCACTTTATTGGTTGATGCATCACATACATCCTCAACATGTCCTCCAATATTTTTTTTACCCTTTATGTTTGAACATTTGTTTAAGGATGTTAAATGATGTTGGAGGCTAATTGAGTTCCAAATATATCAAACAATGTATTCCAATTTTTTTGAAGTGAACTTGGCATATCTATCTGATATTATATTTTTGGGTACTCCATGCAACCTGATTATCTCCTTTATGAATATTTGGGATATATATATTTCTTTATGAGTATACTTGAAAAAGATAACGTGATCCACCTTTCTCAGCTTATCTACTACAACCATGATAGAATCATGCTATCTAGTTGTCCCATAAAATCCTATAATGAATTCCATTGATATAACCTCCCATTTCCATTCCTAAATTGGAATTGGTTGTAGCAATCCAGCTGGTTTCCTACACTCCACCTTCACTTGTTGTCATTCCAATCATTTGGCAAGGTACTCCGCAATATCCTTCTTCATCCCTGGCCAAAAGTGTGTCCTCTTCATGGCCATAATCATATTTCAATATCTAGGGTGACCTAAGTAAGGTATTTTGTGGAATTCATCCATGACGAGTTTCCTTAATTAATTATAATTAGGCATATAATTCTTGTTCTTAAATGTTAAAATATTCTCATCATTGAGATGATAGCTTCTACTCACTGATCCTTCTGGTTGTTTCTACAAATAATTATTCATTTTTATTAATGCTCATTATTAATCAACCCTTCTTTAATCCTCTCTTTGAGGTCAAATGAGCAGGTGCTTATGCCTGCCAAGTGAAATTCTTGCAAACTTCTGTTGGGTGCATCTACCGCTTTATTTTCTTTTCCTTTAATGTACTTGATTTTAAAATTGAGTTCATTGATCAAAGAAAACCACCTAGCATGTCTGTAATTTATTTTAGGTTATTCAAAAAAAAATTCAGACCACTGTGATTAATAAAAAATGTAAACCTTCTCCCCAACAGGTAATGTCTTCATATTTTTAGGGCATGCTCAATGGTTTCCAGCTCTAAATCATGGGTGTAATATTTCCTATCATGCTCATTCAACTTCCTAGATTCATAAAATATCACATGACCTTCCTGCATCAAGACTCCACCAATTTCTTTCTTACAAGAATCATCGCAAACAAAAAAATCCTTTTCTGGGTAAATTATTCTTAAGATAGGTGCATGGGTGAATAAATTATCCAATTGTTCAAAAATGTTTTCACATTCAGATTTCCACTAAAATATTACTCCTTTTCTTTGTAACATAATGAGGGGATGCCCAATTTTTGATATGTTTCGGATTGTCATGCCAAGAGGTAACTCCACCAAAAAGACTGAATAAATTGATTAAGAATGGATATGGATATATACATGGAGGTGAGACTCTTGGGATTAATTTCCAAATGTCTCTTCAACTTCCTTATTTATTATTTACATTAATGTACAATTTATCCCAATCCCTTAGGATTAGGTGTCAACATTCCCCCCTGAATCTGAAGGGATATTGGTGAGTCTAGGCATCATTCTGAATTTTTCAAAATTTTCTCTTCCAAGCACTTTCGTGAAGATGTCTACAATCTACTCATTTGTTTAAAAATGATGTAGATGGATTGTTTTGGCCTCAACATGATGTCGAATTAGATGGTATTTTATATTGATGTGCTTCATTCAATAATGGAACTTTGGGTTCTTGGCCAATTTCAGTGCATAAGTGTTATCGATCATGAGTGGAGTTGAATGCATTTGTTTCCTCTGAAAATATTCCTGGATTTTCTTGAGCCACACAATTTCCTTTGTTGCTTGAGCTGCTGCCACATATTCTGCCTCAGTTGTGGAATCTGCTGGAACCGACTGTTTGCGTGATCTCCAGGAGAAAACTCCTGATACAAGACTCATAGTATAACATGAAGTAGATACCCCAGTTCATTTGAATCCATCAAAGTCTGAATCAGAGTATCCAATCAAGCTGAAGTCCCCCACCTATGTATATTTGAGTCCAAAGTCTTGAGTCCCTTTCAAGTACTTTAGAATTCTTTTTGCAGCAGAGCAATGTCCTTCACAAGGTTTTTCATAAACCTGGAGAGGATTCCAACAATAAATGAGATGCCTGGTCTGGTAATGGTCAGGTAGATGAGACACATGTTGTCTATACTTCGTTGCATCCTCAAATTATTTCCCTTCAATGGATACAATCTTCAAGTTTTGTTCCATTGGAGTGGTCAAAGGATTGCACTCAACCATGCCAAACCTATTCAATAGATGTCCAATGTACTTCTTCTGAGAGAGGAATATAAATTTAGGATGTTGAGTCACTTCAATACCAAGATAGTAGTGAACATATCCAAAATCAGTCATTTCAAATCCTTTCTTCAAGTCCTTATTTCTGGATGCAATATAACTCTGACTGTTCCCGTCATCAAAAGATCATCTACATACACCACAAGATATACAACTATTTTGCCAAATTTCTTGACAAACAAAGTTGCATCATCAAGATCATAATGTTTGAAGTTAAGTTTCAGAAGATGCTCAGTTAAATTCTCATACTAGGCTCACGGTGATTTCTTGAGGCCATACAAGGATTTTATAAGCTTGCATACTTTTTGTTCTTGGCCCTTCACAACAAATCCTTCTAGCTAAAACATACAAACATTTTAACTTATATCTCCATTTAGGAAAAAAAAATTTACATCCATTTGATGGACCTTCCAACCATTCTGAGTCACTAAGGAAAAGAGAATTCAGATGGTAGTCCATTTTACTGTGGGGAAAAAGTTATCCTTATAATCGACCCATTATTTCTATGAAAAACCTTTTGCCACAAGATTGGATTCGCACTTGTCAAGTGAGCCATCAGCTTTGTACTTGTTCTTCTAGATCCACTTGCAGCCAATTGGTTTGGTTCCAAATGGAGGATAAAACAACTTCCAAGTGCCATTCTTTATCAAGGCATCATACTCCTTTTGCATCTCTTCATTCCATTCATCATGAGAAGCAACTTCTTTGAAATAAGTTGGTTAAATATCTATAGATAAATTCAATTCTCAATTATAAGAAACATCTATATCAATAGGTGAATCAGAATCATCTACATCACCTCCATATTTCTTGGTGGAACTTCTTATTCCTGTCTTTCCAACCTCATCGGGACGAACATTTTCCAGTGTCTTTGTCATCCATTTTGGAGGACCTTTCTGAGATGGCTCAGGCTGCTCATTTGAATAAGTTGGGATTGAAACAAGATTAATCTCCTAATTCTGTCAATCACATCATTCAGAGTATCGTCCGTGGTTGGTTCTTCATGTGGGGGAGAGAGTGCTTTGGAATACGATTCGACATATTGATTCAGTATAAGAATTCACACTTAAAGATGTGGAATATAAAGACAAAATTCTTGAAATGAATTTGCATGTGTGAATCTATCCAAGCGGTCAAGATGCCGCTAAAAAAAATTGTCAGCCTTGGAATATTCAAGGAATATGACATCTCTTGATACTGCAAACTTATTATTAACTTCATCATAGAGACGATATATTTTGGAGGTATTGGAATACCCCAAGAAGATACATTTTCATCTTCTTGCACCAAGTGTGGAACCAAAGAACTTGAGATGCTTTATCGAAGGAATGTGGCCATGCCATATTTCATAAGGAGTTTTATTTCTAATTGCATTAGAAGGACACTTATTATTTATGTACACAACACATAACATTCTTGAAAAACATCATGGAGTGAACCATATTTAAAATTTTCCTGTTCATTCTCTCAGCTACATCGTTCTGTTGGGGATTATAAGGCACAATTGTTTGATGTTTGATCCCATGTTGGAGAAGATAGTTTTCAAACTAATTTGAAGTGTATTCTTTTCCATTATTAGCGCGTAAAGAGCCAATGTGAGTTTGTGCATCATTTTCAATCCATGCCTGAAAATTCTTGAATGTTTGAAAAACATCAGATTTGTTCTTCATTAAGTAAACCCAACACATTTTGGTGTAGTCATCAATGAATGTCATCATATATTTATTTCCATTTGCAGAAGGAACATGCATGGGGCCACATAAATCTAAATGAATAAGCTCAAGTTTTCTATGTGATTTGGAATGTGAATCATGAAAGGACTGTTTGCTATGCTTTCCTAGAATACAAGCATCACATTGCTTAAGTTTCCTAGGAATTGTAGGCAATCCAGTAACACCTTTTTTCTTCAACAATTTAATGTTGTCATAGTTTAGTAGTCTAAATATAGCATGCCATAAAATAATTTATGGGAATGTGATGAAAAGTGAGCGATCTGATTCTTTTCTGACCTCAACCTTGCCATCAAACATGTGAATGGAATTTTCCTTGCTGGCGAATGTGGGCCAAGGAAACCAATTTTCACCTCAACTCTGGGAGGTATAGAACCTCATGTATAAGAAGGTCTGGAAGACCATGAAACTTAAACCTGATTTTGCGAAGCCTTGATGGATTGAGTTTAGATTTGTCTGCAAAGTATACTGCTCCATCAAACTTGTCAGTAAATTCTTCAAAAAAATATTTTCTACAAGTCATGTGACATGTTTCTCCTTAATATAGCAACCAATAATTTCTCAAAGAATCAAGGGAATCATTAAACAAGTCTTTAGTTACTCCAATATTACAATGTGCTACAACATAATGAGTAGATTTAGGTGCTTTACCTTTTTCTTTGTCATGAGTTTTACCTTTGGCTTCATTTATTTCCTGCTCAATTCTGTTCCAAGGGAGCTTACAGGTAGATGCATCATGCCAATCTCTATTGCAGCGTATGTAATGAAGATCATATTTTTCAATTTGAGCTTGTTTGTCCCCATACCTTTGAAATTTTTTTTTCCTTGTCCTCTTAGACCACCTCTCTCTCTCGAAGAATCTTGAGCATGATTCATCTCTCTATGTGCAAAACATATAACTTCTTTAGAAGACCGAGAGGTTGTGTTCTTTCCAAAATCCTTCTCTCTTTCTACAAAATTTTTCTCAAGGGAGTCAAAGGTGATCTCCTTGAGGTTTTCACTTGCTTGCAATGACTCAAGATAGTGTGAGTAAGTGGGATACAATGCCTTGACATAAGCTTTGAGAGATATGTAAATTTATACATGAGTGTTTTTAATGTCATGCATGATAGATCGTACTTCTGATGCTAAAGCAAGAGGGACATCATTTTTCAATTCAACGCTGAATAGCTTAATCGTTAACTGGACAACTTCAAGTTTTGAATGTGAGTCATAGAGTTATTTCAATTTCTTCAAGGCTTCATAGGAATTCTAAAATAGTGTAATATGGTGACTCAACTCTTCATTTAAAAATGCTTCAATCAAGCCATAGGCCTTGCTATTTTTGTTTTCCCAAATGGCGATATCCTTTTCTATTGTGGGCTTTGCAGGTGGATTTTCTCCGTCTCCTTCACAAATTCCTTTCCACAACTCGTTAAAACTGAGTGTGTGTTTAATCTTACTTGGCCATTCAGGATAGTTATCTTTGCCTCAGAGAGTGAATCCCACAATGGATATGAGTGAATGAATTTTGTAAAAAAAAGAGATTTGCTGCCTCTGTAATAAAATAATAATTCTGGTGCTAAAAGAGAATTCTGCAAAAAAAAAAAAAAAAAAAAAAAAAAAAACTATAAAATTTTTTGGTTAAATTTTTTTTTTTTAATTAAAGTAGAGGTAATATCTAGGGAACGTATTATCTGGGGGAGGTATTTATCTAGGATGTTGAAAATGGCACAACACTTGGGAGGGTCACGCAGAGAACGGACTTTGGGGAGGTCTGAGTGGAGGGGCCGGTGAAGGTGGTAGGGGCTGATCGAGGTGGTGGGAGGGGCCGAAAGAGGTGGTGGGAGGTGGTGCCGGTAGAGTTGGATATAGTGGACCAATGAGAGGTGGAGCCAGAGGGAGGTGGAGGCCGAGGAGCAGAAAGCCATGGAGGCTGGCAGACTGTAGAGGGGAGCATGCATGAAGGTCAGCAGACTGTGGAGGGGAGCATGCAGAGGCCGGAATACTGTGTCATGGTTGAGGTCAAGCCAATATGTATGAGGTAGACTATGTATGAGGTTGGAAGCGTGTAGAAGGGAGGTCGACTATGTATGAGGCCCAAACGATGAGAAGTGAGAGCCGATGGGAGCGAGTCAAAGGGAGAAGAGTGCATGAGCGAGGAGAATGTGCAAAGTAATGTGGAATTCAATTGTGAATGAGGAAGAGTGGGCAGGGGCGTTACACAACATTTTGTCACCGTCCCTGCAATCCCTCATCCCGTACATTGGAGGACTATTCCCATGACTTGTGAACAATAAAATTTTCCTGAAAACACCTTGATGGCATCCTTCTACATAAGGACAAGAATTCTCCTCAAGAGCATTTCCTCTGGAAAACCCTAAAAACCCATGTTTTGGCATTGGCGCGGGTAGCTAGTTCATCCCTCGCGCCAATGGGGAAAATGCACAGTAGTGGGCGTGCTAGCTGGCGCTCTGTCCCTGTGTTACACCCACGCCAAGCCTATTAAGGAATTTTTTTTAACAATAGAAGGTGGAAGTTTGATTCTAACAACTTTAGAATGGATCGTCAAAATGAGGTTGGGTTGTTTGCCTCCGGATCTCCTTGATTAGGAAGTGGTTTTCCACCTCTCATGGAACCTTCCTGAGAGATAGGACTCTCCCCCATGATTATAGGGAGCCAACCTATACTTCTCCCTCTATAAAAGCTTGCCCTCTCCATTTGCTAGCTAGCTAAACTTTTGGGAAGGAAATTATAGCTGAGTGACAATCAAGAGCAGTGCTAAGGAGAACCCTGTGAGAGAGAGAGTTCTATCGAATCCCTGACGAGATTTGTGAGACACGTCCCACTGGAACCTTGTTGATGGAAGATCACGATGTCAGAGCACCAATTGTAATCATTCTCTCATATCGCAATATACATGACTCTACTATTGGTTCCATGATTGTGTTTGTCTATTATATAATGCAATTTCATTCGTTCCTCTCTGACTGATCGATAGTTATAAAGTGTGAAATATTACGTTGCATGTTGTCTCTTCTTTGCATGTGTACAGGTATCTGGATGTGACAAGCTCACGGATCGTGACCTGTCCAACTAGGAACAAAAGCGCCACTTCTTCTTCGACAACAGCAGCAAAGGAATCACGGTAAGCGATCTATCGTGATTCTATCTTTTGTAACTAGGAACCAATAACTTTGCGTGTTTCGATTGTTACTAGACCCATCCTAGGGCTAGTGGGATCGCCTCTGTCCACAGAGGGGATGTACCTCTACAAAAATTTGGCGACTCCGTCGGGGATCAGTGGGAGTTGGTCCTTTCTCCATTGGGTTGTTTTTTGGATTTTTGTTTGATTAGTTTGCTTTTCTGGTTCACCTTCCTTGGTGTTAAACCCCTGTTCAGCCCCCAGAAGACCAGATCCAGCCTCTGTGAGTTCATTTTCATATTTTTTCTAGGGTAAACTTAATTTGCGTGGTTATACCTATGATAGTCGCGCCAAATGGCGCTAGTTGCTAGTTAGGCCCCCACGCCAACCCCTGTTTGGTGCAGATTACAGCCAAACAGGCATGCCAACCCTGCTTGGTTTTAGGGTTTGCCTGTTCTTAGACTCTCTGAGCTTGAATTTCGGTCCTTGTTCATTTTTTCTGATTGATTGAGTGCTTTGAAGTCATTTTTGACTGTGTTTAGCCCTTGTCCTTCGGTTTTTTGCCCTTTTCTGTCAATTTTTCATTTTAGCCCTAGGGCTTCTAGGTGCTTCAGTGTGCTGAGCCTCCCGTGGGAGTTTTGGGCCTTTTGCTTTCCTGGTCAACTTTATTTTTGCTTCTTTGCATTCATATTTCTAAATCCCATTGAATCATTGTGTTTATTGAGTGATTGTTCTCTCTTTCGTTCAATTTCGCTTTGTGTTGCTCTAAGCCTAGATCACACGGTTTGTTTGAGTCTCTTTCAAGATTCTTCTTCGCTTTGAGGGATTTTGTCATCGGTTTGAGTCTTGATTGTGCTTGTTTAATTTGAGTGAACTTGTTTTGTTTCAACTCTCTCTTTTTCATTTCTCAAATGGATGTTTTCATTAGTTTTTCATTTATTTAGTGCATTTTATCTAATTTTCATTTCGATTGGCATAGTGAAAATTGAAAACTTTTGCGTGTTACTCGTGTTATATAACTCTAGAGGAAGTTTTTAGTTTCATTAGCTTGCATTGAAAACAATAGTGGATGTTTTTGTGTGTTCATTTTGCTGTCATTTGAAAGCTCTCAACTCTCCCATAGATAGCTCTTCATTAAAAAAAATGATATTTTGTGCCATGTAGTTTGCATCTAGAGGTTTTGTGAGATCCAACATTCGATAGGGCCTTGAAATCAAAATGTAAATTGAAGATCAACTTTAAAATTTACTAAATTAACCTAAGGCAGTATTGAAACTTAACGAAACATCTAGTAGTCTAAGGTAGAGATGTGTTTCGACGTCTTTAAGCCTAGCAGCTGTTGCTCACCATCTGGCTATAGACAACACTAGTACAGACTTGTGCTCCTTGTACTGTCGAGTATATAAAGGGAGACCCCATTAGGTTGCAAATCCTTTATCTGTAGGAAGCCGAGTCTACCGCCTTTTACCCGTGATACACCGGACACAGCATTCGGGGATATTACCTGCACGTACTTCAAGTCCTTGGTTGATTTCTCTTTCATTTTTACCAAGGTGTATATGGTATTTCATGGATATCTGGTACACCCATTTACCTAGATTACCAGAGAAGTCATTTTGATCTTTACTGACTCCCTAAACTTGAAAATATCATCAAGCGCTTGTCCTTTCACGCTTGTTTCCAAACTGAAAGTGATAGAGTCATATTTTACTTGTTTATAGACTCTTAAAACATGAAACAGTAAAATTTCCAGTTTCAATGTGGTAAAATTAATCACCTACGATCACATGCCCATTTAGAGATTGATTTTTCGGCCTGTTTTTGTTTGCCTTGGTTTTTGCCTGTGCGTCTTTGTTTTTGATCTCTTCCTCTTTTTTTCTATAGTCATAGTGGCAGAACCATCAGTTTCGTCTACTGGTAGTCCTTATACAGATGATTCATCAGAGGTCTCCCAGTCCTCTGTTGAGCATTAGCAGCCCGTTGTATCTGAGTTTCCTGACGGGGGACCGGTTATATCCGAACTTCCCTTTGGAGGACCAGTTGAGTTCAATTGGCCCTTTTCCAATGATTGGTTTGGATTTGGAGTAGGGGAAAACTTCCCTCCTCTTATTTCAGGATCACCCTTTTTGGCTAATGTCATACCTCCTAGTCCCCATCGTATTTTAGAAGATCTTATGGCAGGGTCAAATATGGACTCATCCAGTCCTACTCCTAGTGAGGGGATTCCTACTTCTGGTGAGGATTACCAGCTTTTTCTCGAAGACATCCTCGAACCTTCTGTTATGTCTTCACCTGGTCCATCGCTCCCAGCTGGATATAGGTCTTTAATTCATGTCATGGCTGCTATTGCCTCTATGGGAATATCGACTCCATCCACGAATCTGACCATTCCCTTGTTATGGATGTCGCCATCGACACCGCTCATGACATCCCTCTTTGTCACATCGGCACCTATTAGACCTACTTTCTGCATGGCTGCGTCTATGCCTGTTGTCACTAGTCAGTCAACTAGGACCTCGTCAGTTCCTGAAGACGTCTATATAGCTTCTGCCATTCTAGAGAACATTTCTCCTGGGGAGTATCAGATGTCTTTACTGCCGCTGATCTTCGAGGTTGGTCAGTCCTCTCAGGATCTTAATCATCCTTAATTCTCTCATTATGGAGCAGATGGTGCCCCGATATATGTATTTCCATATCAATATGATAAGCAGGGCAACCTCCTTTGTTTTCCTGCTCTTGAGGCTTATCAGTATATTAATGGTTTTTTATCTACCCAGCCTGTGAAACCTTCTAATCAACAAGGGAAACCCTTTCAGGGACAACCTTTGTTTCAGCAAGGATATGCTTCTAGCCCACAAGGACAACCCTTACAGGGACAACCTTTGGCCCAATTACGGTATGCGTACGACCCGCAAGGAGAACCCTTATAGGGACAACCTTCGGTCCATCAAGGATTAATTTATGGCTCGCAAAGGCAGTATTACAATCCTCAAGGTCAACCTCTGCAGCCTCACCCTGTGGTCCAACCAGGGCAACCTCAAGGACCAACAGGGCAACCGGGGTATCAACCTTGACCACCATACGGTCCTGGGGGGTAAACCCATCCTTCTCAACCTTTGGTGCAACCTCAGTAGCCTAATTTTCCAATTGGTCAAAATGTTGCACAGCCAGGGCCATGTTACGGTCCTGTCACAGTTCAACCTGGTTATCAGGCACAACCTGGCCCACTCCCGCCATCAGGCCAACCTGCTCAACCAGGGCAACTTGGTGTCCCTCATCATCCAGGTCAACCTGTTCAACTAGGACAACCTGCATAGCTTGTTAAACCTACTCAGCCATCGATCTATTCTATGCCACAGTCGAATCCACCTGTGCGCCCGACTTATCCGACTCAGCAGGGCCCCACTTACCAACAGCTTTTTCGACCCCAAGGTGGATATTACCTTCAAGGTCAGTCTTGACTGGTTTACAACCCACCCCAAATTTCTGGTTATTATCATCAACAACTAGGCTATACTTATACTCCGCAACACAATCTGTACACTGCTCAATCAGGGCCCACATATAATCAGAATCAGTACCCTGGTTATCAACCCCCGTATCCTGGTTTTCAGCTGCCATATCAACCTAATTATCCAGCTTATACCCCCTATGGTCAGAATCCTCCAGGACAGGACCAATGGGGGCAGAGTTATGCTCAAACAGGATGGAGTATAGGTACAGGTCCTTATCGGGGACTTGGCATGCATTTTAACCCTCAATTTTCTTTTCTCGCCACATTGGAGTTACCAGACGTGTCAAAATTGACCAATGATCCGATTCTTCATAATCCATATTGTCTTCCGGTTCCGACGAAGGTGCCTGGTGATTGTCCTATGTTCGAGGGAAAATCTGGAGAAGACCCCCAAGAACATGTCATGACATACCACTTATGGTGTTCTTCGAATTCTTGGGTGGATGACTTGATTCGTCTACGTCTTTTCCAGCGCACTCTCGTCGGTGCTGCTGCTAAATGGTATATAGAACTTCCCTATGGTATTTTTCAAGATTTTAATACTTTAGCTATGGCATTCCTGACACATTTCCAGTTACCGGTTCATTACGAAGCCGAGACACATCTCCTGACATCTCTGAAATAGGACAAAGCTACTCATATTTCAGACCACATTCAAGAATGGAGACGTCATCGTCGTCTGACCAAGTTTGAAATTCCTGATCAGCTTCTAGCTCACTATTTCACTACCTCCTTTGTCAAAAATATTGCACAAGACATTGCTATGGGGGCATGTGTAATCGAGGAACAAGCCATTGATCGTGCCCAGTATCTCGATTTAGTGTACTCTCAGTCCGGCAAGTTATACGACATCTTGATTGATGCCTCGTGACCAGGGACCTCTAAAGTGCCGCCTACTCCATCAGTAGACAGTTTTATTGGTTCTGTCTCTCAGACTTCTCGCAAGTATTCCAATGGGAAGCAGAAATCGAATTCTTTCAACAATTTTGCTCCTAAGGCTACTCCAGATTCTGGTAAGACCGCGGAGGTCAATGCCGTCCAGGCCAATCCTGCGGACAAGACTTCCAAAGGGAAAAAAAAGGGAAACGGCAAAGCCAAATCCGATGCCCCAAAACCAGAATTGTCCAAACCACGTGTTGATGATGGTTCACAGTGCAAATCGAAGTACCCTGCCTGATCTGTGATGAAGACCACTACACCAAAGATTGCCCTAGACGATCCGAGGTTAGTCAACTTCTTAAGGGCTCTAAGGGAACTCCGACAGTTCTTAAAGAACCTTATCCATCTCATCAGACCCAGATGGTCATGTATCCTTTTCCATCTGCACCGTTTGGGTCCCAGGTTTTCATGATGAATGGTATTGCACCTGTTTCTATTGCCACTCGGTCGAAGGATTATGCCGGATCACGCCAGGTAGCTAGGAAGGAAGTCATTGATGGCCTTCCTCCCCCACCTACCTCTGGTCCTCTTGAGATTGAAAGGCCCAGTGCTGAACCCATTATACGACCACCTTCCAAAGGTGTTCTCTAAAAATCTTCCTATAATCCAAATGCCCATGCTGCTCAACATTACAACATTGTTAAGGATTTGGCACAAGTGCCTTCCGCGATGTTCGCATTGGAAGTACTTCAAATTTTTCTGTCTCAACAGAAAGATTTGTTATCTGCAATTGGTGGAATCGATCCTGCCAATTATAGCCTTCTCACCTTCGATCTAGAGAGTTTCGTCCCCCGACTTCCGCACCAGATTGCGCTTGTTATACAAGTCGGCATTAACAACCTCAATATTCACAGAGCCATTGTGAACGAAGGTGCCTCTACCTGCGTTATGTCATCTGCTCGCTGGAAGGCCATTGGCTCTCCAGCCCTCACTTAATCTCCCAATGCCCTTACGGCATTCGATGGAAGGGAATCCAAGCCCTTGGGTGTCCCCGCGAGTCTACCGATTACATTGCAAGGAAAGACAGTCAATGTTGAAGTGGAAGTTGTTGATGCCAAACTCAACTACAATCTTCTACTCGGTCGCAGTTGGACCCATGCCATGTTGTGCGTTCCGTCCACCCTCTTTCAAATTTTGAAGTTTCCACATGAGGGAGAGATTATTACTGTCAATCAGTTGTCTTTCTTTACCTCATCCTCCAAGAAAAACGTGTTGTACGTGGATCAAATTCATAATCCCTCCGACAGTATAGGACCAGGTCTTTTCAAGGACCCTGTTCTCATGGGTATTTTTCCCCATTCCACCACTGAACACCGTTCAAGTCAATATGATCTCTAGGTTAGATGACCCATGGATCATCCCTTCTCCTGAACAGGTTGCCTCTTTTGGAGAATTGATGCCTCTGACCCCGGTTGAAATCAATTATTGTGAGATAATTACCGCATCGGATCCTCCTCCTGCTGATAATGCTCCTCTGAGCATGGCTCTTGATGTTTACTCTCAATCCCCTTGGCTTGACGATGCAGATTCACCTGATCCTTTGAGAGAAGTTTTTCCATTTGACGAAGCTATCGTGGAGGCTACGTCTCTCGAAGATCTGTCGTGGAGCGATGGGCATCATCATTCCTTGTTTATGCCCGGCTTGGGGGAAATGTCTAATTTTCTCGAGCATTTTGCATCTCAAGTTCCCTCTCCACCTCTCCAAATGCCAATATTGACTCATGAAGTTTTTTCAGAAGGAAACCTGAGTAATATCACCCAAACGATGCCTATTGACATCTCTGTTAAACCAGGGGTTGTCGAGAACATCCATGTGGGAGTTACTTGTTCTCCCGATGAGATTCACAGATTCCGTGATGTTTTCACGTGGTATTATGAAGAGATGCTTGGAATCGATCCCAGTATCATCATGCACGAAATTCCCACCTATCTTGGTGCGAAGCCTGTGCGCCAGTGTCTACGTCCAGTGCATCCTCGGAAAGCCACTGCTATAAAAGCTGAAGTTGAGAAACTTCTTAAAGTGGATTTCATACATCCGATCCCTCTAACAGAGTGGGTTTCCAATATTTTCCTTGTGGATAAGAAGCAGGGCACAATTAGAGCCTGTGTTGACTATCGAGATATCAATCGGGCTTGCCCTAAGGACAACTATCCCACCCCCTTTATCGATCAGATCATTGACGATTGTGCGGGGAGTGAGATCTTTTTTCTTATGGACGACTTTTCAGGTTATAATCAAATTAATATCCTTCCATCTGATCAACATAAGACTGCTTTCATATATCCGTGGGGAACATTCGCCTATAAGAAGCTCCCTTTCGGCTTAAAAAACGTCGGGGATACCTTACAGCGCGCCATGTCTTATGCCTTTCACGACATATGCAATGTTGTTCAGCCATACCTGGATGACCTTCCGGCTCATTCAGCTCTACGCAAAGACCATCCAAAAATTCTTCGCCAGATTTTTCTCTGCTGCAGATGTTACAACATCAAGCTTAATCCTCACAAGTGTGTCTTATGCATTTACTCTGGTCGAATTTTTGGATTCATTGTCTCTAAAGACGGAATTCGCCTTGACCCTCTCAAGGTCGAGGCTATTGCTAATCTCCCCTCCCCATCCTTGTTGCATCAGCTTTATAGTCTTCAAGGGAAAGCGAATTTCTTACGTCGTTTTATCCCAAACTATGCATAGGTAGCCAAAGGGTTTACACAACTTCTAAAGTAGGACGTCCTTTTTTGTTGGGACGAGATTGCTCAACAATATTTCGATAACCTTAAGACGTTGCTTGTCAACACTCCATTAATCCATCCTCCAAATTATCATCGCGACTTTACCCTTTATTTGGCTGCCACATTCAGTACGATTTCCATGGTTTTGGTATAGGATGACGATGACGGTAACGAACACGTGGTTTATTATCTGTCTCGGAACCTCTTCAACACTGAAACATGTTATGCACACGTCAAGAAGTTGGCACTGGCCGCGGTCCAGGCCATTCAGCAGTTTTGCCATTACATCCTATTACGCATGGTAATCATGATTTCCGACTGCAACCCCATGACTTAAATTTTGTGTCGACAATTGCTAGGGGGCAAGTACTCAAAGTGGATTGTGATCCTCCAAGAGTTTTTTTTGGAGTTCACTACTGCCAAATCAAAGAAATCACTAGTTTTTGCTGATCTCATTTGTTCTCTCCCTACCGACTTTGTTTCGTCTCAATTCGAGGATCATATCTTGAATTAAACTCTCTTCTTAATCAACACTCTCGATCCATGGTACGTTTATATCATCGTGTACCTCCAGAAATATACCTTTCGATACGAGTTAACGAAGGATGCTTGACGCTACGTTCGACATCAGTCGCAACCATATCGTATTGTCAGGGATACCCTATATCGTGTTGGAGTCGATTCCGTACTCCGCTGGTGTTTGACCTTAGAAGATGCTGAGAAAGTTCTGAATGACTATCACAGTGGCACCTGTGGTGGTCACTTGTCCAGTTATGCTACCGCACAGAAGATCCTTCGTGCGGGATATTTTTGGCCATCTATATTTAAAGACTGCATTGTTGTAGTACGAAAGTTTCATGAGTGCCAGATTTTCCAATGCAAGATGCGTGCGCCGCCTCTCCCATTACATCCTGTCATTACCGTAGGCCCTTTTGCCAAATGGGGCATTGATTTTATGATTTGTAACCCTCACTTGGCCGAGGGGCATGCTTATATCATCGTTGCTGTCGATTATTTCACCAAGTGGGTTGAAGCGATGCCTACACTAGTTGCAGATGGTAAGATAGCTGCACAGTTCATTTTCAACCATGTGATCACACGTTTCGGCGTTCCTCAAGCCATCGTCACTGATCATGGCTCTCATTTTCGGGACTACATGATGGTAGAGCTGACATCTAAGTTGGGCTTGTGTCACGACAGCTCGACGCCATACTACCCTCAGGAAAATGGCCAGGTTGAAGTTGTGAACAAGGTACTTGTCATGATGCTTCAACGAACAATTGGTATACACAAATCAAGTTGGCATCTCCAGTTATTTTCAGCTCTTTGGGCCTACCGAATGTTAGTGAAGAGTGCAATTGGATTCACACCATTTCATTTGGTGTATGGTCTGAAAGCTACTCTTCCGGTTGAATGTGAGATCCCTTCACTAAAATTGGCTGTGGAATTACTGCCCAATACTTCCCCGGAGGAAGAACGTCTCCTATATCTCGAGAGATTGGGGGAAACTCGCCGCTTGGCTGCCTTGGTTATCGAGGCACAAAAAAAGTGGGTTAAAGCTCATTTCGATCAAATGGTTTCTCCACGCTCTTTTATCGAAGGGGACCTCGTCCTCTTGTATGATCAAGCTCATGACAAGCTTGGGGCAGGAAAATTCCAAACTATGTGGCATGGGCCCTATATCGTTAAACGTGTATTGAAAAATGGGGCTTATGAGCTGATCGATTATGAAGGTCTTCCTTTGGCGCAACCCAAAAATGGGTTGTACCTGAAGAAATATTATGCTTGAATAATTCTTGCGTAGTATATGTACATAGGTGATTTTTTCATTTTTGTGCATGTGTGGTGTGGTGTGCTTTGTAATCGTTTTTCTTCTCATTGGGTCTTCCTGATTGTGTAGATTTCTATTACTCCTTATGTCGGTTTCGCAGATGGTACCTCCTGCAGTATTAGGAACTTGTATTCAGCAGCCTGGGTAATTAAGAATCCTACTGGTGAGTTGGTTAATTTACAAGGTGTTTGTCTAGGGCCTCCTACAAATAATGTCGTGGAATATAGTGCCGTTTTGGAATTATTAAATGAGGTTTTTAACCTCGGTATTTGCACGATACTTGTACATCTAGATTCACAGCTTGTGGTTTTACAGCTCAATGGTCATTATTCAGCTAGAAACTCTTGCATTTTAAGACTGTATCTACGTATTCGTTTACTTGAAATAAATTTTGATTACGTTACATATCAACATATACCAAGACGAATGAATACACTAACAGATGCAGTAGCCAACATGGTATTAGATAGACATTTACACAATTTGTAAAAAACATCATCATATGTAAGTAAGATCCATGTAGAAAATAAATGTGTGTATATATATATATATATATATATATATGTCGACTTTTTGCAATGTGTGCATCATATAAAACCAAAAATATACGTGTTTGTTTCAGTTACATCTAGAGTGACATCTCTCTAAAAAAATATGCAAATAAAAAGCCTAGGTGACTAATCAGCATGGTGCTCGTGGTATCACGTCACTGCCCACACCAACTGCCTCAGTAAGTAGTGGAGTCGACTCGGCGCCCCTACGGTGTGCCTTTGATAAGCTAAGGGAACATCAGCTAAATGAGCATAATCCAGAACTCCGCGAGTGATCCCCTCTAGGTTTTGTACAAGCTCGTCCCCCTCACCCCCCTCACCTTGAGGGTCATAAGCGAGAGGGGTCCTCCTCGCTACTGGTGACATTCCAACGGGCCTCTCTAGGCCAACATCTACATACATATAGGATCAGCTGTTAGAACATGCATGTATACCAAAAAATCATAAAACTCATAAAATTAAAAAGAGTCTTACCTAGCTCCTCGTCCCAGTCCTCTCCTTCCGGGAGCAGAAGGTCTGGGTATCCAGTGAAATCAATTCCCGTATAGGTCTAGTCCTCTATGAAAATCAACTATCATTGGAGCCATCCAAAGAACTTGGGCTGCCATGACATCTGCTAGCCGCCCCCTGCCCTGGGCATCAATTCTGGCCATCGAGCCATCCGTGGCTCTCTCAATGGTGGATCTAGGACTATGGCCCCCTGGCACTGGAAGATAGGTAGTCGTTCTAGGAAGAAAGATACCAAAATTGACCCAGATCCAAACTGTTTCAGTTTGGTCTTATTGCATTTCGTCAGTTGTTGTTTGATGTTCATAGTCATAGCTGTGGTCCAGTCAAACTCTATTGGGTTCATGCACTCTGATGGAAGGAGGAGCTGTGTCTTTGTAGCCTCGTGTGGTGCTTGCGACCCTGCAGCCCACGTTATGGTATGTAGCACTACTCTTAGTGCTAGCTCAGGGACAGTCTGAATGTCTACCTTTCCGCTACCTGTCCCTTTGCGTGCCCCTTCACACACCCTGTTCATGACCATTGTCATGTTTTCACCTGAAGGTCTGGTGCTGGTCAATATAGGGACTGGATCCCTGTGTGACAGTCTAGTGATGAAGTACACGTCTGACACTTCAAGCTCATGTACATGATCTTGAAGTTTGAACTTCTCCTCGTCCTCATCCCAGATGCTAATTAGATATTGCAATAGTTCGGGCTGAGCCTAGAGACATGGTGTTAGGAAGAATTTTTTCAAACTACAATTTCGGAGAGCATTCATACACTGCTCATTTCCCATTTCCAATTCATCTTCCTCACTGTGCTCTCTTTCCTTCCATTCAATTACCATTTTTGCTTTGTACCTGCATCAATTTGGTCATAAACACATTTTAAGATCCCTTGGGTACTTAAAAAAACAATCAATTGGCGTTATTTTTGTTAAATTTAAGTGGAATGATGGGTTGCGTGGTTGGCGCAGCTGTTTCATTGACAGTCGCGCCACCTGGTGCGACCCCTGTGTGAAAAAGGGTCAGTTGGCGCGAGTCCGTGCCTAAAGCCCGTGCCAACCGCATAGGCCCTAATTTTTCATTTCCTCCCCTCAGGGATGCCAAATGACAATTAAAAGCTATGAAATATGACTTAAAATATAGCTAATGGAAGCGGCTCTTACCTGAAGAAGACAGGATCTGGATTCGTCCACTGGATTTCTCACAATCATCGCCTCAAGATCGCAAAGGAAATGGCTCACTATTTCTCTACAAAGAGGTAAAAAGGTGAAAAGTGGATAAGTTTTTACTATTGGTAATATTTATAACTTTTCAAAATCAAAATTAGGTTTTAGGACTTGTTTTTCTGATATTTTATTATATTTTTGTCGAAAAATGGGTTTTACACTTGCTTTTTGTGCAACGACAGGTTTTCACGCAATTAGGGCAAAGACACGAGTTGTATTTTATACTTTTTCGGACTCGGTAAATACATGAAAAAGTCACTACTGGAGTCACCTTTCAGCTCTTTTATGACTCTCTAAAATTGAAAATATCGCCGATTTTCTTGTCGTTTTGAGCTTGTTAAATTGGCTCTGAAACGACATTTACCCAGTATACGTTTACCCATTTTTTGGGCTGGGACAGATTTTTTAGAAGTGTTTTCATTGATGGCAAAGGACAGCAGTAGATTTAAGGCTTGTAGAGACAGAATGAGAACTTGTAGAGACAGAATGAGAGAATACAGAGCAGCATCAGTCAAGGAGTACAGGAAGCAAAGGCAGTGAATTGAGAGGTTCAATAGGAAATTGTATGAGTTTGTGTGGGCATGTATGACTAAGACTCTGTGATAGGGTTTTTGGATGGTACTCTGGTTTTTGAATGCATGAAGGGTTTGTAACTGAACCTGTATGTATAAATGAGGAATCTGTTCTGAAGTCTGTGTGAAAGTGTTTTAATTCTATGAGAATTTATTTGTAACAGATCTCTAAGTTTTGTATTCAGAATGAGTAAGATCCAGTAAATCTTGGAAAGTTTCAATGACAATGTCGAATTCTTAATACCGTGTGAATGGGCTTTGACTGTCAAGAAGAAATGGTGAAAGAATGTGCAAATAATCTCTGTAATTGGGGTAAATTGCGTTCTGTGGGTTATTAAAGACATCGACATTTATGTCGATGTTTTATTCAGAAATGCATAATATGAGCCTCTGTGAAAAAGGATGAAGTAAAAAAAAAACCTGTATATAATTGGGGTTGAATGATATTCTGTTCTGGTGGCGAAGATCCCCTATTGTAGTTAAGGCGTAGCTGAATAAGAATCCAGAGTTGAAACCACTGAACTGTGGAAGTGTCGACTTAGTGTCAAAGTTGTTTGCCTATGGCAAAGGCAATCAAAAGTGGTTGGAAATTACAGAGGAATCACTGGAGAAGCCGACAAGATTGAATATGCTGAGCGCTAATTGTACTGTCGAATAGTCAGCAGTAAGAGGAATCATATAACGAAACAGTGAAAGTGGTGTTTGTTAAATAACCAACAATGAAACATTAAGGAGTGGAACCATGTGCCAAGGCGGAACCGTGAGCATGTACAATAAACCCGGAGATGAGAAACCAGCGGGTTTGGACTTTTTAAAAGCTGTAAGTTGTTTTCGAAATAAAAATGCGATACACGTCACTGATGGACACGTGTTCTAAGGTGGTTTTGTAAAACAACTTTTTTCGCGCAATTTCAATGTGTTAACGTTCATACCAATAAAAAATGTGAAACTTGTTACGGATCGTTGGATTGAGATTAGAGGAGCGATAAGCTGTCCACCGTTGGATATGAGCGGCTTGTTAATAGAGGTGGGCCCATATGTATGTGATACGATGGTTATTCTATAGTCGGAAAAGTTAATAAATGACGGTTAATGAAAAGGTAAGTAACAATGCATTGTGGGCCTGAAGGTCGTGGGATAATGTTTGAAAGATCTTGTTTATGCGTCAAGGTTGATAGAAACTGTAGTATTAATATAGTGTGAAGCAAGGTGGGACCGAAAATGATTACATATATTATCACTTGGGTGATTCCAAAGGGATTTGCTATAATGCATTACGGAGGAGGTAATATATGTCAATATAGTAGTGTGAATATGAAATACCACAAAGGGTGCGCATATAAAACATTTTATATGTGGATATAAGTTGCGGTGAGCCCAGTTTAAGTATTGCGTTAATGGTTAGTGATTAACCATTGGAGAAAATGCTGAATGGTTGATATGTTTATATATATTGATTGTGGACCCGACTACTTGAACCAAAAGTCTTTGTTTTGGAAGTTAAATGGATTTTGGGTTTAAATGAAGGCAATGAAGATTAATGAAGAGAACCAATTTATATATGTGTGGGCCCGAACAAATATTACACTAGTTCACTAGTGTGCAAACTTTTGAATATGTGGTAAATGCCGAATATATATATATATATATATATATATATATATATATATATATATATATATATATATATGATGGGCGGAGACTTAGTTTTGGTTTAACATACGCCAGAACCTTACACAATAAACTTTGATATGAGGAAGTGGGTCTGAAAGGGTGTTTCCCTTTGTCAAAAAGTTTTTTTAATGCCGAGAAGTGGTTGTGGTATATTAAAAACAATTGTATACACAGTGGTTACACAACTGCACTGAAGAAGAGAGCTTGCAGAAACGAAAGAGAGAGAGACAACAACATAAAAATTGTACAGGGAAGAAGTTGAATTGGAGTTATAATACGAGTTTCAACCATTAAGTTTAAGCCCATATATGAACAGAGAGTGTGTAAGCAGGTAGCTCAAGCACAGAGATTGATAATGAATAGACATTGCCTAGATTTATATTTATTGGAGGATAAAACTTGAAAAGAAGTTATATATGCAGCAGGTGTACACAAGTATAGTGAACGGGTGAATAGACACAGGGATGAAAATGTGGGCATGACAGAGGTAAAAAGAGTATGCAGAATCTGAAAAAAAAATCACAGGTCATGTTATAGGCATGGTAAATCGAGGTATACAGAACAATCACTCAACAACAGCAGAAAAGACAAAACCAGCAAAGCCAAAATCCAGAAAAGGAGCTGAGTAAAATTAATGTGTGTAACTGAAATTGTGAATGTAAATATTGTAATTGATTTTATATTGTTTGTGATGCATTGGCAAGTCTCTAGAGGAAAACAAAATCCCACTGTAAGAGTGAAATTAAATCATATTTTTATATTTTTTAATGAGCTGAAAAAGAAATGAGGCAAAAGAAAAAAAGTCAGGGCTATTCACTTCAAATTCCCTGAAGAATATAAACAGTCATGTGATAAACTCTATATATGATATCACAGTGATATGCATAAGAGATTTAGAGAGTGAGGTTAGAAAATGCAAAGTATAAAGAATTGAGGCAGAGAAGATAAGAAAAGAGAGGAGCAGAAAGAGATGCTACAGAACAGAGCTGATATTAGAGATAAATCAACAAAAAATTTCTTTTGATTGAGTGAGGAAGTTGGAGCTTCCCTATCAAGTTGAAGCTTGATAGCTGTCAGTCGTAGCTGACTGAGGTTGGAGCCTCCTATAGGTTGGTGCCTGTAGAAAAAAAGTGGTGAGAGGGAGTTGGAGCTTGCCTTTGCATCACAACAATAATAAGATGTGGTTTTCTCCCTTTATGGGTTTCCACTTATATCTGCTATCTCTGTGTGTGTTGCCTTTGTGTTGATATGTTCTATCCAATCTGCTTAATGTTTTCTACTCTCATAATACGTTTGGTATCACAATAACTTAATTCTTGCTACAACATATTAAGACTGCTCACATATTAAAGTTGGTTATAAAATTAAGTTGTAAATAAGCTTGATGAAAAATTTGAAAAGCTCATGTATGTGTTAAATTGATTCACCCCCCCCTCTCAGTTTAACTAAGGATTCAACAAGATTATTTATGAAAAAGGAATACGCTAGCCTGTCACGACTAGGAGGTTCTCTCAGACACATTTTTCTACCTTTTCGGATCTGTGGGACTATCTATGAAAAGGGACTGCTGGAGTTTTCTTTTCCACTGTCTTTTCAAACTCTCTAAATATGAAAAGACACCGAGTTCTTCCTTTGTCAGACTCGGTAAAAACTGATGACATTGGACTCCGTCGTAATAACGTTACTCGAGTTCCTCCTCCCTAGGGCTCGTTAAATGTACTAGGTTGGATTTGTCCGAAGGACAAACTTATATCGCAAGCACATGCTATCCCCTTCAAGCTTGTTTTCAAAAATAATTGGGGTACTCGCCAGAAATGGTGGGGGAAAATGGAACCGATATTATAGTCATGTCGGCAGTATGTCTCTCTTGAACATGACACTTGTCTGCATTCGTGTCGGGTTGGGGAAATCTCATCTCGTTATCTTCTTGCCTTCATGGGTTTGGGTAATCTCTTTTGACCGCTCATCTACTCTTTTCCACATCACCATGACCTCAGATCCAGTGATGTCAAATACTGCCAAATCCAATATTGTGCCACCGATATGTTCAAAAGAAGTTGGCCTCTACAGTTTTCAACCTCCCTCTAATTCTCTGTTGGTCTTGATTCACAAAACATTATGTCCCTCTGTTTCGTGTCGATGATGTGGGAAACATTATGGCCCACCTTTGGTCAAGGTCACTTCCTGTCGACTTCAGCTCATTATCCAGGAAGCTGATCTAGAGACTCCCTTCAGGTACCTTTGGTCCTACATGCCTCAATGGCAAGTTCTTCGCATTCAACGCAAGTTTTCATTATTGGCCTTCGATCAGATGATTTTGTGGGTGTTTAACGCTAGCTCATTGTTCACATTCTGTGGATTGTACCTCTTGTACCTTGAGAGCCATTTTCATTATTGGTGGTTTCTCTTGCGTCTGTTAACGACTTTCATTATTGGCTGGTAATCAGACGATGTTCTTGCATGTTCGACTTCAGCTCACATATTCGCATGCTCGAACTTGTACTCTGTTCGGGTCGAGATGGAGCGTAAGACCCTGGATTTTGTCTGATAAACATCCAAGTTGTGGGTTCTTTGTGGATTATTATGATTTATTACATGACTCATTTTATTGGATGGTTGCGACCATACCTGAGTCTACTTGTTGGTCCTTATTTATTGGATGGTTGCGTCCATACCTTGGATCCCAGTTTTTGTACACTCTATTATGGATGGTTGTGCCCATACCACATATCATGTATAAGAGATATCAGTTGTATTTGTATTCGTAGGTTTTCTGACGGCAATGTTTTCAGTTGGGCGCGTTCTCATAAGAATTTCACCCCTCCCTCTTTCTCGGACCTCATGATTTAGGGGTAATTTGTTACACAACATTTTGTCACTATCCCTGCAATCCCTCATCCCGTACATTGGAGGACTATTCCTGTGACTTGTGAACAATAAAATGTCCTGAAAACACCTTGATGGCATCCTTCTGCATAAGGAAAAGAATTCTCCTCAAGAACATTTCCTCTGGAAAACCCTAAAAACACATGTTTTGGCATTGGCGAGGGTAGCCAGTTCATCCCTCGCACCAATGGGGAAAATACACACTAGTGGGCGTGCTAGCTAGCGCTATGTCCTTGTGTTACACCCACGCCAAGCCTATTAAGGAATGTTTTTTAACAATAGAAGGTGGAATTTTGATTCTAACAACTTCATAACGGATCATCAAAATGAGGTTGGGTTGTTTGCCTTGGATCTCCCTGATTAAGAAGTGGTTTTCCACCTCTCATGGAACCTTCCTAAGAGATAGGACTCTCCCCCATTATTATAGGGAGCCTAACCTCTCCTTCTCCCTCTATAAAAGCCTGTCCTCTCCATTTTCTAGCTAGCTGAACTTTTGGGAAGGAAATTATAGTTGAGTGACAATCAAGAGCAGAGCTAAGGAGAACCCTCTGAGAGAGAGAGTTCTGTCGAATCCTTGACGAGCTTTGTGAGACACATCCCACTGGAACCCTGTCGAAGGAATATCACGACATCAGAGCACCAGTTGTAATCATTCTCTCGTATCTTAATATACATGACTCTGCTATTGGTTCCATGACTGTGTTTTTCCATTATATAATGCAATTTCATTCGTTCCTCTCTGATTGATCGATAGTTATAAAGTGTGAAATATTATGTTGCATGTTGTCTCTTCTTTGCATGTGTATAGGTATCTAGATGTGACAAGCACATGGATCGTGACCTGTCCAGTTAGGAATGGAAGCGCTACTTCTTCTTCGACAACATCAACGAAGGAATCACGGTAAGAAATCTATCACAATTCTATCTTTTGTAACTCGGAACCAATAACTTTGCGTGTTTCGATTGTTGCTAGACCCACCCTAGGGCTAGTGGGATCGCCTCTATCTGGAGAGGGGATTTACCTCTACAACAAGGGGATAACGTGAACTATATTACAGATAAGGAGCAACCAAATTTACAGTGATAGTTATTATAGGTGCATGCATAAAGGAAGAGAGGGAGTTACAAGGGTAAGAATTCCAGTAATAGAGTTGGCTCTGATACCATGTCAAGTCAAGAGGTAACTCCACCAAAAATACTAAATGAATTGATTAATTATGCCTTGAATATATACATGGAGGTGAGACTCTTGGGATTCATTTCCTAGTGTCTCTTCAACCTCCTTATTTCTTATTTACATTAATGTACAATTTCGCCCAATCCCTTAGGCATTAGGGCAATTTTGAGGTCTAAAATGGGCCTCCTAAGAAAAATGTACAACCAAAATAAACTTTATAAGAACCAATAGGATTCAAGATGATTTTGTCAACCATGGGGGATGATTCACCATTTTTGGAGTAAAAAAGTAAAAAGATTAAAAAATAATAAAATAATAAAACTAATTTTTCAACTTGTATTGTCAACTTATCTCCCTAAGGGTTTAGTCAAATTTCAAGCTAGAGTACTCGTTGGATGCACAATTTAATTCCTCATGCATGGAGTACCAATGTTGCATACTTTTGATGGACCCTACTATACAAAAAATGAGAAATACATGAAAAAATGTGATTGCAATCACATTTTTCATGTATTTCTCATTTTCCGTGTAGTAGGGTCCATCAAAAGTATGGAACATGGGTACTCCTTGAATGAGGAATCAAATTATGCATCCAACGACTATTTCTGCTTGAAATTTTATTAAATACATAGGGAGATAAGTTGAAAAGCCGAGATGAAAAAATAGTTTTTTTTCTTTTTTTCTTTTTTCCCTCTAAAATTTGATGATCTAATATAATCTTATTTTATTATTTCCACTATTATTTTGTAATTTCCTTAGGATACCCATTTTAGACCTCAAAATTCCTCGAATGGATTAGGTGTCAACATGAATGAATCTTCTATAGTAACCATCTAACCCCATAAATGATCTGACCTCTATTACATTTTGAGGCGTGGTCCAATCCATTATTGCTTTGATATTTTCTAGATCCATAGGCACTCCCTCCATTGAGGTTACAAGAAACAATAGTGAACCCGAGTTGGGAAAATATTGCTCTTGCTGAGCTTAGCTTGGCATATAATTTGTGTTGTTTGAGAAATTGTAGCACAACCCTTAGGTGGTCCTCATGCTTCTTTTCATTCTTTGAATACGCCAGGATGTCATCCACAAATACTGACACAAATTTATCCAAGAATAACATGAGAACATTGTTCATAAAGCACATAAAAATTACTATATAGTTTATGAGTCCGAATGGAGCCATTGTCAATTCATAGTGGCCATACCTCATTTTTAATGCGGTCTTGTGAATTTCCTCCTCCTTGATTGTTACCTAGTGACAACTTGACCTTAAATTGATCTTGGAAAACACCATAACCCCTCTCAATTAATCAAACATATCATTAATCCTGGGTAGTGGGTACTTATTGTTCATAGTGGCCTTATTTAATTGCCTATAGCCAATACATGGACATAAGGTTCCATCCTTTTTATTAACAAATAGTGCAAGGGCTCCCCACGGTGATACAATGGGATGGATATACCCTTTTTCCATTAATTCTTTCAACTGTAATTTTATTTCAACGAGCTTAGGCATGCTCATGTGACATGGGGCTTTCGTTGTTGGCATTGTTCCCATAATCAATTAAATTGTGAATTCAATGTCTTGGATGGGTAGAATTCCTGGAAATTCTTTTGGAAATACATCATAATATTGAATCATATTTGGATAATTTTCAAAGAGATTTGTGATGGTTCCTTTTTCCTCTATGATTTTAATGGTTTAAAGGTCACAACCCTTCCTACCACAATGCTTCACCTGCACCACTATGATTGTTCTAAGTGTCATTAGCCTTTTTATACCCTACTACAAGATTGGGTCACCCTAATCATTGAGACATTCCAAGACCTTGTTCTAACAATCCACCTTTGACCTATGGGGTGCTAACCAATCCATACCTATCAGGACATCATATGATCCCAAAGGTCGTAGATTTAGTTTAATTGTTGTAGTGATGATCCTGAGTTGTACAAATTAGGACTCAACCATCTCTGTTATTCTTCTCTTTAATCTAGTGACTAGTTGAACAAGCCATGATTCCTCATGGATGTTTTTGGAAATTAACATTTTTCCACAATATTAGCACTGATATAACTAAAATTGGATCCCGGGTCTATTAAAATTGTGACTAGAGATTTTTTGACCATACATTTCATTTGAATGATCACTGCTTGTTGGTCTTCCAGTCTCGTATCCAATGTTGCATATATTTTAGGGATGTTTTGGGCCACATCATTCACAGTATATGCCTCATGTATGTTGTGAAAATTTGCACCAGACTTCTACAGCTTAGGGAAATTTCTCCTTAGGTGGTTTTCTCTGCACTCGCAACACTGATAGACTCCTTTCGTCTTTTCATTCCTTGATTTTTGGGGCTGATTTCAATTGTCAATGGAGTTTTGATGATGCTCACTTTTAGTAAAGTTATTAAACCTTCGACCCTTTCTTACTTTTCCTTTCTTCCTCCAGTCAACCCAAACTTCATTTTTATGCTTAGACTATTCATAATAGTGCTTAGCCTTCTAGATGGTCTCTTCCAGAGTCTTAGTGTCATAAAATTCTATTCTATCTCGGTATGCTAGTGGTAATCCACTGACATACCTTTGGATCTTGGTATTCTCATTCTTGATGTAAGGTACATAAATTAGTATCCCAATATTTTTTTCTTATATTCTTCAAGTGTCATCTGCCCCAGTTTGTGCTCATATCTCCTTGGAATTTTTGTCATAATATTTCTTAGATATGCACTTTTCTTAGAAATAATTTTCAAACTTCCTCTAGGTCAACTCCCACCATATATCAACTTTTCCCTTCAATTTGAAGATAGCTACCCTAGCCTTGAATTTCTTCTTTATTCTAAAAATCCAAGCCTCTAAATACTCTACTTTCTTTACCTCTCCATCAAAGGTTGGGGGATTTTATTTCTTGAATTAAACATTCATGGAAGTATTTCTACTCTTCCTTTGATAATGATATCGGGTAGCTGCACTATCTGATTACGGGCTTGGACTTATTAATTCTATTTCTGGTGAGTTGGGTGATTTTTTTCCTCCTTCAACATGTCTTCTCATCTTTCTTGATCGGCTACCTTTTTCTTTCCTATCATTCCATTTGTGCCTATAGATTTAGGATGGGCTATCCTTAGGATTGTTATTATCTTGATCGCTAAAGAAAAATTCATATATGTAACTCACATAATATTTACAAAAAACGTATGGCATTTACTTTTCATTGATCTCTAACAATATTTTCATTATTTTTCTTGCAACTTATTTTTTCAACTCTTAAAACTTCTAAGAGTGTCTCTTAGTCTAGGAGTGTCCTCCTCTTTATTTTTACCAACTGATTCTTCTTCAAGTCCTTGTTGGGTTATGTTCATGCCATGTTGCTTATCTTTGTTTCTCATCCTTTCCTTTTTCCTTATGGTACCTAGATACCTATGAACTTTCTTTTACATTCATACCAATGTTAGTTGTCAATAAGGAACATGCATGTGACATAGATATTTATTTCCCTTGATATACATTAATATTTAACCATCACATATCAATCAACATGTAATAATTTCAGTCAGTAAGCCTATAAACCTATTCATTACAACATTATGTAGTAAACATAAAAAAAATAAACAAAATAAGCATATTATGGATATCAATCAATCACCTAGCATGTGCATGTGAGCCATTCCAGTTCGAGTGTATGAACTTGTTGCTCTGATACCACTTTGTAACACACCCCCTCCTAATCCTCACCAAAACACCATTTAAAAGGACGTGGTTACTATGCTAACCCAAGATCCAAGGTGTCATTGTGGAAACCGGGTCTAATTTTTTTTTAATATTTTCAACTAAATTAAAACCTGAGTTGTAGATCATTGCTGCTTTTATTTCATTAAGATGATTCCAGTGATATAAAATTTTACTTTAATCCGACCTCTAGATAAAAATATTGTATAATTTGAATTCCTGATGATCTAGGAGCTACCACGATATCAATTCACCACATAGCACCCACATGGCTACCTAGGTACCAGTTGGAAATGGAGTATTAGTGCCTGACCCGATCATGGTTTGGTTTTCACAACCTTGTGCTATGCATTAATATGAAAATTATATGCATATATATATATATATATATATATATATATATATATATATATATATATATACATACATACATTTATTACCAACCAAACTTGAGGAGCCAACATACACGAATGATTAAACTGTCAGGTTCACATGTCTGCCAAACACAACCCAAGTTTATGCCATCCCTCTTCCATTTGAATTCATGACCCTTAAACCATCTAGGAATCCTCCTACGAGGATCACATGTAATGGGATCCACCACTGGCCAATGCACAACCTCCTCTCTATCTCGGCCTATTCCACACTATTAGTCTTGCCACACTAGCCCTATCCTCATTAGCTTGAGCATTCCTCTTGCACAACCCTTTGTGGGATTTCAGGATGAAATCCCTCCTAGCTTACGTCATCATGAGCTTCTTTATAGCCTTCGACTCCTCTCACTTACTCTTAGCCATTGATCATGCACACTTCATATCTTGGTCCTATGTTGTTGTTAAGTGGATAACAACTTAGATTTTAAACTAATCCTCACGTGCCCCGATACATTAATCCAATTTCATGGATAAGGTTATGAGGATGAGGATATGAGGCAAGGTATTTATCCCTCTCTACTCCTTGCACCATTTGTGAAGGACTTTTCCATGGCTTAGATATGGTGGTTCTAGAAATTTTTGGACTTGTTCTAGTGTCTAACCATAACCATTAAAGGCTTATGAAACACACTCTAGTGCTATCCCTCCTAAGCATCCTACAATAATACCATCTCAGGGTTCTTGATGATAGGAATACAAGGCATGGTTCATGGACTTGTCCATATAGGCTAGAGACTTGTCCATTTAGGCTAGGAAATTTCCCATTCAGTCTCTTAGATTTCTTCAGTCCCTAGGGTCCTCAATGTCATACCGAGAATAGATAGAGCTTCACTCTAAGATCTACAGGCTTTATTTTGAGAAAAAAATAAGCGTAGCAAGCTTATAAAAGTAGGTGGAAAGCATATGGCGCCAAGCAGGCCATGAGGAAATCAAAATTCCATGAAACAAATGGGAATCCCTCTTTACAGTCTTATTACATACATAAACGACATATATAGGCACATAATCATCATTATTACAAGTATACAAGAATCTCATTCTAAAGGATGGGAATTCTAAGCATGGACCACATAGTTGCATGGGTAAGGCTTATAAAAGAAATCATAAAATATTCAAGTACTTTAGTCAGCAAGGCTCATGTACAAATATCATCCAATATTTACAGATAATTTTCTTTAAATTCACAGCTATCAACTCAGATCATTTTCATTTATAATTTAGAAATGAAAGGAAACTGAAGGTAGGACTTTAATTTTTCACCCAAAATTAGACCTAATGTAGCCAGGATTACTTACAACATTCACCCCTAAGCGAGATCCATGATTTAAGGGGAATTTAATTTTTCAACTGCGTTTACAGAAATCCTTCTTCTAGACATAAAGGATAGGAAATTATGACAATGGGTATTTTATCAGTTATTCAAGAACAACGAAATCCATGGTAAGGGTGGTTTATTTGTTGTGTTAAGCACTCCATGAGTGGTTTATTAACCCACAAAAATCACCCTTATGCATGTGGTTTATTAATCCTAGCAAGCACCATGAGTGGTTTATCAAATGTGTCAATCACTCTGTGAGTGGTTTATTAGCCCAAATTAAGCACTCAATCCCATTTCCTCTTGCTCTTCTAGCTACACTTCTTTCTCTCATGGCAATACCATTCCCTCAACCCATATAGTATTCCAAATTTAATCATGAGATCTTCCAAAAAGAGGTTCAAACAGCCCAATATTGCTATGCATTTTCCCTTTTTATTATTTCCCAAAGGGTCTCTTCATATTCCTCTTGGAATCTTCCGCTTCCTTTCTTTTTCATTATTTTCACTATAAAATTAATTTAAGGTTCCAACTAATCCAATATGGGTTAATATTTCCTATTCCTTCTTAGATCATGGATCTATGGTCCCACACTTCAGGACATTACATTATTACATTACAAAAATCAAGGGAAAGTACCCAGGGTGTCACAAATGTTGAGGTTGATAGACTGAGAGACAAAGATATCTCCAACAAGAAATGACAATGTTATCATTCTGGACCTTGGGGGGTATCCATGCCATGATTTTTTAAAAATGGAAAGGGGAGAGATTCAATGGATAAATGTAACATCCTCATCCCACATCTACCCAAGTAACTGACCAACTGGGGTAAACATGTGAAGAAGAGTTACTATGATATGATTCAACCTCCTAAGCGACCTTAAGGAAGTGGAATCGACAGAAATACATCAAACATACCTTCCACATCAGAAAAAAAACTCCCAGGAGCTAACCCAACCATTAGGCCTCTAACCCTTGGGTCTCACTAGATTTTCAACCCACTTAACCCCTGGACGCACACACAAGCCTACATGTCTGCGTCTGGGAGGCTCTAGACGCACAAACAAGTCTGTATGGATGTGTCTAGGGAATAAATTTCCCCGACCTGTGCTTGTGTCCATGGGATTTAAGGCACTTTTTTAGGCCTAGAGGCTAGGTCACTACCCATAACTCAATGAAAATTTCACGAATGAAATAACGCAATGAAACAGTGATGCTAAGGAAATTATTCGAATAAGGAATTGACTGGACCCCTACTAGCCATGACAGGAATTTCGTCAAACATGTCAAAAATATGTAATCTATAGGTATAAACAACATATCTAAGCATAGGGGTCTTATACTTATCTGAGAATCATTAAGAAACATTATTGCTACATCACATTAATTTTATTATAGTCTATTTAGGAATAGATATTTTTTTCATTCAATTATGAGTCAAAACATGATGAGAGCCATACTTTATCACCATCATAAAACTCAGAAATAACCAACATATTAAAAAGAAAAATGAAAAGCACATAATAGCGATATAAGCCATAGAATAATAAGCATATTTACCCATCAATATAAGGGGAAAAATATCTCTTATTTCCATAAGAAAAATGAAACGAAGTCTGGGACTACCACGTTCCACTCAACCATAGACATGGTTGAGCTAAATCTCTCTTCAGCCAGTCACCCTTGTGCCATATTCCAAGCATGAATGTGGGATCTTATAAAATGAATCCATCAAAACCAAAATAGGGATTCCAGGGGCTAAAATACCTCAACCCTTAATAATGATTCCACCTCATGATCAGACATCACAACCATCGTGGATTGTTCTCTACCCAAGCTGTTCCAAGAATCTTGAGTGTTTGGTCCAACTAGAGCTTCCAAGACTAGTAACTAAACCCCAACTGTTACAGGGCTGCCAAAGCGTTTGTCCAACTGGGGCTTCCAGGACTAGTAACTCAACCCACCTAGGGTTTCGAGAGTGTTTTTCCAACCAAGGCTTCCAGGAATAAATATCTCAACCCACAACTATAGGAACACGAGAACCAACTAGGAAAAAAATGAAACTAAACCCACAACACCATGACTATTGAGGAAATGAAAAGGCTAGGAAAATACACTGTCAATCCAGGAAATCCTCCATTCCAATGATAAATTATAACCAAGAAACCACATGTATACACCATGCATGCCAAAACTAGTGAGGAAAATATACATGAAACTCGATACCTACAATCAAAACCAGTTGTAGCTGTTAATCCTAATGTCCTCTTGCAATTTCCTTCTCTTCATTTTCCTTATTGATCCAAAACACCAAATATTCCACACCCTCCAAGAGAGCTCCAAGAAATACTAAGTATCCAAGAGTATAAGAGATAGAGAGAGAGGGAGAGTAATGAGAGAGCTCCAAAACTAAATTAACAAAAGGTACCAACTGATCCTCATAAGCATTTTTATTGATGAAGCCTCTATTTTTCTTCATTTTCCTCCTCACATGATTCATGTGACCTTTCACCCCCCTTTTCTCCTAATTTCCATTATTTTTATAAATAAATGTGCCAAAAATACTTTTTTCCTCTCTAATGCCTTAGCCATTTCCTTTTCCAATTTCCATAGCCATAATAAACCATGTGAACACCCGCACTAGGATGTTTTTTCCCAACATTCATCTTGGAATACATGTCATAATTTGACTCAGCTAAAATTCAAGAGAGTTTTTGAGTAATTCAAGGTTTTTGAGGAACAATTGTTAAAATTCCAAGAAAACCTTTAATATGCTCGAAAGGATAACCGCAAGCTCAATGAGGATTCATCATCACATGTGCACTAGAACCAACATCGAGGAAGCAGCAACATTGGAAGTGTAATCTAAGCCAGGGGAGCAACAAAGAAGAAAAGCATGCAACAAAGGTCAATTCGGGTTTATTCGCATGCAGAGCAGTTCAAGACTCAGGCCGATTGACACGTTCAAAACATTGCACACAGTTCAGGGTCAAGTCGTGGAAATATACATGAAGAAAAGTGTCCGGAGGCTTAATCACAATCGCATGTGGAAGGTCTACCCTCATATCACAAATCACAATTGCAAATATCAGGAGGAATGTCACTAAGGAATATGTTATACAGGCCGAAATGTGGAGTGCGACACGAGGGCCAGACAAGATGTAGCTCAGAACTATGATTTAATATATTCCAATTGTACATTGCACATCACAAGATCAGGAGGAATGGCGCTAAGGAGTATGTTATAAAGGCCAAAATACGAAGTGCGACAAGGTTTCATATCGTCACTTGCGATTTGTGATTGACCCTACCTCCACTTTCCACATCACCCCTACCTTTATAGCACATCGCACATCGAAAGCTTAGGAGGAATGGTGCTAAGGAATATGTTATACAAGCCGAAATGCGAAATGTGATACGAGGGCTAGATGCGATGTAGTTCGGAGCTTGATCTAAAGTATTTAAAGTCTGGCCGTGGGACCCTCTCATATATCGCACATTTCACATTGCAATATTAGGAGGAATGGCGCTAAGGAATATGTTATATAGGCCAGAATGAGAAATGCGATATGGGGGTCGGACGTGATGCAACTTAGAGTTAAATTTCAAAGGATTTCAAATTCAGAAGTAAGGGCATTTTCTTTGAGAAATCACATTGGAGGTAATAGGAGGCTTATAATGGAGCAACATGGAAAGCCGAAATGCGATGGAAAGGTAGACACAATACCATTCAAAAGTTAATTTAATTTTTTTTAAATTCCAGGATTATTTGTAGTCAAGTTGTTTTATGAAGAAACGTGAACATGGGTAGTGGACTCAGGTAAGTGATCCAACATAGAGTAAAGGAGAAGAGAAGATGGAACGCTGTAGGCACGAGCATAAGAGGTAGAGTTGGCAAGGAGGAGACATGATAACATCCTTTGAAACGTAGAGGCATAGGCAGAGTCGGGAAAAGTGAGCACATGGTGGCACTGTTGGAAACGCAATAGCTGGGTCAAGTCGGGCAAAGAGTCATTATTGCAAAACTATTAGAATATGACATGAGAAACATAAATGACATGACAACAAGCAGAAAAGACAAATATTGAACTCCAGGAAGAAATGCAGGGCAAGGATGTCCGATCTGTCTAGGAGACACATCAACACTTTAGGGAGATGCATCAAAAACAAATTAGATTCAACAAAAAGAATACTATTTCAAGTTTTCAGTTGTTTTCTTTGTTTGTTAAGATTGAAGTTATAATGATGCCCTCATTTGAAATGTAATAAGTAGTTTTAGTAGTTTAGGTAGTAGAAGTAGTTTCAATAAGTTCTAGCAGTTACAAACTGTTTTTGATGTATTTAAGCAAGACAAACAGAAAGAAGAAGGGTTCTGAGTTTCGGACCTCTGGAAGACTAAAAATTTGGTACTTACTTTTTTGAAGAATTAATAAAAGAAGCAACAAGTTTCCTACAACTGTTGATGGTGATTCATTTTTCCTGTGCCATTTTGTGTCTCTTCTTCCTTGAACGAAGTGAAGTAATGTAGTTGTCGGTCTCTTAATTACATTTGTGAGTAAGAGTTAAATAACCTTAATTTGTGCTCATTCACTCCAACTCCTCTCCCTTCAAAAACACTCTCTGGAACTTAAAAGTAGTAGATTCTATGTTTATAGCATATTATTTTGAGTTTCCTCTCTCTCCATAAATTCATTCTGAAATTTAGAGTGGTAGATTCTGTGTTACAACATATCTTTTTGATTTTCTTATACAATTCTTCTTTTCCATTCAGATATCAGAAGTTAATGGAATTGTAGAGTCTTTCATTGTACCATATTGTTAAGGGATTTAAAGAATTAGTTTCCAAAGGGGTTAAACAAATACCACCTAATATAATTTCTTTGTGACACATCTTTTAAAAAATGTCTTAAGCATTGATTCCTTTCCACAACCAAGGAATTGTCTCTTAAGATACAACATTTTTTGGCACCGTTTCCAGGGACAAAGAGACAAAGCTTATTTTCCCTGGGATTTTCACATTATTTCCTCTTGTTGTTCAGTGAGGAGAAAATATTTGGTTGTGTGTTTTATTCTCAGAATTATGGCTCAAAAAAGGAGTCACATGAGGTTAGATACCTCACAACAGAAGGTCCCTGCTTTATCAAATCTTGAAAGATTGGTTTCTAAAAGGGTTTGGAAACCAAAAACCCCCTCAACACCTAGTCCTACACTCTTTGATCCTGACAATATTTCTAGTAATCCTTTTTTTGAAGATATATCTAAAGTACTTCCTTTCTTGGAACAAGATTCACCTTTCACACCAATTTATTTTCAAGAACCTAAGTTGGAAGAAAACTCCTTTGAGTCTGCTTCTATTACTTTTACTCAAGCTCAAAAAACTCCAGTTGTTGGTCCCTCTTCCATTGTCCATCAACCCACTCCCATATCAGTTTTACCTCCACCTCTGTTCATTTTCAAAGCAGGTCCATCGACTGCATCTAACCAAGGAACAATCAATCAAGCTGCAAACATGGCAAAGACAACCTTTTTGTTGAACATATTTGCTCCACTTAACCTTCTACAACTAGTGAATGCAATGCCTCAAGAGTATCTTAAATTACTCCCATGTTTTACTGGAGAAGATGAAATAACTGTAGAAAAATACTTGCTTGTGTTTTGCAATTTTACTGAAAATCTAAATGTAGAACATCTTGATGTTGTAATGAGGATTTTGTTCAGTATTTGGATGAAGAGGCTAGAAATTGGTTTAAGGGATTGTCAAATGATTCTATTAATACATGGGAAGAACTGGAAAATCAATTCACTCAGAGATGGGGTGAAAAAAGGGATCATGGATATTCACTAATAGAATTCAATGCAATCAAAAGAAAACCAGATGAGAATATATTAGATTTTATCAAAAGATTCAATAAATTGTATAACGCGTTGCCTGTAGAAATGAAGCCCCATCCTTTTGGAGCAAAGGTGGTTTTTTCTGGGGCTTTTGAAGTCGATTTTAGTTTCACACTTAGAGAAAGGAGATCCATTACTCTAGAGAAGATACAGACATATGCGTTAGAAATTGAAGCTAATATGATTGCAGTTGGGAAGGTGGAAGGGAAACAACAAGTCCAAGAGAAGGGGAAAGAAAAATAAGAATAATCACAAGATCAAAGAATTGAAGATATGACGAAGGTGATAATTTTTTTTTTCAAATAAGCTAGTTAGGATGGAATTGGAAATTAAAAACTCCCGAAGACAAGTATAGCACAACAGAGTAGGATTTAATCCTCAATTCAGAAAACTACCCCTGCAAATTTTTCAGAGAAAGAAGAGATCAAGATCAGGTCCAAGAGCCATTGTATATAGAAGCAACACCCAGAGAGTCAACAGAAGATGACCAAAAGGAAGTTGAAGAGCAAATATCTGCTATGTACACAATAGAAGAGGACGAAGAGAAAGATTGTGAGAGAGAATATGTTGAAGCTGAAGTATCTTTTGATCAAGATGAAATGGATGAATATTGTAGGCAATTCATAGATTTCATGTAAGACGAGTTACATAAAAAGTATGATTTAAGGTCTATAAAGAGATCTAGATTGTAGGATAATGAATATGAACAACAAGATTCTATTCCTCCTCTAATGGAGACTCCACAACGAAAAGACCTCGTAAAAAAATTCAGTAATGGGGAGCAACCTATAAATTCGGTTATTAGAACAAATGTGCGGCATGGTGAACCTTCCCAGAGAAAATCAGTTGATACTAATATTTTGGAGAGAGTTGTTCCTGTACCCGAAAAAGCAACAAATTCTAGAAAGAGAGAAGAAGAACCTAAAAATAATGTTAAACAAACTCATGCTTTTAGTTTGAAAAAAGAGTTGGAGAAGGTAAAAATTCAGGTACCTCTTCTAGAATTAGCTAAATTACCAGTCTACAAGAAATAAATTTCAGGATTTATTAATCTCACATAGATTGAAGATATAAGCGACACTGTGAACTTACAAGAAGAGAAGCCAGTGGTCACCTTTGGTCCTCATATAGAAGAAGTAGATCCTTTTGTTCCACCATTCTATATTTCTTTGTTGCTTCATGGTTTTAGTCTCCATAATTGTATGCTAGACTCAGGAGCATCCCATAATCTCATGCCATTGTCTGTTATGAAGGAATCAAACATGCAGATTACCAAACCTTACAGGGATCTGTATTCATTTGATTCTAAAAGGGTGAAATGTGTTGGGTTAATTAAATATGTATTGGTTTCTTTGGCACAAATTCCAGTAAAGAGCATAGTCCTGGATGTAGTGGTTGTTGACATTCCAGCTAGGTTTGGAATGCTCCTGTCAAGATCTTGGGGAGAAAAGTGGGGAGGTGTTCTAAAATTGAATGTCACTTATGCTATAATTCCTATTTTCAATAGGGAAGAAAGGAGATTGTACATGGAAAAAAGGTTCGTGAAGATCACTACCAAGAATGATGCAGAAAATTCCCTTATTTATAGTCAAGAAACAAAAGATATTTCATGTTTCATGCTACATGAAGATACATAATTTGTTGAAGACACATGGAAGTGGCTATCTTCAGTAGTCGTAAATAATGAGCTACACTAAAAAAGGATTTGGAAATGCTACTTTGATGGTTCCTATTCCAAGGAAGGCACATTTGCTCGATTCTTGCTGATATCGCCAGAAACCTTCAATTTTGAGTTTATTCCAAGGGAGGAGAATAGATTGGAATATTATTTAGAAGTTTTAGCTAGCACCTTCAAGCCACCTATGAACCCAAGGTTAAGGTATGTTCAAAGCTTTGTATCTAAAAAACTTTCATGGTACCTCCCTATTGTGATATTCAAATTTCAACAATATGGAGGCATCAGGTCTATCATGCAGATGTTGGATTGGTGCCATTGGAAGGCTAACTCCACCTGATTAAGTTCAGACATTAATACATATATAGGAGTTGTGCATAAATAACCTCAGAAGTTGAGAATTTTTAGTTATAGTATTTCTAGTTCGGTATTTTCAGTTTAAGAATAAAGGAAAAAGTCCGAAGCGTAGCGGTTTCAGGAGGATTTCATACTGGGTTAGCTCCCATTTGGGGTTGACTCCATGCACAATAATGGCTATTGAGATGCAAGATCTATTTCACTCCATGCCCAATAAAGGCCACTGATCTACAAGTTCTCAACACTTTTCTACCAAAGTGTTGTCCCCAATCGGAGCCAGATGTTGTAGCATAATTTGACTCAGCTAAAAGTCAAGAGAGGTTCTGAGAAATTCAAGGTTGTTGAGGAACAATTGTTAAAATTCCAAGAAGACCTGTAATATGCTCGAAAGGATAACCACAAGCTCAACGAGAATTCATCATCAAATGTGCACTGGAACCAAAATTAGGGAAGCAATAATATTGGAAGTGTAATCTAAGATAGAGGAGCAGCAAAGAAGAAAAGCGTGCAGAAAAGGTCAAGTCGGGCTTATTCGCGTGCAGAGAAGTTCAAGACTCGGGCCATTTGATGCATTTAGAATATTGCACATAGGTCAGGGTCGAGTCATGCAAATATACATGCATAACAGTGCTTGAAGGCTTAATCACAATCACAAGTAGAAGACCTACCTGCATATCGCAAATCGCAATCGCAAAGCTGAGGAGGAATGGCGCTAAGGAATATGTTATACATGCTGAAAATCGAAGAGAAACACGAGGGCCAGATGCGATGCAACTTAGAACTATGATCTAATATATTCCAATTGCACATCACACATCACAAGCTTAGGAGGAATGGCGCTAAGGATTATGTTATAAAGGCCAAAATGCAAAGTGTGACAAGGTTTCATATCACCGCTTGTGATTTGCGATTGGACCCACCTCCACTTGCCACATCACCCCTACATTTATCGCACATCGTACATCACAAGCTCATGAGGAATTCCGCTAAGGAATATGTTATATAGGCCGAAATGCGAAATGCGATATGAGGGACAGATGCGATGTAGTTCAGAGCTCAATCTAAAGTATTTAAAGTCTGGCCATGGGACCCTCTCGCATATCGCACATTGCACATCCCAAGCTTAAGAGGAATGGCGCTAATGAATATGTTATATAGGCCAAAATGCGAAATGTGATACGAGGGCTGGACGTGATGCAGCTTAGAGTTAAATTGCAAAGGATTTTAAATCCGAAAGTAAGGGCCTTTCCTTTGAGAAATCGCATTGGAGGTAAGAGGAGGCTTATAATAGAGCAACATGGAAAGATGAAATGCGATGGAAAGGCGGACGCGATACTATTCAAAGGTTAATTCAATTTATTTAACGTCCAGGATTATTTGTAATCGACTTGTTTTATGAAGAAACGTGAATGCGGGCAGTGGACTCGGGTAATTGATCCAGCAAAGGAGAAGAGAAGACATAATGCTACAGGCATGAGCATAAGAGGTAGAGTCAGGCAGGAGGAGAGATGATAACATCGTTTGAAACGTAGAGGCATAAGCAGATTTGGGCAAAGGGAGCACATGGTGGCACTTTTGGAAACACAATAGCTAGGTCAAGTCAGGAAAAGAGGCGTTATTGCATAACTGTTCGAATACCAAATCAGAAACATAAATGACATGACAACAAGAAAAAAATACAAATATTGAACTCTTGAAGAAATTCAGGGAAAGGATGTCTAATCTATCAGGGAGACACATCAACACTTCAGGGAGACGCATTAGCAACAAATCAAATCGAGCAAAAATAATAATATTTGAAGTTTTAATTTGTTTTCTTTGTTTGTTAAGATCGAAGCTATAGTGATGCCCTCAATTGCAATGTAATAAGTAGTTTTAACCATTTAGGTAGTCGAAGTAGTTTCAAGAAGTTCTAGCAGCTACAATTTTTTTTTGATGTATTTAAGAAAGATAGAAAGAAAGAAGAAGGGTTCCAAGTTTCAAACCTCTGGAAGACTAAAACTTTGGTACTTAATTTTTTGAGGAATTAATAAAAGAAGCAACAAGTTTCCTGCAACTGTTGATGGTGATTCATTTTTCCTGTGCCATTTTGTTTACCTTTTTCCTTGAATGAAGTGAAGTAATGTAGCTGCCGGTCTCTTAATTACATTTGTGAGTAAGAGTTAAATAACCTTAATTTTCTCTCTGTCACACCAACTTCTCTCCCTTCATAAAAATTATCTAGAACTGAAAAGTAATAGATTATGTGTTTACAACATATTATTTTGAGTTTCCTCTCTCTCCATAAATTCATTCTAAAATTTAGAGTGGTAGATTTTGTGCTACAACATATAATTTTGAGTTTCTTCTACAATTCTTCTTTTCCATTAAGATATCAACTGTTAATGGCATTGTAGAGTCTTTCATTATAACAGATTGTTAAGGGTTTTAAATAATTAGTTTCCAAAGGGATTGAATGAAGACCACTTGATATAATTACTTTGTGACACATCTTTTAAAAAATGTCTTAAGCACTGATTCCTTTCCACATCCAAGGAATTGTCTCTTAAGATACAACGTGTCCCATGACCTTGGTTAGTATTTTGCATTTATTAACTTTTATCACATGGAATTTCACCAGGGCTCTTACAGAACCCTCCCCCTTGGGGGAACACCTTCCTTGGTGTTCAACACCACCTACAACCAAGAAAACCGTTGTAAGAAAAACATACTACCCATGGAGCTTTATAACATAGCTCGTTGTAATATTTAAAATGATCAACTTGATGATAAGCACACCAACATGAAAACATAACATCATAATGAAATGACACCCATACTTCTTATTGGATATTTATAACATAGCTCATGGCGGTATTTACATCCATACACATATGTACATATAGAAAAAACATCACAATAACATATACCAAACATATGTCAAAACATTTGATCAAACAACGGATAAGGATGGATACATGTCCCACATCTAATATGTCATTTCCCATGTAGTTTCATCGGGCCCAAATTGATTCCATTACACTTTAACCTGCTCTATAACTTGATTTGAAAGCATGAAAATTTTTCTTTGCAAAATTCACTGAGGTTCCACCTGGAATTATCCTTCTGGCTACACCTGTAATACATACCAGTCAATCACATGATCCACATCTTTAACATATTTCTTAAGAAATGAAACATGGAAAGCATCAAGGAATTTCACTGTCGAAGGCAGTGAAATTCGATAGGCTACTAAACCAATCCTCTCAATAATCCTGAAAGGTACAAAAAATCGTGGTTCCAACTTGAAACATGATCTAATCCACAACGATCTCTTCTTGGGCTTGATGCACAAGCACACATTTTTCGAAACATGAAACTCCTTGAACAATATGTTTCGATATGAATAGATTTTCTTCTTATCCTATGTTGCTTTCAAATTCTTCTTGATTACTTGCATATAATTTTCCATCTCTCCCAACATGTCTGGTCCAATCAACGCCCTGTTAACTGGATCACTCCAAATGATGGGAATATTTCAACTCTGCCATAAAATGCCTCAAACGGACTCATCCTCAATTATTCCTGATACCCATTGTTGTAAAAAAACTCTACCAGTGGAAGAAAATCTTCCCATTTTCACTACTAATGCATCACACACATCCTCAACATATCCTCCAATATCTTGTTGACCCTCTCTGTCTGTGCATCTGTTTGTGGATGATAAGCTGACAGAAGTCCAACTCTATGCCCAAACCTGCAAACAACTCCTTCCAGAGCTTGGAAGTGAACTTTGCATCCCTTTCTGACAGAATATTCTTTGGAACACCATGCAATATGACCACATCTCTGATGAACACCTGTGCTACATCGCTAGCTAAGAATGTGGAACTCACTGGAATGAAGTTCGTTACCTTTTTTAACTAGTCCACAACAACCATGATAGAATAGTGTTGGAAATGTTTTCATTGATGGCAAAGGAGATGGAAAAGAGAGAAGCAAAGTAGTAGAGAGGAAAAGGCAGTAAAAGAGAGCAGCAGAGTTAGAAAAAGAATCAGAGATAGTATCAGTATTGTTGAGGTAAAATGCTATGTGACAATATAATGGGGGTTCTGCATATAATTGAAAAAAACCCATATAATTGCTGAGACAGGGTTGAATATTCATTTGTGTAAATTTTGTGAGTAAGATCTCTAAGTTTTCTATGCAAGATGAGTAAGATCCAGTATAGTCTCTGAGCTAGGGCATCAATAACACCTTTCTGGACAGACCTTCACATAGTCCACTTCAACACTTCTTTCCATAGATCTGGTCCCAAGTTTCTTTACTCGAAGATAATCCACACTGTCAGATAATTGTTCAGCACCTTGAGCATGAAACTCGTCCTTTATACCATGCACAAAAGTCAGTATTACTTGAGGCCAAAAAAAAAAAAAATTCAGTCTTTTGCAATTACAGTTCTGGAAAATATCCAGAAAATATTCACAGGTGGGTTTTTGATTTCTCTCCACAGGTCTGGAATAATGGTTGTTTCCACAGGTCCGCAAGGAGTATTTCTTCTTCTTCTGCACTGTATTTTTCCTTATCTTAACCGAATATTCTTAACTGAAATCATACCTAGTCCAAACTGTACATACTTGTATTTATACTAGTCGGCTCATGTGGGAAGGGGCATGACTTTTACAATAGTATGGTGAATTGCTTGAGAGAATCGGACAGTTCGAATGGTCGAATGAAGGGTAGCGGTGAACTTATGAGAATGGAATGGAACCCATTCTCTACGTAATGGAGGTCTAAGATTGTAGACCTGAGGCGCTAGTAATTTCATTATGGATCAAAGTATAGTGTCAAAGGATTGGAAGGGAACTTGGCACTATTTGGTCGAACGCGCAGAGAGGGAAGGTTTAATAAAACCATAAATAAGACGATGGACCTAATTAAGAATGGTAATAGAATGTACGCAGGAGCAGAACCTTGAGTGGAGTACCGGAACCGTGAATGTTGAACAGTGAAACCGGGGAACAAAGAAACCGTGGTTTTCGCGTGGTCTCAAATATGGTAAGAAATTTTGAAGAAAATAACACCATATAGCTCCTTGACTGCCACGTGTCCATAAGTGGTTTACAAAAACCATTTATATCGTGTGATGTTTGGGAATTAACCCTCGTGTAATAAATTAACACGATATTTGTTTACATCTGTCGGATCGCCGAAGCGGACGCGATAAGCCCGCAGCCGTTAGCTGAGAAGGGTCGTTTAAGCGCTGGGGCCCAGTCCATCGCACAACTATTGAATATTAACCCTCGTGCAAGTTAACCGCACGGTTTCCTTAGGATCAGAGGTTGAAAGAGCGATGAATGATCCATCGTTGGATCATGAATGAAGTTGCAAGGTGACAAACAAGGTATGGGCCAGCGTTTGATTGTTGTTTGTTAAATAATCAGAATATAAATGTGTGGGCTAGCATGGGTTAAGTGGTTATGCCGAAAGGATAATAGGCATTAACATTACAGTCTTTTGACTTTCGAATGTATTGAGTTAAAATTGAATAGAGGGTTCAATTATATAGTGTGAAATGGTGGGGCTCGAAAGAATTAACCATTGAATAAAATGTCATATATATGACTATTATCAACATTGATATTAGTAAGCGTTTGGGCCTTAAATAGAAGGGCAGTTATAGGCGTAAATGAGTTATGTTATGGTTTGAACTATATGTGTAAGCTCCACATCGATAATCGAAATTCTGGGATGATTGGTGTTATAACCAATAAAAAGAGAAAGGGCTTCCGAAGGGAGTATTGAAATTGTCAGCTTTATGTTAAACTGGAATTCGAATATTCATTCAATGGGCTATCGCATTCTACGAAGGGGCCACTATATAATACTTTTAATTATAAAGGTCAAAAGTTAACTCGAATGCTTATAAGTGTATTGACAGAGATTCAGAGTTTGGATTTAATTGTATATGCATATAAATGAAATCTGAGAAAGTGGGGCCAGAATCTTAATTTATGTTGACTATTTGGTTCTCAATTAAGGTATGGCCGAAATGGATAAGCTATTTAATTGAGTCATAAACATTGAATGAAGGGCCATTTAAACAGTGAATGAGCCAAGTAAACTGTGGCTGGGATATTGCGCTATCACTTCAAAGTATGTTAAAAGTGGGCATATTATAGTTGTGGGCATTTGGAGTTTGACCAGGGTGGAACTTTGACGCGAAATGAAATGTTATGAAGATTTAAAGGAGTTTACACATAAGTTTATAAAGCCGGGAACATATATTTGTTAATATGTCGAAGACCATTGTGTAATGGAGAATTCCAATGACTTTATATCCATGGTTTAATTCATTGCACAAACAAATACAAAGAGTGCAAAATTGTGGGTCCCGACATATATGATTTCATAATAAAAATATAAAAGGTAGAGAACGTTGGAGGTGCATTATGGATATTATAATAAGGTTTAATCCCATTGAGGCAAAGAACAAATTTCCCACAATTACAGTTTGTTAGACATGGTTCACAACCATAAGATAACCTTGGAAAGAAAAGGCCTCCAGATATGTTTATCGAAATTTCCGTATCGACACATATATATATATATATATATATATATATATATATATATATATATATATATATATATATACATGTATATATATATACATGTATATATATATACATTTATATATATATATATATATACATGTATATATATATATGTATATATATATATATGTATATATATATATATATATGTATATATACATATATATATATATATATATATATATATATATATATACATATATATATATATATATATATATATATACATATATATATATACATATATATATACATATACATATACATACATATACATATACATATACATATACATATACATATAGACATATATATAGACATATATATAGACATATACATATATATATACATATATATATACATATATATATACATATATATATACATATATATATATATATATATATATATATATATATATATATATATATATATATATATATATTGTAACGCAATTATATGACAGTTTTAGATACACAATTGCAGTGAACAATAGACGTATGCAGAGCAGTTATCTAACAGCAGCATAAAAGGAAAAATCAGCAAAGCCAAAGGCCAGAAAATGGACTGAGTGAAATCGATATATGTAACTGAAAAATTGAATGTATATGTTTTAATTGATTTTATATTGTTTGTGATGCATTGGCAAGTCTCCAAAGGAAAACAAAAATCCCACTGTAAATTTGAAATTAATACATATTGTTAATTCTTCTAACTGAGTTGATAAAAGAAATAAGGAGTCAGAAGGAAAAGAGGCATGGCTGTCCATTTAGAATTCACAGTAGAATGAAAACAACCATGAAGCTATTTTGTATAAAACAGGCAATATCCAAGGGGAGAAAGTTATGAAAACAGAGAGAGAGAAGAAGAGAGTGTGCATCAGAACTGAAGAGAGTTGAAGAATATAAGAAAGCTGCAAGAGGTTAGAAAATGCAGAACTGAGGCAGTGAAGATAAGAATGAGGAGAAGCAGATAGAGATGTTGTGAAGAGATAAGACAGATATGAAGGCTGTTGCACAACAGTGAAGATGGTTCAGAACATAGCTGATATCCAAGGTAAATCAGCAAGTGGTTTTATTTTGAAAGAGTAAGGAAGTTGGAGCTTCCTTGCAAGTTGTAGCTTGCAAAATTGAGGTAGGAGCCTCCTATAGGTTGGTGCCTACAAAAAATCAGTGGTGAGAGGTAGTTGGAGCTTGCCTTTGCATCACAACAATAATAAGATGTGGTTTTCTCCCTTTATAGGTTTCCACTTATATCTGGTGTCTATGTGCATGATGTCTATGTGTTGATATGATATATATATTCTGTTAATACTTGCTGCTCACATATTAAGACTGTTGGTACATTATCTAATCTGCTTACTAATTTCTGCTCACAAATAAAGATTGCTCACACATTATGTTGATCATGAAATGAAGGTGTTAATAAAGTTAATGAAAAGTATTAAAAGTCCATGAATGTGTTAAACTGATTCACCCCCCCTCTCAGTTTAACTAAGGTTTCAAAAAATAGTGCTATATTAATTTCCTCGTTAAAATTGTCACAAAATCCATGGAAATGATCTCCCATTTCCATTCTTGTATCACAATCGACTGTAGCAGTCCACCTAGGTGCTTACACTCTTCCTTAACCTGATAATAATCCAAACGCCTAGCCAAAAGCTCTACTACATCTCTCTTCAAGTTCAACCAATAATAAAACTTCTTCACTGCTGTCAGCGTCTCCTTATAGCCTAGGTGACCTGAATATGGTTTCACATGAAACCTCTTAATATCAACTTCTTAAGATCACTGCTATCTGGTACATATATCTTATCTCGAAACCTAACCAAGTCATTCGCTATGAGATGATAATCCATATTCTGTATCGCTATACATGTACCACTACTTGTACTTATACCTGTACTCTGCTGCAACCTATGTACAATATCCATATACATGTCATCATGCTGAGCTTCTTGCAATATTCTATCCTGTAGATGTGTCCCATAGGAGGTCATAGTTGCTATGTGATTCATCTATATCCACCTACTAAGAGAATATGTGACCCTATTCTCTTTACCTTTTATGTACCTGATCTTGAAGTCAAACTCACTAACCTTGGCCAACCATCTTGCTTGCCTAACATTCATATTTGATTGGTTAAATAGATACCTCAATCCACTGTGATCACTCATTAATACAAACTGTCTTCTTAGAATATAGTTTCTCCACATCTTCAATGCATGTATGATCGTTTCCAAATAATTATCATGTATTGGATAGTTATACTCATGCTCATTTAGTTTTCATGATTCATAACATACCACTTGTCTAGCCTGCATAAGGACTCCACCAAATCCTCTCTTGCAAGAATATGTATATACTACAATCTCCTTGTCTGGATCTGTAATCTTTAACATTGGAGCATGTGTCAACAACATCTTAAGCTACTCAAAAATATTCTCACACTCATCTGTGCATTCAAACTTCTTACCTTTCCTATGCAATGACATGATAGGATAATAAATCTGTGAGATGTTCCTGATGAACCTCCTGTAATAACCTACCAATCCCACAAAGGATCTCACCTCATCTAAATTCCTAAGAGCTAGCCACCCCATGATGGCCCTTATCTTTTATAGATATATTGCGATTCCCTCCTTGGAAACAACATGTCCCAAGTAATGTACCTCATTCTAAAAGAAACTACATTTGCTAAGCTTAGGATACAATTGATTCTCTCTTAGAAATCTCAACACTATTGTTAAATGTTTGACATGTTACTCATTTTTAGAATATACCAGTATATCATCAATGATAACAATAATGAAATTTTCTAGATAAGAGCGCAACACACTATTCATCAAACACATAAATGTGGCTGGAGCATGAGTCAAATCAAATGGAAATACAACAAACTCGTAATGCCCATACATGTTCTTGAATGTGTACCTTATGATATTCTGATCTCAAGTCGATCTCAGAGAACACTACTTCTCCCTTCAATTGATCAAATAAATCATCAATCCTCGGTAATGAGTACCTGTTCTTTATGGTCACTTTGTTCAACTACATGTAGTCAATGCACAATCTGAGAGTAACATCCTTCTTCTTCACAAAAAATACTGGTGTGCCCCATGGTGATACACTCGGCCTAATGTATCCTTTTTCTAGCATCTCTTTCACTTGAAACTTTAACTCTACCAAATTAGGTGTGCTCATCTTGTAAGGTGCTTTTGATGATGGAGCTTCCCCTGGTACCAACTCAATAGAAAAATCTACTTCCATGTGAGGTGGAAAATCTCAAATATCTTCGAGAAATACATCTTGAAACTGCTATAGAACTGGGTACTTGCTCAAAACATCCACATCCTCAACTTCCTTACCTTTTTTGCTAGAAATATGTAGGTAAACAACACACACCCTTTCTTGTGACTGCGCTTGGCCTGCATAGTTGTAACCATCCTAACTAATGTTGATTTCTTCTTACCCTGTAGGACTCTTTGTTCCCCATTATCATCCAAGCATTCAATGGAATTATCATAACAATATACCTTGGTCCTATGAAGATATAGCCAATGCATACCCAATAGCATACTGTATGACCCTAAAGACAATACATTTCAGTGCGCTTCTATAGACATTCCATTCAACTCAAATGCACAAGCTCTTATCCAATGATGAAATCTCTTCTTGGTACCTATAGTCAACTACAAAAGCTAGGGATCTGCATGCACTTATATATTAAAATCAAACTTATCCACTAGGTGAGGAATAACATAACTATAATTAGATCAAGGGTCAACCAAAATAAAAATAACTTGATCAAAAAGCTTACCTTCCATCTCAATGATAGATGCTTAATGGTTTTACTACCTATTGTAAAACACAACATAGATCCTAAGAATACTATGTCCAACATATCCCACTATCCTTGCCTCCTACGCATTGTAGATCTGTGGCCTACCACCCTGATGTTGTGAAAAAACACTCCTACTATTATCTATGCCACAAGTCCAACACTGTATAGGCTTCCATCCTTCATCCTTATTCTTATCCTTAGATCAAAATATATTTCCTCTTCCAGATGCATTGAAATTCTTAATTGGTGAACCCTTATCCTTTCTACCAGTATCCTGAGGCCTTGCTCACTCCTTGCCCCATTTTCCTTTATTCTTATCATTACCTTTCCATTTTGGCTTTGCCTCATATCTTCACTTCGATTTCTCATAAAAATGATTAAGTTTCGAGATGGCCTCCTCCAATGATCTAGGCTCATCAAACTCATTCTTATCTCTGAATGCTATCAACAATCCACTAATAAATCTCTGAATCTTGGCCTTCTCCTCCTTTAGGTAAGGCACATATCTTAGTAACTCCAAGAAATTGCTAGTATACTCATCATCTATCATGAAACACATCTTCAGCTCATAAAAATCTTTTGCCCTGTCATTGTAGTATCTCTATGACAAATACTTCTTCTGGAATATCCTCTCAAACTCACTCTAAGTCAGCTCCTCCTCATAAATATCTTTGACGTTCTTCACATCTTCATACCAAATATATGCTCGACATTTGAGGATGAATGTAGCTATTTTGGCTTTCATGTTTTTCGAATAATCATTCAACCTAAAAAAATTGTTCATACCAAAAAACCATGCCTCTGCATCCTGTGGTTTCTTCATCTCTCCGTAAAATGTAGGTGGTTTTTCCTTCTTAAACTCACCTAGAAAATATACCCTTTCACTCCTCCTATAAGGATGATAATGATGACGATCATGCTACCTATTAGAATCATAACTAGAATGGTACATGTGTCTATCACCTCTCCTATCTGGAGTGTCCAATAATATTACACCTCTAGTCGTGTCCTCTCTATCTGGCATGTGACCACCGGGAGACCTACTGCCATATGCTCCATTGGTCCCATCCTCCTGTCCATAGTTGATCTGAAGTGGCCCTTGTTTTTGAAATTCTGAAAAACTTTGAAGGATGGTTGCATTAACCTCTTCTTTCTTTTCCTGTGCCTATACGAGTCTATCATTATCTTCCTTGAAAATCCTTATTTCTTCCTTGAAACTTCTTAGTGTGTCTGCCAAGTCAGAAGAGTGCCCAACACCATGCTCATCATATGAATCATAGGGAGAGTCTTTGTAGTCTACCATCTTGCTATTCATTTTGATCTTTCTCCTACAATGCATAATATGTTAGCTAAATGAAATCACAATAAACCAACATACCTTAGAATAATTCGGGGAGGATATCTCATATGCAAGATCAATAAATTAGTGTAATACATGTATAGATATATTCATATCAAGATATAGACATATAACACATAAGCATATCAACATTTAAATTCCATTGTAATATCCCCAAAAGGGAATGCAACAATACTGAAATAGATTATGCAGAGAAATAACATAGATCATCTAAGTAAGAGAAGGAGGCCAATATGGAGAATCAATATTTAAATCTATATCAGCAAATTAGATTTATATTGAATCCCATAAGATGTATAACAGGAAATAAAAGACTTTTACATGAATAAATCCTCAAAATGAGGTGTTGCAACCATATATTATGACTGAAAAGAGATTGACAACATTATTTTATTGGTTGAAAGAGCTGCAGATTACACTTCAGATATAGAGTAGATCTATGTGCAAAAATTTATATCTATATCAGATCTGTACACTAGATGGGCTCTTCTTCAAATTCCCCTTGGGGTTTTCAGCAAAAGATGAAGTACAAGGAGTAGATCTAAGATCTAAATCTATAGATCTGTAGAATGATTCAGATATTTAGAAATAGATACAACAGTATTCAGATCAGATCTGAAATTATAAGAAATAGATCTGCATTCCATGGATCTCCATAGTGAATGGCATATCCCCAACACTAGAAATATCTCCTCCAAAAGTGTGCCAAAAGACCCTGAAACAGTACCAACACAAATAATGCAATTTTGCAAGCAAGATTGCGCTGTAGGCTCTAGAACATGTTTGGCTTGATGCCAAGATCTAAAATTGTAGCTCCAATCATACAATACTCTCTTGCCAATGGGATAGAATTCTTCCCCACTGAAAAGATGCACTAGATTGGCCTAGATCTGAGTAGATCTAGCCTCCACTTGCTGCAGCTTTCAAATATAACCAAACCCTCAACAGGATCTGCATTGTATATGGAAGAAGAAGCTTGGCCTTCAACCAGATAGTGGACAAGAAATGCAAGACTCTTCCAAGAGGCCTCTCAAGGAAAGAGGTGGGATTCCTGCTCAGGAACACCCAGTTCTAAACAACACTATTCTCTGCTAAACAACAAGGAGAATAAGAAATGTCTAAACAGAAAAATTCTTGAGAAATAACATAATCATCAACAACCTTCTCATGCTGCCATCCTCTTCCTTTTATAAGTTTGAGAGCTTGCAAAACCCTAAACCATCTCAATGAAATAGCTTCTTTCACATGAGCCACCTCCATCTAAAACTGCATTGTGCCTCAATGATGGCCACTCCTCCTAGACAACGCTATTGATTTGGTCATGGTTGACCCAGTCAAAAGATTCATCCCCTTTCACACCTAAGGGTGTTTATTTAGATAGCCTAAATTTAGCTTTGTTCTCATGTGGAATTTATTTATTTACTATTTTAGGAGTTTTATGATCCTCCCTTACACATTTATTCATGAAATAGAAAAATGAAACAAAATTGAATATTCCCATTAGCTTGGGCTAATTGTGAATATTACAGTTTTCCCCTCCAAAATGTTTCTTGTCCTCAAGCAAATGATAAGTTGAGTGCTACAACTCTTCTCCTCCTCCATTTGTGACACCATCATCATGTGTTAAGCCTCCTCCATAAGCTAAGTGTTCACCAATTCAACCCTCCATGAATTGTTCCTCCAAGGTTCTCATGAGACGTGCATAGTCCATCCCACAAGGAGTCAATAACTCAAATGAAACAAACATGGATGAACCAATACTCTCCCTGCAACATGTAGCATAAGATACATAGAGAGTCTCCATATCATGTGGTACATACCTACCTCCCATCCTCCCTCCATACATCCCCATAAAAAGTACAAGTATATCATCAATGTATGGGAGCAAAAATACATACATACAAACAGAAATTTGAGCATGTGGAGGTGGGTCATATTCCCACATATGGTACCAGCGTAGGGCATCTCCTGCCTGCATCAGAGCAAGATATGGTAAGTGGTTTCCCCACCACTTAATTGTTGTCCATGTCATCTCACTATGGCTAAAAGTGTGAGATATGTTTGGTGCCTTTGGAAAGCATCCATCATGATGAAAATTCTCCCTTTGTTCATCAAGGGAGTGGCCAAATTTAGAAATTTGCATGGCCCAAAGTTTGCCATGAGATTTAAAGTTGGATTGCTCCTTCTTAGAGCCATGGACTGCATAAACATGGTGAAAGAATAAGTACAATAAGAAAATAAAACTTTCTTTACATGATTATATTCTTCACTGACAATATTCCTCATACAAATGGAGTGGTGCATGGATCTATCTTCTCTCTCAAAAGAGGGAAAAGATGGCTGAAATAACTCTTGCATAGAGTCATGTTGTTAACACAACTCCACATAGTTCATGCATTCTTGAAAATGCTGATGTAGTTCTTCTTTCAAGCCTTCCCAATCAAATCTCTTCATGATGATTTTGTAGATCTTCATGGAATACATATGGCTGAAACAAAACTCTTTGTAAGGTCTTCGTAGTAACTTCTGCTTGAGATTGGAGGCTTTAGACAAGAAGATCCTACCATGATGATAGATGCCTCCTCCTTGGAATAAGTAGCCCTCTTCATGCAGCTGGTCATCAAGTATCATACAAGTGTGAAGATATTTTGAATAATCCATCAACAGTTGGGATTTCCAATATAGATCTAAACTGCTCAACAATGACAATGTTGATGATGTATCAACAGAAATGTCTGTCATGTTGCTACTCTCCTCCTTGACATCTCCCATGCAAAGGTGTGTGTTGGGATGCCATTCCTTCCAATCTTCTCCTCCCACAGTGTAGAACCAGAAATGAGAGTGGGTGATGATGACAAGGGAAGCAGATCTCCCTCCTTCTTGAGCTTATCCAAGGCTCCCAGTGCTGTAGCTTTTTCTTCTAATGCTCCAATCCCTCTTAGATCTAAGATTGAAGCATCATGTTGTGAGGTATTCCCCACAAAATCTGAATCAGGTGGCCTCCCAGGTGGTTTACCACTAGATAAGAGGGTCCCATGCAGAAATATTATGAGCATGAGAGTTGGGATTGTAGGGTCCTTTCTTCCACTGCGCAATTCCATATCTGATTTCTATGTGGAAGCAATATGTGAGGGGTATGTATGAATGCATTTGATCACTTGAGATTCACCACTCTTCTTGTCCACCCATTCCATTTGCAAAGCCTCCCAACCAATGGTGACTTTCCCCAATGTAATCAACCATTGAACACCCAAAATCACATTGGTATTCAGTATGTCAACCAAAAAGAAGTGATCAACCAAAGTGTAAGTACCCATGGTGACTGAAAGTGATGGGACATAATGCATGAATTGCATTATTCTATCTCTTGGGACCAAAATAGAGAATCCCTCAAAAGTATCAGTGGGTATTTCCCTCCTTTGCACAAGATGGGCATTAATGAAGTTGTGGGTAGCCCCACTGTCAATCAATACAGAAACCCTCTGATTCATGATTGAACCTTGAACTCTTAAGGTCAAGTACTTAGTTACTCCTCTCAAAGATGTAAGAGTTCCTCCAATAGAATCAAATTCTCCATTTCCATCTCTTGATGGTGTTGGATCTTCTTCAATAATGTCAATGCTGTGACCTCTTCTTAGTTCATCATCTTCTTCTTCCTCCTCAAAATCTGAGAAGACCTCTATGTAATGTGCTTTTCCAGTAGCACATCTATGTCCAGGTGCCCATGATTCTTGGAAAGTGAATCATAGATTCTTCTTCCTTAGTTCTCTCCGGACTTCTATATCAAGAGGCTTTTTATATGAGTTCTCCTTTAAAGGAGAAGCTTTCTCTTCCTTTCCTTTGGAAGGAAAAGTGGGCTTGTGCTGAAATTTTGCCTTTGATTTTGGCAAGGTATCTTGAAGGCCTCTAGCCCTCTCAATAGAATCATGCAAGGTAGTGGGATTGGTAGATTTTACCAACCCATGAAGAGGTTCATCTAGACCATCGATGAACATGTACACCCTTTCTGTTGCAGACAAATCAGGAACCATAACAGATAATCTTAAAAATTCAGAAATGTAAGAATCTATATTACGTGATTGTTTCAAATTTGCAAGGCTCATGAATGGTGCCTCTAGATATCTTCTGTCAAACCATTCCACCAGCCTTCTAGTGAAATCTGAATAAGCAGTCACATTGGCATGACCCAATGTTGACAAGCCATGGAACCACCAGTCATGTGCTTCACCTTCAAAGTGCAGCGCTATAATCTTGATAGCTTCCATCTCTGGAATCTTGTTCAACTGAAATTAGATGTCAAGTTTTTCTACCCATGCTTTGGAAAAACACTTGTATGAGCCATCAAAATTGGGAAGAAATAATCTGCCCATAGAGTGATGTCGATCATGATTCTGAGTGAATCCACCATATCTATGATGATGCCTTGGTCTTATTTTGTCCTTGAGGTGACAAAACTCCTGAAAAATCAACTGATATTTGAATCTCTGATTTTGAGACTCATATTATTCAAAATAGTCTTCAAGGGATGCTTTCACTTGAAACCCTTCATTTCCCATAGAAAAAATGTTAGGCATGGTAGAGCGTTGGGAAACTTGTGGCTGATGCACTGGTTGATCATTCTAGTGGTGAGACATGCCAGAGCTTTCTCCAAGATGAAGTCTCTTAGGATATTCTTTGATTCTTTCCATCCTCATCTCTTTGACATCTCTAGCAAGATCTTGCATGGCTCCCAAAAGGATCTTTGCAAAGTCCTTTCATTCTTCATCACTTCCAGATTCAGGGGCTTTACCCTTGTCTTTATCATCATTTGTGTAATCAAATTTCTTCTGTATTATTTTTAGATACCTCTTCTCTCTGTCAGTAAGAGGCTGTTCTTATTCTGAAGACATATTGGCTTTTAAGAAAGCACAGGTTGTGCCAAGATGATTGCTCTGATACCACTGTAATATCCCCAAAAGGGAATGCAGTAATACTGAAACAGATTATGCATAGAAATAACGTAGATCATCTAAGTAAGAGCAGGAGGCCAATATGGAGGCTTAATATTTACATATACATCAGCAAATCAGATTTATATTGAAGCCCATAAGATTTATAATAGGAAATATAAGACTTTTACATGAATAAATCCTCAAAATGAGGTTCTGCAACCATATATTATGACTGAAAAGAGCTTGAAAGCATTATTTTATTGGCTGAAACAACTATAGATTATACTTCAGATCTAGAGCAGATCTATGTACCAAAAGTTAGATCTATATCAAATCTGTGCACTAGATGGGCTCTTCTTCAAATTCCCCTTGGGGTTTTCAGCAAAAGATGAATTACAAGGAGTAGATCTAATATCTAAATCTGCATATTTGCAGAATGATTCAGATATTCAGAAATAGATACAAAAGTATTCAGATCAGATCTAAAATTATAAGAAATAGATCTACATTCCATGGATCTCCATAGTGAAGGGAAGATCCCAACACTAGAAATCTCTCCTCCAAAAGTGTGCCAAAAGACCCTGCAACAATACCCACACAAATAACACAGTTCTGGAAGCAAGACTGCACTGTAGGCTCTAGAACATGTTTGTCCTGATGCCAATATATGAAATTATAGCTCCAATCATTCAATACTCTCTTGCCAATGGGATAGAAGCCTTCCCCACTGAAAAGAGGCACTATATTGGCCTAGATCTGAGTAGATCTAGCCTCCACTTGCTGCAGATTTCAAAGACAAAAAAACCCTCAACAAGATCCGCGTTGTAGTTGGAAGAAGAAGCTTGGCCTTCAGCCAGATAGTGGATAAGAAATGCAAGACTCTTCTAAGAGGCCTCTCAAGGAAAGATTTGGGATTCCCACTTAGGAACACCCAATGCTAAACATCACTATTCTCTGCTAAAAAACAAGGAGAATAAGAAATGTATAAACAGACAAAATATTCAGAAATAACATAATAATCAACAACCTTCTCATGCTACCATCCTCTTCCTTTTATAAGTTTGAGAGCTTGCAAAAACCTAAACCATATCAATGAAATAGCTTCTTTCACATGAGCCACCTCCATCTAAAACTGCACTGTGCCTCAATGATGGCCACTCTCCGTAGACAACGCTGTTGATTTGCTCATGGTTGACCCAGTCAAAATATTCAACCCCTTTCACACCTAAGGGTGTTTATTTAGATAGCCCAGATTTAGATTTGTTCTCATGTGGCATTGATTTATTTACTGTTTTAGGAGTTTTATGATCCTCCCTTACATATTTATTCATAAAAAAAAAAAATGAAACAAAATTTAATATTCCCATGAGCTTGGGCTAATTGGGAATATTACAACCATGCTAGTTAGAGTCCAGTCATCAATTCATGACCACATCACTGCACTACCATGACCACATGCATGAAAACATCCACCATGCTAATGCACATGGAAAATAAATAAGCATAGACATAGAAAAATCACAAGAATAAATATAGAAAATACACAAGCATAAAAATCATGCAATCAAGAATAAAGAGACAATAATTGTGACAACATATAACCACATGTAACCAAACATGCATGTGAAATACATGTAATAACATACAATGAAATATATACACAACACGTAACCAATTATATAGTCATGACGAAACAATGTCCAACAACACCATCAATATACACACAATGAAATCACTGCAACCATGACCAACACTGTGTAGATGCACTGAGAACATACACCATAGGTATGAGAAACACATATGAAACTATCAGAAAAGCATGACCAACACACCTCCCATCCAGTCAAAGGGGAGAACCATGATATAATACCACTTTATAACACCCTCATCCCACATCTACACAAGTAATCAACTAACCAAGGTAAAAATGTGACAAAGATTTACTATGAAATGATTCAACCTTCTAGGCGACCTTAAGGAAGAAGAATCGATAGAAACACATCAAAAAAATCTTGCGCATTCACAACAAAACTCCCAGGAGCTAACCCAACCCCTCAGGCCTCTAGCCCCTGTTTCCCACTGAGTTTTTAACCCACTTAACCCACGGACGCACGCATAAGCCTGCATGCCTGCATCTGGGAGGCTCTGGACGGACACACAATCCTGCATGCCTGTGTCCAGGGACTAAATTTCCCTGACTTGTGCCCGCGTCCACAATATTTAAGGAAAATTTTCAAGCCCAGAGCTTAGGTCATTGCCCAAAACTCAATGACAAGTTCAAGAATGAAATAACACATCGAAAAAATGATGCTAAAGCAATTATTCAAACAAGGACTTGACTAGACACCTACTAGCCATGAGAGGAATTTTGTCAAACAGTCACACATGAAATCTATAGGTGTAAACAATATATATGAGCATAGGGGTATCATACTTATCTGAGAATCACTAAGAACCATAGTTGTTACATCACATTAACTTCATTATAGTATATTAAGGCATATATACATTATTCATTCAATTAGGAATCAAAACATGATGAGATCCATACTTCATCACCATCATAACAATCAGACATAACTAGCATATAAGAAAAATAAATGACAAGCACATACCAACCATATAAGCCATAGAATAAAAAAAATATTTACCCATAAAAACAAAGGGAAAAAGAGCTCTTATTTCCATAATAAAAATGCAACCAAGTTTGGGACTTCCATGTTCCACCCGACCTTAGACATGGCTGAGCCAAATCTCTCTTCAGCTAGTCAGCCCTGTGCCATATTCCAAGCATGAATGTGGGATATCATAAATCGGATCCATCAAAACCAAACCAGGGATTCCAAAGGCCAAACCACCTCAACCCTCAACCAATTATTCCACCTCATGGTCGGACATCACAACCATCATAGGTTGGTCTCTACCCAAGTTGTTCCAGGGCTCGAGAGTGTTTGTTAAAGCCAGAGCTTCCAAGACTAGTAACTGAACCCCAAATGTTATAGGTATTCCATAGAGTTTTAAAAAATAGGGCTTCTAGGATTAGTAACTCAACCCACCTACAAATTCTAGAGCATTTTTCCAACCAAGGCTTCCAGGACTAGTAACTCAACCCACAACTGTCCACCCAACTTTCAGAGCGTTTTCCCAACCAAGGCTTCCAGAAACTAATAACTCAACCCACAACTAAAGGAACATGAGAACCAAACATAAAAAAAATAATGAAATTAAACCCACAACACCATGGCTATTTAGGAAATGGAAAGGCTAGGAAAATCCACTGTCAATCTAGGAAATCCTCCATGCCAGTGACATATCATGACCAAGAAACCACATGCATACACCATTCATGCCAAAACTAGTGAGGAAAAAATATATACAACTCGGTACCTACAATAAAAAAACTGTTGTAGCTACTAATCCCAATATCCTCTTGCACTTTCCTACTCTTCCTTTTTCTTATTGCTCCAAATCACCAAGTATGCGACACCCTCTAAGAGTGCTCCAAGAAAACTCCATGTATCGAAGGGAATGAGAGAGAGAGAGAGAGAGAGAGAGTAATGAGAGAGATCCAAAACTGAAATGAAAAAAAGTACCAACTGATCCTCAAAATTGTTTTTATTGATGGGACCATTTGTTTTCTTAATTTTCCTCCTCACATGAAACTAGTGACCTTTCACCTCCCTTTTCTCCTAATTTCCATTATTTTCATAAATAAATGTGCCAAAAATACTTTTTTCATATTTAATTCCTTAGCCATTGCCTTTGCCAATTTCCATAGCCATAATATACCATGTGGACACCCGTAATAGGATGTTTTTTCCCAAGATTAATCTTGGAATATATGTCCCATGAACTTGGTTATTATTTTTCCTTTATTAACATTTATTACATGGAATTTTCACCAGGGTTTCTATAATAAGTGTGTCCAATAGTTTATGGGAATAAATTCCCATCTCAGGACCTCAAGGTCTTGAGCCTTAGCGAAACTGGAAGTGTACACATTGTAGCATGGCTGAGAGATGGAGTATTTCCCCAACAGTTAAATTGAAGGGATTCCTATCTCGGGCCTGAGGATTGTGATTAAAACCCAAACAAAATTAATGATATAAAATAATGGAATGAGGCTTAAGGATGAAAACCACCAAAAATAGGCCATAAAAATTAGAAAGGTAAATTCATGTTTTGCACCAAGGGTCGAGACTAATGGGACTTAGGCGAGGTGACATGGACATAAGATGACATGGCGCATGGTGGTGTGCCACGTGGCAGTCGTATCTGACCATATTAGAGGGTCAAGGGGACCAAAATTGTCTGACATTTGGTTCTCCTTGATGAGGCCACATGGAGGGAATGCCATCATCTCAGCCGTCGGGGTCTTGGGACCTAGGGAGGATTGTGGAAAATCACGATAAGCAGCAGGCTGAGATTGCCGAGAGTTGAGACAAAAAGCCTTCCGTCAATCAATGCAGACAAGTTCATATTGCCTAGGAAAAACGAGAAGGTGGATGGTAGTATTTTGAAGTTAATAAGGTGATAAGGGCTGAGAGATGGGAAGAATTGCTCAATAGTTGGTGAGAAATATCCCATCTCATCCCAAAATTAACATTTTGTGAGTTTGTGCTTTGTACTGAGAAAAAGGAGCGGTCAATGATGAGATTACATGTGCTAGGAAATGGAAAAATTATAACTTTATGGGGGTTGGACCAGTGGGACCATGAGTTGATGATGTGATAGCCCCACATGATAGAGGTTATATACACGTGGACAAGACATGAATACATAGACCTCCAATGAAGGATGGATGGCTACCACGTGGGAACCAAATCTGTGCCATGTTATCACTAAAAAAATGAAGCATCATTTGACAAATTCATATAGGTTCATGTGTCAAAGGTAGGGTTCTAGGGTTCATTTTTATTTACTTGGTCAAGGAAAATTTTAATTTTTTCTTATTTAAGCTTACCCTAAGGTCTAAACCCACTCACTTTCAAATATATTCATGTCACATCCCTTATAATTTTCTGATATTTTTCAATTCCCAAGGTTTTAGTACTGAAATGGTCGTTTTAGCCAAGAAACCATAATTTCATAGCGAAATACATTGAGAAATTTCACATTTCGCTACGAAACCACTGATACTTTCATAGAGAAAACACCCAAATTTACACTGAACACACTACGGAAGTGAGGTTTCTTGTCTGTCATGTCAAGTTAGCTGTTAAGTGTTAGAAAATCATTTGGAAAGGGTAAATTAGATACCATTCGAGTCAGTTAGGGTAAAGATCAAGGTACATGGTCAGGTATGAAGTCATCATCACCATTTTAGGCATGTATGAGTCATCATTGTGTTGTGAGTGGGCATCGAGCTTCAAAATATTTCCAAATTAAGTCATTTCCCATTCTTCATTTCATCTTTGCGTGATATTGAGCTCTGGAGAGCATTTCGTTAAGCCAAAGTTGTGGCTGGTATTTTCAAAGGTTGCAGATATTAGTGATCAAGCGAGGCAGATAACTATCAAGCGAGGTTGAAAAGACACTAAAGAAACTATGGATGAAATAATAAAGACAAATAAGGGTGGCCAATGTCTAAGATATGAGCTATCAAATATGGATCTGATTAATGAAGACCCAACAACAGTAGAAGTCTTCATAAGGATAGGATGTATATAGTTTTGTGAAAGACTACAAGGCTGTCATTTACATGTTTCCAATGAATTTGCTTTAAATTTTAGTGGAACAACTATTAAAGTGGGGATTTTGAATCTTTCTATTACACCAGAAGTCATTGCAACAACAACAGGGATTCCAAGGAGACAAGAGAAGTGGTTCAAAGGATTCCAATTTAACAAGGAGGAGTGCAAAGAGTTTTTCAAGCTAGAAAACAATGAAATGGACCTTACTAATGCCATCCCAAGAAGCTACATGAAGGATAACTACTCAAATTTGCTGCTCATCATCCAAAAATATTTTACTAGTGAAGGGAGATACCATAAATTCTACTCTTACCATTTCAAGCTTCTCCTACATTTTACTGGCAAGATATCTCTTGATCTGCCTTTCGATTTACACATAAGTTTATAAAAAATGGTAGATAAGGTCCAAGAAAAATCTGAAGGAATTGAGACTTCATTGTTTCATCATGGTTTAATTAAATTGTTGGTTTTAGATGAGCTCCAAAGATTAGGTAGAGACTGGTCTTTATTTTTGTTTTTTAGTGGTTTTGAGTTGGATACTCTTACTCCTACAAGAAATCCTAAACCTAGGAGTATCCCATCACCCTTAGTAGTAGAACAAAGTGAACTAGTGGTGGCAGGACCAAGTGAACCAACAAGAGTAGAGAAAAGTGAACCAGTCATGATGGAAACAAAGCAATTGCAGAGTTTTGTTACACCCATTGTTCCACCTGCAAAACAAAAGTCAATCAAACCTACAAAACAAAAACAAGCTGTGAGTAAACAATGAAGCAAAAGGATGACAAGGAGTCAAACAATGGCTTTAGAAGATAAAAAAATGGTTTTAGAAGACAGAGCAGTAGCTAAATTAAATTTAGAAGACATATTACATGCCATTGAAATTGAAGAGACTCTTATAGTCCAGGTCGAAGATGTAGAAGAAGGTGGAAAAAAACTAAAGAAAGCTAAAACTGCAAAGAAACTAGAATTTGAAGGAGAAGATGCAGGTTTTATGTTCCAGGAAAGAAAGCCCATGAAAAGGCATGCTAAAAATCTATTAGAGAGAAGTAAAGAGGTTCATCCACCCACTGACACAATTTTTGGGTATGTGTTATATGAGTGGTATGCGGTCCCACTCATATGCGGACCCACCCATGTTTTGTGCATGAGTTTGCACATGGCTTTGGGGTACGATGGTTTTCGGCCCCTGGTATTTTGTAGATCCGGTCAAGGGAACTACGGTTATGTTCTAATCCAGGGTTAATGGATTGGGGTTTATGTATGCTTCGGCATGTATATATATGTGTTGTAACACTAAAAGGAATATAATGAAAAATCAAGCTGGTAGTCCCGATTTGGGATCCAGGGGAAAAATCTCTGTGTTTATCTGTTTTATGTTTTATGCTCTCGCTATTGTTTATTTTCTGTTATAAGATTCATGTGTAGATAATTTATTTTCAGGGTTAAAACCTACAACAATCCAGACACCACAAGACATCATTGATCTTTCATCACCTGCAGAGAAAGATACAGTTAGCAAACCAAAGAAAGGAAAGGAGAAAGTAATGGAAAAAAAAGAGTTTGAACTCATTGAAGAACAATTGAAGTTGTCCAATCATGAAATAGCTGTTATGAAGAAGGAAGCAAGGAAACACAATGTCCAGAAGGTTCAGTTTGAAAAGATGAAAGATATTTGGGAAGAGTAGGTTGACAGTGTTTCCAAGACCCTAGATAATACACAACAGTTAATAAAATGGACCATGCCATTGATGAAAGAGGTGAAACATGTCAGGAAAATGAAATTTCATTTGAAATCTACAAACAGAAAGTTGGAGGATTGGGTTAAAGACCTACAGGAACAACTAGAACTAATCCATGAGGAATTGGAGAAAAAAGGCCTTAAAATGACAGTAGTTGAGGAGCCAATAGCTCAACTCATTATCAATGAGGAAGAAACACGTCAAGAATCCTAGGTTGAGCTGGTTTATGTTTTTGAAGGTAAATGGAATTTTGGAAACAAGGTTTTTACAGTTGGAAGACACATTTTTCAAGCTAGACAAAAATCTGGAAATTTCACTGTTTTCAGCAGTTTCATAGCGTTTCCTAGGTTTGAAGCCAGGAAAATGCTACGAAACTACTGTAGATTTATTTTTTATTTTTGAACCATTTTTAGAAGCTTATAAAGGGTGAAAATTATATGGTAGAGGTTTCAAGACATGAGGAATACCATGCATAAGGAAAGAATCAGAAAAGGTGATGGAAAAAGGAATTTTTGTAACGCTACGAAAGTACGCTACGAAACTGTCATACTTTCATAGCGTGTTGTTTTGAAGCTTTATGAGCAAGATTTTGTGTAGTTATGGATAGGTGGATACTTTCAAGGGTTCAAGGGACCTTTCCAGCAATCATTCAAGAATTAAAGACCAGGAGATGAACGCAACTCATCAGCTAAATCATGCGTTGAAGATAAGGACCAGTTTTTCTAAAAAACAGGGTTTGTTTCCAGATTTAGAGGAGGTCAATTAAGATGTCATGTAGTGATGAGTCCCATCACACCCTATTCGAAAATGTGAAGGAATATTTTTAAAATATGTAACTGATATTAGGAGATAAGGTAGTTGATGTAATAATCAACAGTTTGAGTCCTATTAGGAAAATGAATGTAAAATAGAATACTTGTCATTTTCTCATTAATGTAGATGCTTTTCTTGTTATGCAAGGTGTCCTTAGCAAAATTTTGATGAATCTAGCCATGAGGAAGATCATATCATCATGTAACAAGTCTATTTAAGGGAAGATATTTGAATTTGTACGGGTTCGAGACTTTTTGGAAAAACTGCAGCTTTATGTAATTGACTATTTTCAATAATACAGAGACTTGTTTCTTGACCAACCTGAGATTCTAATTTAGTTTTTAGTGTTTATCTGAACTATATTTTCTATGTGTACCATTTGCAGTGGTTTTCATCTTTAATACTCAGAATACATTCATTTAATGCTCTAACTTCCTTTATAGATGAATTTATTGTGTTATTTCCAATTTCATGAGTGCTTACCTTTGCTAAAAACTCTTACCTGCCTAAACTTCCATGTCAAGTGAAATTACTACTGAATTATTGATTTTTTGACTCCATAAGGCCAATGTTTGCAGACTGATGTTCTTTTCAACATAAACTTATCACAAACAAGTCGTTTTACAAGTAGAGTTAGCCATCTAGTTTATCATTATTATATATCATTAACCCTTTTTGATAGAGCCCTCTCAGACTGAAGAGGCTAAGCTTTAGTCACAAGTTGGTTTGAAACAGTTACATAAAGTTGTCTAGTTAGCAGCCAATCAGGTGCAATTTTGTGATAGCATGCCACATAGAAACAAAATCCTGACATGATAAGATTTTAATGAACCAAATTTAAATTACCATACATTTTGGTCCGAGAGTTAGTTTTCAATAAATTTTCTATCATCAAAAGCCATTTCCAAGGCAGATGAAATTGTGGTGCTAGTTTTTGGTTTCAAGGAGTTCGAAAAATGACAAAATTTTAAGACCCCATTTCCATAAAATGATCTTGGAGGTTGGATCAATGATAGAAACACCTTATTTTTCCCTTTGGATGGTCTATGTGGTGGAAATGGTGTTACACATGCTTGTCGATAATGTGCATTTAATTTTCCAAACTGATGCAAAATTTAACATAGTAAGTCTATCTGATTAGCTCCATGGCACATAATGATATTTACAATATTTATAGTAAATGTTTGTATTCAAATCATCTAGCAACCACAACTCATGTGTGTTGCGGTACATTTCCCTTCAATCTTACTTGAACGCTTATGTATTGAAACACCGAAAGAAGGATTACCAACATTTCGAATGGAACTTACCCACAAAATCATTGTCTCCCTATATAGTTACCAACTATTGGTATCTCGTATGTAATTTCTATTATATGGGACAACCTAATAGATACAAAATTAATACAAGATGATTGCAATAAACCTCGATGTTTTTAAACTATTTTTTCCACTTAATTTAGAGATTCATTAAATCTTGTGATCGTGACAAGTGGCATACATGCAATGAATAGTACACAGTGGGGTTACACGTCAGAATTGATCAACACCAAAAAAGTAGTTGTATAAAACAATAGGCATGTGGACACAAAGATATGCAGACCAAATGAAACAAAGTTTCTTCCACACAAATGAAAATTTCCAATGTATAAAAGCACTTTAAAGTACCACATGTGACTTCTATTAGACAAGCTAGCCTAATAAATATAAACTTAATAGATTAAGGCCACCATTTATAGGAGATGATCACAATAAACCTCAAAGTTTTAAAACCATCTCTTCCACCTAATTTAGAGATTCACTTGATTTTAACATGTTTTATATCAATAAAATTGAATGACAAAGAAAGCTAATAAACCAAGATAAACATTGTGCTTCTTAATATTGTGATCTTGAAAAGTGACATATAAGCAATCAATAGTATGAATTGAGGAAACACATGAGAAATGTATGTACCATAAAAAACACAAGAATTATTGCCAATGTTTTCAATACCACTTTAAACACTTTAAAGTCTCACATGTGACTTCTGTTAGACATGTAAACCCAATAAATAGAAACTTTATACATTAAGAACATTGTTTATAGGAGATCATTGCAAGAAACCTTGAATTTTTAAAACCATATTGTCCACTTAATTCAAATATTATTTCGATTTTGACACTCTTTAGATTAGTATGATTTAATGGAAAGGAAAAATAATAAGGCGAGATAAATAATATGCCTTGAAATATTGTGATCATGTCAAGTGGCGTATAGGAAATAAATAGTATGCAGTGTGGGATAATGTTATAATTGACAAGCATTAAACAAGAATCTAAATGAAGAAAGAGGTATGCAGACAATGAAATTTATACATAATAAAAGAGTTGGGAAGAGGCAGGTTGTGTGAGCGAATCAATGTGTGGAGGGAATGCGTGTGTGGACCAATCATCACAAATTTTATTTCGCACACATGGAATTTTCCAAAGTATAAAAACACTTAACCGAGCAATTTATAGGGTCAACCTAGACAATATGGGACTGAAAGAAAATATTTGATTTATAATTATGTTTGGAAAGCAACCCAAGTATTTAAACTTCAATGTAAATGATGAATAATAAATTTGCAGTGAACAAATTAACAACAACTAATAAATTATTATTTAACTTCTTCAGTCTGAATCTATTCCATTTTCCAAACACACAACCAGGCTTAGCCATCAAGTGCATTTAATATTACAAACTAAATAATACTTTAACACACATCTATGTTATCGACTCCATGGTACATAATGAAATTTCAATGCCACTTACCTGCAAATTCCTCATTTCCCTATATAGTTACCAATCATAACTATCTCGCATGAGACTTATGTTAGATGGGTCAACATAATAAACATGAGATGATCACAATAAACCTAGAAGTTTTAAAACCATCCCATCCACTTAATTTAGAGATTACTTTGACTTTAACACCCTTGATATTAGTACCATTGAATAATGAGGAAAGTGATTAAGGTGAGATAAATATTCTACCTAGAAATCTTGTGATCATGACAAATGGCATACAAGAATCAACAATACATAGTGATGAAAAATGTGAAAATTGGCAAGTGTCAAATAAGTAGTTGTATAGAAAAAGAGGTACATGGACATGGAAGTGTGTCTGGAATAAAATTTTGGGAAAAATACTGGGGGGGGGGGGGTGGAGTGAATTAGTATTTATAACTCACTACAAAATTTTTCTTTTTCCTTTACTTATTTCTATACACAACTTTAATGAACCCAACTAGAGTATACATGCAGATATATTTAAGCAAACTTGTGTATGTCCAGAGATCTTATTATGCAGATAAATCTTTACTTAGATTAGTGCATCATTCATTCATCATATGTTTAGTAAGCAGTAAGCATGTGCAGTAAGAATGGAATAAATCATCACACATAAGAAACACACATGAACACTAGGATTTAAGGTGGAAAACCAAGTTGGGAGAAAACCACCGCTGCTATCGTCTCTGTCTTCAATATTTATTATAAATAAAACTTCTTACAATCTTGTACTGGTGCAGACCCATACCAGCACGCAGGCACCCACCTACATAAAGCTGCAACCTTCTCTCGTTCTCCAACTTCTAATGGAAGGGAGATCCAACCCCCTGATCTCATTTACCAGCCACTCCTGGAAGGGAGCTACTACCCCCTGATCTCGTTTACTAGCAACCACTGGAAGGGAGCTACGACCCCCTAACTAAAGGCTCCAACCCTCAGCACCACTGCAAACCATGTTTCATCAATTTTCACACTGGATCCAGCAGATTCCACACAACACACCATGTAGGCCTCTTTTCATCAGATTTTCAGACTGGACCCACTCCACACATTTAAGCTCAAAGAACATACATCAAAACGAAAATTATAACCCCATAATCATTCAATGAATCATCAATCAACAAACCAACCAATGATCTTTAATCACAATCAACTAGAAGCATAATCAATATTCAAACAACCCAGATCTGTATGAAGACATCATTGATAGACAACAGTAATACAACAAAACATATCATAAATTTCCTTCTGCATACTTCAGCAAAACCCTAGATTCCATACGCACTTTTGATGAAATGAACCTGCATATATACGCACTTTTGCTGAGACGAACCTGCGTATAGATATGAAAACATTAGAGGACTACGCAACTCTTCAGAAAAAATAAACAACTCAGATCTTACCCTTCACTTCAGCAAACATTCGCCTGATCACAGATCTAAACATTCCATAAACAGATCTAGAAAATACATAGTCATTTCAGGTCTAGAGGTATTGATCCATCATTGTATTCATAGGTGCATTATTATTTTAGTTCTATCAATAAAATGTAACCCATTCCATGAAGATATACTTCAGAGTGAAGTATTCATTAATACCCATACACATGCACACCATGCACTATGATCTTCTTCTCCTTATATAGGTTTAGCCTTTACCAATACCATGAGGCAAAAACACACAAGTGCCAATGGTATTCTTGGACAGAATCAAATAGACGATATAACGCTTAATACCATGGGCTAATACCATGGTAATTCCCCTTGGTATCATAATTTTAGAGCGCAAAAGGCATACACGACTTTTCTTCTTCATGCCTGAATGTGTAGGTGAATTCTCTTCATAAAAACTGCGTGTATATTAATTTTGGATGTATGCGCGGGTTTCCTTCATAAAAGTAGCGTATACATTTCCTCCATACGCAGGTTGCCTTCATCAAACCTGTGTATACATTGAGAAATATTTCCTGTTTCATTTTTCTGGCACTTACTGGAATTCCTTTCTCCGTCACATTTGAACTGACTTGTAGAAATATCATTTTTACATCTTTAACAAATAGGTTGCTATCAAAGGAAACTCATCAAGTAGGTTTCCATCAAGGACAACTTCATCAAGTAGGTTGCCATCAAGGACAACATATTGCATCATATTTCCAACAATCTCCCCCTTTGGACATGATGGAAACCATGATGGTGTTTGATCTTCACAATAGATATTAATTTTTACATCTTTATTCAAACACCAAGATACTCTCCCCCTTTGACATCAAGGGAAAAGGGTGGATGAATACCAAATCAAGGTTTCTCTTTCCTTGTAGAAAGAAGAGCTCTGTAGATTTGATGTGCACTGAGTTGACCACGCTCACCCTAAGTTCATGCTAAATCTTCAAACATATTTTTCAATGAAGTACATGACTTTATAACTCAACTGAGTATGACCTTTCCTATCACCAAGGACTCATACTTACATCAATGATCCAACCAAGTAGAATCACATATTTGACTCAAATTCCCAACCAATTGGATTTATAAATTTTGAATCAACTACTCAACCAAGTGGGTTTAAAAATTTGAACAAGTCCTTACATTATTGAATATAACAATTTTACATCATGGGTTTCAACATGGCCTTTTCATCAAATTACAGATATGAATTTTTTTTATAACCAAGACAAAAATGCCTCAAGGGAGAGATCACATTTCAGAACCATCATAATGCCAACAATGCATTATTCACAGCAAGGCTAATGCTCCCCCTAAGCCTGAGAATCATGAACACCTTCACCAACCAATTCATCAAAGCATCTTCATCAAGTAGATATTCAAAAATTAATATCATATTAGCAGATATAACCGTCAACATCTGATCAATAAATTTATTACTGTCAACAGCATATCAGAAATTGTTCTCGAGTCTCCCTCACTATTTTTCTTATCAGAGAAAACATACACAACTGTCACCATTGGAACTTGAGTGTATACACGGCTTTAGTTCATTAAACCTGCGTATAGAAAGTGAAATACAGAAAATTTCACAACTCCATCTCCCCCTGAACTTATATTACCTGTACCTGTCTTCTCTTGTCACATCAGATGCACTCTTAGAAATATAAACAATCATAATTAATAAACTATCCTTTATACATTTTAGTTGATGATAACATTATTCTTTCAAGAATGATGGATTGCAATGGGAATTTCCTTCTTTTAGTCTGAGTCTGGATCCTCCTCATATCTGCGAGAGGCCAAGTCTTTAAACACATATAATTTATCAACATTTTTGTATCCCCTTGCTATTACTTCTCCAGTTTCTTCGTCCATAAATTTTCATTTGGTTTCTGTAAACACAATTATATTTCCTTTATCTGCCATTTGGCCTACACTTAATATGTTTTGTTTTAGGCCTTCAAATAATTAGGTGTCAACTGCCCTTGTATTTTTGTTAATTATGGCTCTACATTTTCCCAAAAAAATTTCTGGAGCATCATTTGAAAGAATAACCTTACCGTCTTGATGTTTCTTGAGATATTACATCTTATTCTTATCACCAGTCATGTGGTGAGAACATCCACTATCAATGTACAATTCATCCTTGCGTTTAATTGCACAGAGAGCAAGACCACATTTTACTTCTTCTGCTTTTTGCTTGTTGACATGACTGTTGGTGAGTCCATCTTTCTTTGATCTTATACTATCATCTATTTGTCTTCTATATTGACTTTGATGATGCATTGGTCTATTCCTGCATTCTATTTCTACATGCCCAAACTCGTTACAAGAATAACATCTTATGTGACCAGAAAAAGGAGCATAGGGATCATAATATGTTTGTCTAATCTTTCTTCTATTGCAATCATCTGCTTTATGACCAAAATTGCTGCATGAAAAACAATATCCCTTAAAGAAACCTGAGTACCTGGGAGTCGAAGGTATTTCTATGTATTGTCTATCTGTATCTGACTGAAACAATCTGCTTCTGCAATTGGCTGCAACATGTCCATAATTATGACATATAAAGCATTCAACATTATTGATCAAAGGAGAGAATCGATTGATACTTCTATAGGTAGGAGCGAAGGATTTCCTTTGAAAATTCATGATTTTCGGTTGACCATTTGACTCTTTAAACACTTCAGGTTTTGCATTGATATCCTTTGACTCTTTAGCATTGGCTTTTGAACTAGATTCTCCTTTAACAATTTCATGAAAACCAAGACCAAATTTAATAGAAGGAGATCTTTGACTACTAAGAATATTATCTAGAATCTTAGTACTATCTTGAAACCTCGAGCGTTTATCCTTATCTTGTAATTTACCTTTTAAAATGTTTATCTCAACCCCCAAATTTTGGCACTACTTCTTCATATTTTCTTCCACCCTTCTTCCTTCTTCTACTTGCTCATTCAAAGTTAGAATTTCTTCTTTCAGCTCATTTTCTTCTTCTTCAAATATTTGTAGAAGATCTTCATTCTTCTTATTTGATTTTTCTAGATCTTCTTTGAGGGAGATGATTTCTGCTTCAAGTCCTTCATTGTGATTGGTTACTTCATCCTGCAACTTTTGATACTGTTCTATCTGATCTTCGTTTAGTTTCTCAATTTCCTTTCTTTCTTGTAACTATTCATTCAATCTATAAATCATATCTTTGAAGATACATTCCCTCTCATTAAATAAAATCTGTTGATCTTCAAATTTAATCTTGAGATTAGAAATTACTATTTCTAGATCCATAACATTGTTCTCACTTTCATATTCACTATCTTCAACATTGCTTGTACAAGGAAGTGAATCACAAGAACAACAATCAATACCTGTTTCATCTTCTTCATTTTCTGCTGCACATGTTTTCTGAGATATCTTCTTTTTTGAGTAGCCTTCTTCTTCTGCTTCCTTCCCATTATGACGAATCTCCTTCAAGCGATCAAGCTTCTTAAGAAAGACCTGCTCTCATTCCAATTGTTGGGAAAAATACTGAGAGAGGGGGGAGGGGGGGTGAATCAGTATATATAACTCACTGTAAAATTTATATTTTTCCTTTACTGATTTCTATATGGGACTTTTATGAACCCAACTAGCGTATACACGTGGATATATTTAAGAAAACTTGCGTATTTCAAAAGATCTTATTATGCAGATAATTTTCTACTTATATCAGTGCATCATTCATTCATCATATGTTTAATAAGCAATAAGCATGTGCAATAAGAACATAATAAATCATCACACATAAGAAAGACACATGAACACCGGGATTTAAGGTGGAAACCCAAGTCAGGAGAAAACCACCGTTGCTGTCGTCTCTTTCTTCAATATTTATTATAAAGAAAATTGCTTATAATATTGTACTGGTGTAGACTCATAACAACACGTAGGCACCAACCTATAGAAGGCTGCAACCTTCTCTCATTCTCCAGCTTCTACTGGAAGGGATCTCCAAGCCCCTAATTTTGTTTAACAAAAACTCCTGGAAGGGAGCTACTACCCCTTGATCTTGTTTACCAACAACCACTAGAATGGAGCTACAACCCCCTCATTGAAGGTTCCAACCCTCAGCATCACTGCAAACCACGTTTCATCAATTTTCAAACTGGATCCAACAACTTCCACAAAACACACCTTGTAGGCCTCTTTTCATCAGATTTTCAGACTGGACCCGCTCCACACATTTAATCTCAAAGAACATACATCAAACTGAAACTTATAAACCCATCAATTCATTCATTTAACCATCAATCAACCAACCAACCACTGATCTTTAATCATAATCAACTAGTAGCATAATCAATATTCAAACAACCCAAATATAAATGAAGACATCATTTACAGACAACAACAATACAACAAAATAGATCAGAAATTTCCTTCCTCATACTTTAGCAAAACCCTAGATTCCATACGTGCTTTTGCTGAAACGAACCTGGGTATATACGCGCTTTTGCTGAGACGAACCTGTGTATAGATCTGAAAACATTACAGGACTGTGAAACTCTTCAAAACAAATGAAAAACTTATATCTTACCCTTCACTTCAACAAACATTCGTTAGATCATAGATATAAACATTCCATAAACAGATATAGAAAATACATAGTCATTTCAGGTCTAGAGATCTTGATCCATCTTTGTATTCATAGGTGAATTATTATTTCAGATCTATCAATAAATGGTAACCCATTCCATGAAGATATACTTCAGAGTGAAGTATTCATTAATACTCATACACATGCACACCATGCATTATGATCTTCTTCTCCTTATATAGTTTTAGCCTTTACCAATACCATGAGGCAAAACCACACAAGAGCCGATGGTATTCTTGGACAAAATAAAATAAACGATATAGCACTCAATACTGTGGGCTAATACCATGGTAATGACCCTTGGTATCATAATTGTAGAGCGCAAAAGGCATACATGACTTTTCTTCTTCGTACCAGCGTCTATACGTGACTTCTCTTCATAAAAACTGCATATATACTAATTCTAGATGTATACGCGGGTTGCCTTCATAAAAGTGGTGTATACATTGCCTCCATACGCGGGTTGCCTTCATCAAACCTGCATATACATTGAGAAATATTTCATGTTTCATTTTTCTGGCATTTACTAGAATTCCTTTCTCTGTCACATCTGAACTGACTTGTAGAAACATCATTTTTACATCTTTAACAAATAGGTTGCTATCAAAGGCAACTCTTCAAGTAGGTTTCCATCAAGGACAAATTCATCAAGTAGGTTGCCATCAAGGATAACATATTGCATCATATTGCCAACAATATCCCCCTTTGGACTTGATGGAAACCATGATGGTGTTTGATCACCACAACATATATTAATTTTTACATCTTTATTCGAACACCAAGATACTCTCCCCGTTTGACATCAAAGGAAAAGGGCGGATCAATATCAAATCAAGGTTTCTATTTCCTTGTAGAAATAAGAGCTCTGTAGATATGATGTGCACTGAATTGACCATGCTCCCCCTAAGTTCATGCTGAATCTTCAGAAAAATTTTCAATGAAGTACATGACTCTATAACTCAACCGATTAGGACCTTTCCTATCACCAAGGACTCATACTTACATCAATGATCCAACCAAGTGGAATCACATATTTGACTCAACTTCCCAACCAAGTGGATTTAGAAATTTTGACTCAACTACCCAACTAAGTGGGTTTACAAAATTGAACAAGTCCTTACATGACTGAATATAACAATTTTACATCATGGGTCTCAACATGACCTTTTCATCAAATTACAGATATGACTTTTTTCATAACCAGGACAAAAATACCTCAAGAGAGAGATCATATTTCATAACCATCATAATGCCAACAATGCATTATTCACAACAAGGCTAATGCTCCCCCTAAGCTTGAGCATCCTGAAAACCTTCACCAACCAATTCATCAAAGCATATTCATCAAGTAGATAATCAAAACTTGATATCATATCAACAAATATAACCATCAACATCAGATCAAGAAAATTATTGTTGTCAACAGAATATCAGAAACTATTCTTGAGTCTTCCTCACCATTTTTCTTATCAGAGAAAACATATGCAACTGTGACCATTAGAACTCGCGTGTATACATGACTTTAGTTCATGAAACCCGCATATAGAAAGTGAAATACAGAAAATTTCACAACTCCATCTCCCCCTGAACTTATACCACATGTACTTGTCTTTTCTTGTCACATCATATGCACTGTCATAAATATAAACAATCATAATTACTAAACCATCCTTTATAAATTTCAGTTGATGATAACATTATTCCTTCAAGAATGATGGACTGAAATGGGAATTTCCTTCTTTTAGTTTGAGTCTAAATCCTCCTCACATCTGAGAGAGGTCAGATCTTTAAAAAAATATAATTTATTAGCATTTATGTATCCCCTTGCTATTTCTTCTCCAGTTTCTTCGTCCATAAATTTGCATTTGGTTGTTGTAAACACAATTATATTTCATTTATCTGCCATTTGGCCCACACTTAATATGTTTTGTTTTAGGCCTTCAAATAATAATGTGTCAACTGCCCTTCAATTTTTGTTAATTATGGCTCTACCTTTTCCAAAAAAAAATTCTGGAGCATCATTTGAAAGGACAACCTTATCGTCTTGATGTTTCTTAAGAGATTCCATCTTATTCTTATCACCAGTCATGTGGTGAGAACATCCATTGTCAATGTACCATTCATCCTTGCCTTAATTGCATAGGTAGCAAGACCACATTTTACTTCTTCTTTTTGCTTGCTGGCATGACTATTGGTGAGTCCATCTTTCTTCGATATTATACTATCATTTGTTTGTCTTCCATATTGAATTTGATGATGCAATGGTCTATTCCTACATTCTCTTTCTACATGCCCAAACTTGTTACACGAATAAAATCTTATGTGACGAGAAAAAGGAGCATTGGGATCATAATATTTTTGTCTATTCTTTCTTCTATTGCAATCAACTGCTTTATGACCAAAATTGTTGCATAAAAAACAATATCCCTTAAAGAAACCTAAGTACCTGGAAGTTGAAGGTATTTCTATGTAGTGTCTATCTGTCTCTGATCGAAACAATCTCCTTCTGCAATTGGCTGCAACATGTCCATAATTATGACATATAAAGCATTCGACATGATTGATCAAAGGAGAGAATCGATTGATAATTCTATAGTTAGGAGTGAAGGATTTCCATTGAAAATTCATGATTTTCAATTGACCGTTTGACTCTTTAAACACTTCAGGTTTTGCATTGATATCATTTGACTCTTTAGCATTGGCTTTTGAACTATCTTCTCCTTTAACAGTTTCATGAAAAGCAAGACCAAATTTAATAGAAGGAGATCTTTGACTACTAAGAATATTATCCAGAATCTTAGTACTATCTTGAAACCTCAAGTGTTTATCCTTTTCTTCTAATTTACCTTTTAAAATGTTTACCTCAACCTCCAATTTTTGGCACTGTTTCTTCATACTTTCTTCTACCCTTCTTCCTTCTTCTACTTGCTCATTCAACGTTAGAATTTGCTCTTTCAACTCATTTTCTTGTTCTTCAAATGTTTGTAGAAGATCTTCATTCTTCTTATTTGATTTTTCTAGATCTGCTTTGAGAGAGATGATTTCTACTTCAAGTCCTTCACTGTGTTTGGTTACTTCATCCTGCAGATTTTGATACTAGTCTATCTGATCTTTTTTTAGTTTCTTAATTGCCTTTCTTTCTTGTAGCTATTCATTCAATCTAGAAATCATATCTTTAAAGATACATTCCCTCTCATTAAATAAAATATGTTGATCTTCAACTTTAATCTTGAGATTAGCAATTAATGTTTCTAGATCCATACCATTTCTTTCACTTTCGTATTCACTGTCTTCAACATTGCTTGTACAAGGAAGTGAATCACAAGAACAATAATCAATACTTGTTTCATCTTCTTCATTTTCTGCTGCACATGTTTTATGAGATATCTTCTTTCTTTGAGTAGCCTTCTTCTTCTCTTTCCTTCCCATTGTGATGGGTCTCCTTCAAGCGATCAAGCTTCTTCAGAAGGACCTGCTCTGATTCCAATTTTTGGGAAAAATACTGGGGGGGGGGGGGGGGGGGTGGAATTAGTATTTATAACTCACTATAATTTTTTTTCTTTTTCCTTTACAAATTTCTATACGCGACTTTAATGAACTCAACTAGCGTATAAACACGAATATATTTAAGCAAACTTGCATATGTCCAGAGATCTTATTATACAGATAATTCTTTACTTAGATTAGTGCATCATTCATTCATCATATGTTTAGTAAGTAGTAAGCATGTGCAGTAATAATAGAATAAATAATCACACATAAGAAACACACATGAACACCAATATTTAAGGTGGAAAACCAAGTTGGGAGAAAACCACTGCTGCTGTCATCTTTGTCTTCAATATTTATTATAAAGAAAAGTGCTTAAAATCTTGTATTGGTACAGACTCATACCATCACGCAGGCACCCACCTGCAGAAGGCTGCAACCTTCTCTCATTCTATAGCTTCTATTGGAAGGGAGCTCAAACCCCTTGATCTCATTTACCAGCCACTCCTGGAAGGGAGCTACTAATCCCTAATCTTGTTTACCAGCAACCACTGGAAGGGAGCTACGACCCCCTCACTAAAGGCTCCAACCCTCAACACCACTGCAGACCACGTTTCATCAATTTTCACACTGGATCCAACATCTTCCACACAACACACCTTGTAGGCCTCTTTTCATCAGATTTTTAGACTGGACCCACTCCACACATTTAAGCTCAAAGAACATACATCAAGCTGAAACTTATAACCCCATCATTTCATTCAATGAATCATCAATCAACTAGCCAACCACTGATATTTAATCATAATCAACTAGCAACATAATCAATATTCAAACAACCTAGATCTGTATGAAGACATCATTGAGAGACAACAATAATACAACAAAACTGATTAGAAATTTCCTTCCGCATACTTCAGCAAAACCCTAGATTCCATATGCGCTTTTGCTGAAACGAACCTGCGTATATACATGCTTTTGCTGAGATGAACCTGCATATACAACTCTTCAAAATAAATAAACAACTCAGGTCTTACTCTTCACTTCAGCAAACATTTGCCATATCATAGATCTAAACATTCCATAAACAGATCTAGAAAATACATAGTCATTTCAGGTCTAGAGATCGTGATCCATCATTGTATTCATAGGTGCATTATTATTTTAGATCTATCAAGAAATTGTAACACATTCCATGTAGATATACTTTAGAGTGAAGTACTCATTAATACCCATACACATTCACACCATGCACTATGATCTTCTTCTCCTTATATAGTTTTAGCCTTTACCAATACCATGAGGCAAAACCAGATAAGTGCCGATGGTATTCTTGGATAGAATCGAATAGATGATATAGCACTTAATAATGTGGGATAATACCATGGTAACGCCCCTTGGTATCATAATTTTAGAGCGCAAAAGGCATACACGACTTTTCTTCTTCGTACCCACGTGTATACATGACTTCTCTTCATAAAAACAACATATATACTAATTCTGGATGTATACGCGGGTTTCCTTCATAAAATTAGCATATACATTGCCTCCATACGTGGGTTGCCTTCATCAAACCTGCGTATACATTGAGAAATATTTCCTGTTTCCTTTTTATGGCACTTACTGGAATTCCTTTCTCTGTCACATCTGAACTAACTTGTAGAAACATCATTTTTACATCTTTAACAAATAGGTTGCTATCAAAGGCAACTCATCAAGTAGGTTTCCATCAAGGAGAACTTCATCAAGTAGGTTTCCATCAAGGACAACATATCACATTATATTACCAACATAAAATAAATGGGAAGATGCGGTATGCGTGCGAGAATCAATGTGTGACGAGAATGTGTGTGTGGACTAAGGAAAACATTTTTTTCTTTTGCATACATTAATTTTCCCTAGTATAAAACACTTGAAAGATAAATTTCCTAGGTTAACATGCACAACATGGCACCAAAATAAAATATTTAATCTATATTTGTGTTCAAAAAGAAACCCATACATTTAAAATTGGATGTAAATGAAAAATGATAAAGTTGAAGTAGACAAATTATCAAGAGGTAATAAATGATTATTTATCTTCTTTGGAATTGCACTGTGACCCGAGAATGAAGTAAAGTACCTCGTACACTCTGACACTTTATAACAACATAAGCACTTTTTCAAATCAAGAGTGATATTTTATTATAAATCTTCTCAAATGGCTATAATAAAATTTGTTTTATTAAATTTTGATCTTCACTCTCATGTTTGAAGTGAAGTTCCCTTACTAGCAACGTAAATCCAACTTAATTTGAGTTTTTGTTAATTAAATTTTGGTTTGAAACTGTCAAGAAATAGACAATAATTTTAAGTATCACTAGAGTTCTATTATGGATAAAATTTATGTATGATGAGATAATGTTTCTCAATTTTTTTCCAATTTTGAAATCAACCAAAATTTCAAAAAATCAATATTGGATTACTCACAAAAAAAGAATGCAAACTTGAATTCTTAATTCCATTTAGCAATAAATTCACCATTTCCTTGTATAATTATAAATTTTTACTTACCTACGTTGCTTTCCTTGGACGAGACACACTAATAAATAAAAACTTAATAGATTAATGCCACCATTTATGGGAGATGTAGACTATAGACCCTCAATTTTTGAAACCATCTCACCCACTTAATTTAGATATTCATTCCATTTTAACATTCATGATATCATTATTGTTGAATGAAAAATAAATTTAATGAGATGAGATAAATATTGTGCTTCAAAATCTCATGATCATGACAAGTGACATGAAACCAATTGAATTGCAGAGTGAGAATGCATGAGAAGTGATAAATGTTGAAGACCTAGTTGTACAGAACAAGAGGTGTGTGGTAATGTCTGGAAGACCATGTATGCATGGGAGAACAACTACCAAGACAATGCAAGTAAAAAACAAGAAACACAAACTTTCTTCTGCACACATGAAATTTGGCTAATTATAAAAATACGTAAGGGAAATTTCAAGGCTCAACATGCACAAGGTGGAGTGAGAAGAAAATATATAACTTATAATCATATTGGGAGAGCGAACTAAGTATAAATTTGGGTGAAAATGATAAACAATAAAGTTGTAGTGTATAGATTATGAAGAGGTAACAAATAATTACGTATCTTCTACTTAACAAAAAGACAAAAATAATGCTTGAGACAATATAAAAAAATTAGGTAAAGACATTTTAGAGAACAAAAAATTATGCTCTAAAAAATATAAATAAGTCAAGTTAACTAACTTCAATCTTGCACATCAAAGAGTATCTAAAACTAGATTTTATGAAATCATTTAAAAATAAATAAAATTTTAATGGAAAGAGTCCCACATGGAAAATTTCTAAAAATGTGAAGCAAATCAAAATTTTTCCATTGAAATATAAAATAAATATTTGAACATACCAAAACTTCCAAACACTTGATAAACTTGCTAATAGAATCACATATAGTAGGGGAAGCAAATTTGCGTTGATAAATACACAAAAAAAACTAGAAAATAGGCTCAGATAAAAGAAAACAACCAATATTACCAATTCCTGCACATTAACAATGTTAACATCTTTCCCACTGGAAAAATACAAGGGATAATTGTCGTTTTACAATTATTGTAAACTACCATAAAGTTTATGCAATAGTTCTACAACTTAATAAAAGATAAATTTATCATATAATAGCTCATAGACTTGGTATAAATGTTGTACAAATATTTCTCAAATATATGAACTTGTTCAAATCATTACACAAATTAAACCTTATCCTATCCACAATTTCTGATACTAATCGACAACAACCTTAGAAATTTGAAACAATAAACCAAGAACAATGAATAATTAAATCCGTAATCTAACCAAAAATAGGTCCAAAAGTAAAAAAAGTAGAAAATTACCTAAAATTTAGGAATTCCAAATTCTAACCACAAAAATTTACAAAAACTACATGAACAAATAATGATATATCCAAAAATAATAACGAACAATCAGAAACATTTCCAAAATAAAAGAACATTGATAATCCCATCTTCGAACTCCCTCGACACTCACGTAAATATAAGGAATTAGAATAGGTAATTAAAATTTTATGTCGACTGACCAAGCCTATATTATATGATAACACCAGAGCCCTGTCATAATATCCAATTCAATAGTTTTATATTTTGTACACATTTTTAAATGCAAATGAGTAAACTTGAATAACGATTCCTCTCTAATACGCATAGAAATAGAAACAGTGCAATTTTTTTACTCTACATATGCATGAATTAAGTACATTAGTGACATATGATAGATTTATACAATGTTATGCAACCAAATCACAAAATAGAAGAAAATATAGACCAATGACTTAAAAATTATCCTCTTTGAGGGGGGAACCTTCTTTACATTACATAAATGAACAGTTGTTGGATTATTCAAATGACAAAACCTCCTTTCTATATATAAGACTCTAAGGGGTCACAATATAATCAGATCCGACATAAAAACAATAATTCAAGGGCAGAACATTGACAATAGCGGGCTTCTATGGGGCACAATAATTACAATATGGGGACTACATGGGAAACAAAATAACAATAAGGGGGCTACACTAACAATAACAATAACGAGCTACACTAGTATTATAAGGACCTAACATGTCCCTCTCCTTCAAAAGAGTGTTTTCCTCAACACTTGAGTAGTTCTATATGTTTTTGTATAAAATTCTCATCCTCCCATGTCAAATCTTCAACGGCTAAGTTCTTCCACTTAATGAGATACTCTGAAATTGATCACTTTCATATTTGTCGAGTTATTTTTTCGTTACTGCTTCAAGTTCCAATATGATTTTTCCTTATTCGTCAAGTTATAGTAATATTGTTTGAATTGGAAGTTTGTCACCTAGAACCTTCTTTAATCATGAAACATGGAAAACTAGGTGCACTTGGGAAGATGTAGGAAGCTCCAATTTGTATGACATAGTACTAATCTTTTGCAACACCTTGTAAGGACCATAGTACTTTGGTGATAATTTATTATCCTTCTTAGCTTGCTTGAGGGAAATTTATTTGTATGGTTGTAGTTGTAAAAATACTCGGTCACCTATATCAAAATTTCTCTCGTTGCGATGCTAATATTCATGTCATTTCATTCGATTCTGCGCCAAAGCGAGTTTATCCTTTAAGAGTTGGAGAACTTGTTGTTGATGCTCGATGTGATCTTCCATTGCTTGAACCTTAGTCTTATATTCCACTGCTTAAACCTTAGTCTTAAAGCTAATGTGATGGAAGGTGGATCCATAAAGTGCAATAAACGGGGTCATTTTTGCTACAGTATGGAAGGAAGTGTTATACCACCATTCAGTCAGAGGAAACCACTTGAACCATTGCGTTTGTTTATCAGATACAAAGCAAAAAAGATATCCTTCCAAATATTTATTCACTATCTCAATTTTACCATGAAATTGAGGATGATAAGATGAGCTACGAGCTAATTCATACCCAAACAAGAAAATAATTCCGTCCAAAAATTTCCAGTAAAAATGGGATCTTTTTCGCTTACAATAATATTTGGGTTTCCATGTAGCTTTTGAATTATTTCCATAAATGCAGTACCAATTGTGTTGGATTTAAATGGATGAGATAATGCACAAAAGTGTGCATACTTGGTAATTCTATCAACTATCACCATGATGGCACTCTTTCCTTCAGACTTGGGTAAAACTGTGATAAAATCCATTGAAACCTCTTCCCTACATTGAATTGGAATGGATAAAGGTTATAACACGCCCAAGGTATTAATTGTTTCAACTTTATTTGGTTGGAAAAAAAAAACATTCTACCACAAAATTTTGAATATCAGATTTAAGGCCATTCCAAAAAAATTCCTTCTTGACCCTATGGTAAGTTTTTAAAAATCTCGAGTGCCCTCCTAAGGGAGAGGTGTGCAATTCCAAAAGAATATTTTGTTTGAGTTGGGAATTCTGATAAAAATATAAGTGATATTTTTACCATAATGAATAATTTTTCTAGCTAAATGTATCATACGTAATGGGATGTTGCTGCAACGTTTGAATGAGTGCCCACACTTCTTCTTCATTCTTCCATTCATCTCTTGCTTCGGTTATCCAATCTGGTTGGATAATAGAAATGAAACAAATATGTGCTTCCACATCCTCATCCTTTCTTGAGAGTGCATATGAACAAAATTTTTCTTCTATTTTTTGTAGATGATTTCAAAGTCATAACCCAACATATTTGTGACCCATTTTTGTTTCTCTTCTGAAGATAATATTGTTCCAAAAAGTGCTAAAACTATCATGATCTATTTTTACCTTGAAGTTCCTTCCCATTAGGTAAGGTCACCATTGCTTTAGTACATGTATTATTTCCAACATTTCCTTATCATAAATAGGTTTGTGTAAATACTTCCCTTTGATTTGACTACTTTCAAAAGCAATGGGTCTTCCTTCTTGCATTAAAACGTCACCAATTCCATTTCATGAGGCATCACATTCAATAATTAAGGTTTTTGTGAAGTCTGGCGTAGTTAAGATTAGTTCTTGGCACATTTTTTATTTAATATGTTTTTGGCCTTAGTTGATTCTGGAGTCCAAGAAAATTCATCTTTCTTTAGTAATGTTGTTAGATGTGCTGCTATTCTCCCATAATTCTTAACAAAATTGCGATAATACCCTGTCAGCCTGAGAAATCCTTGCAAATGCTTTATGGTTGTGGGTATTTTCCATTCCTTAATGGATTTAATTTTATTAGGGTCTACCTTAACACCCTCATGAGATATAATATGACCCAGATATTCCACCTCCCCAAAGAAACATTTTGAGGGTTTTGCATATAATTTTTTCTCCTCCAATAGTCTGAGCACCTTGTCAACATGTTGAACATGATCCTTCCAAGACTTGTTGTAGATTAGTATATCATCAAAAAATAATAACACAAATTTTACAAGGGGTTGAAGATGGAATTCTTCAAACCTTGAAATGTAGAAGGTGCATTGGTAAGGAAAAAAGGCATGACCAAAAATTCATAATTACCCTCATGAGTTCTTAATGTTGTTTTCATAATTTCTTTAGTCTTCATTCTAATTTTGTGATATCCTGAACGGAGACCGAACTTGGTGAAATAAATTTCTCCATGTAATTAATCTAATAATTTATCAATGCCAGTGTTGAGCCTCAAGATTGTGCTTTCTTTCATCTTACTTTACCTCATTTTCCTTTGTCCATTGTTATCCTAGACCCAATTGATCAATGAATTTAGTTAAAATTGCTTTTAGAATGATTAACATGACTGACTTGCTAAGTTTTGTGATTTTTGTCATTGTAATGCATTTTGACCGGAACTAGCTACAGAATGCAGACATTCCGTAGCTAACCGGAAATTCTGCAGCTGTCTTCACGTTTGGGTATGTTCCAGGTGGCCTCTCAAGAAAAACCGCATATGGGTATATTCCATGTCATGTCTACATTGTTCGTTGCTCACCATGAAGGAAGAAACGAATTCTGGATATGGTTTTGGTACGTGGGAACACATTTAAGAAGGCAGACTTCTAATAGGACTGTCTTAGTCTAGATGTCCTTTTCCTTTTTACGCAGCCACTTCAAGAGTCCTAATGTGATTTCGATAAGGAAAGACAATGATCCTGGAATTATTGCAAGTCTTGTTATGTACATTTTTTATATAAACACTTGGGAAACCGAGAGCTAGGCTAGATTTTGTTCCAGATTTTGCTTAGATTATGTGCTACATTTCTGAAGACGCAGAGTGCTCTGTTCAAGTTATTTCTCCTTTAATGAAGCAGACAGTATTGCTTTGAAAGCATTGATTTGATTTGGAGTTAGATTCCGTCTGGTGGTAGAGGGCCCCTGCCTCCTGCACGGATTTATTTGCGCAATTTAGATAAGTATCTTAGCTGCCTTTACGTTTTTGAAGTTGAATTCGTAGTTGTTTTCATTAGCTACTATAGTTATACTCGTTATAAAAACTCTTCCAAAAGAAGAAGCTCTTCCAAAAGATTATGATCATGAATGGGAAATGGCTATAGTATTGTAGGATTTAATTGTAATCTCTTTTGTTCACCATCACAGTTATACTTATGCTAAGCACTCTTCCAAAAGAAGAAACTCTTCCAAAAAATCCTTACAATGTCTTAAGCATGATTGTGATCTTGAATATTTCAGTTGTGTGTTTTTACTAAGTACCATAGCTTTTCTTGCTCTTAAAATGCTTTTCCAAAATATCATAATGATGGGTAGGAGATAGCTATGATATCTTAGTTTTTCATTGCTTTCAGTCTTTATGTTTGCATTTGCACTGAATTGTACATTTAGGATTGTTCTAAGAAACTCTTCCAAATACCAATCATGATGGACAAACAGACTGTATAATTCCATAGAATAATGCATGGTAGCCTAATTAGGATGCTCCAGAGTTTAATTGCACTTAACTCATGTTCAGTTATTTTGTTTAAGTTTGATAATGACTTGGTAGTTCATCACTGTTTTAGATTAGTGACATCTTAAGTTCAGTTTTAGCTTAACTCATTTCATTTGCACTCCACATTCAGTTGTCATTCACTGCATATTATATTACTTCAGTTGTTAAGTTTAACAAAACAGCCTTCATTATTTACAAGCCTCTTCTTGTTCTAAAATCTATAATTGATTCATAACCATATGAACAGAAGACAATATCATTTTAAGGCCTGAAGTACTTCTGCAACTTCCTTATCATCTCACAAACAAAAATTTCCTCAAAAGACTATTTTAAAAATCTATAACCTTTGAGTGAAGTGTAGTGTTATCAAACTAAGTTGCAGAATAGAGTTAGGAACTAGTCTTAAAGTAGAGATCTTATGATGGTATCAATTTTTTACTCCAAATATGCTTCAACAAATCTCTAATCATGGATAACATGTTGCATCATTATAAGTTAGTTGTTTAACTGTTTAGTTAGGAGAATTTGCATGCTTAGCTGACCATGTCTCAAGCTCTCTCTCAAAATACCTTTGATGAAAGAATTTGACAAGTTGAGTTTATGTTTTGAATCATTTTCTTAAAAGTCATTATCAAGCTTTGTTTTTTCTCAGTCATAGTTTGGATTTGATTCTGTTTCAATATCTACAATTGCATTTGTGATTTGTCATCAACCAATTAGGCTTTACTCTGTTCTTAATCATTAGCTTCTTTCCATTAGCTTTCTAGTCATTTTCCTTGTGAACATAAAACCACCAAAAGATCAAAAACATCATAAATCATCACAAAAGACCAAAAAAATCACAAAACACTACACACAACTTATTAAGAAACAAACACCTAGGTACATACAGTACACTTCACTTCAGCAGTTTACCAACCCTGGTTGACAATTAAATGAGCTCAATTTAGGAGACTAGATTGAGACCAAACATTTTGGTGTCGTTGCCGGGGAAGTGAAAACTAGGTAACCTTTGTTTCTTAGTATCCAAAAATAATTATATGCGTAGGGAGAGAGATTCAAGGGGAAGATTCATAAGCAGCAGAGGCAGAAGTTTGATTTCTAGAACACTACTTGTTTCATCTAGATCCATAGCTAGTACACCTTCAACTCATACCCATATTTCATCCTCTCCTGATCCTGGACTTCTAGAAGATCTAAGGTCAACTATTCCATTAGAGAAACCTTCCACTTCATCCACTGAACCTTCCATAGAAGAAGATCTAGAAACTCCTGTTAGGGACACAAACCTTTCCACTTCCACAGGAGAGTCAACCATGGCAGAAGAAGGAGGAGGAGGAGTTTTTAATGGAGAAAACACACTATTTGGAGGTAGAGGTAGAGGTAGAGGAGAAGGAGGTAGAGGATAAGGAGGTAGAGGTGCAGATGGAGGAAGAGGTAGAAGAGAAATAGGAAGCTCTTTTGGGTTCCCTATAATTGATGAAGAAACCAATACAACCATGAAAAAAATTTCACCCTCTGTCCTTCCAAACTTCTATGGACTTAAAACTGAAGATCCTGAAACCTTCTTATTCGAATTTGAAGTGCTGTGTAGAACTTATGACTACTTACAAGATGCTCAAAAACTGAAATTATTTCCTTCAACTTTGAAAGGAGCAACATTGAAGTGGTTTATGAGTCTAATCAGTAGTTCTATTAGAACATGGGAAGACATGAAACAAGCATTTCTAGAGAGATATTTGGATTATTGTATGCCGGTTAATCATAAGGAAGAAGTGTTCAAGATGTTACAAAAAGAAGATGAAAACTTAGAAGATTTTTTGGAAAGATTTAATTACAACATCAAAAGGGCGAAAATGGAAAACCTAGATCAAGACACCTTAAAAGCTCTTTTGTTGAAAACAATTAGGGATGAATGGTTGGATATCCTTAACATGATGGGAAAAGGGGATATATCACAACTCACATTACCTGAAATATATGAGTTATGTATCAACCTTTCCAGAGGGAAATCTAAAACTGTCAAAGGTCCAAGAGATCCCGCTCTTGCAAGGGCAAGTAAATCTGCTTCTGGGACAGTAAGTAGATCAGAAATAGGACATATGCTTGATGATTTTAAATCTGACATCTTAGGGAGTCTTAGTAAACAAATAGACACCCTTAAGATACAAAACAAGCAAAAGGCTGAATCTGATGCCTTGGCAATCTTTTGTCCCAAATGTAGGAAGAAACATGCCTTGAGAGAGTGTCCTCTAGATGTAAAAGTTGTAGAAACATGTGTTATTTGTTCTGAGAAACATGAGACCAAGAATTGTCCTTCTCTTCCTGGTCTCAAGGTTGTTTTTCAAGAAGAAACTCCTACAGACTCCACAGAATCTCTTAACTTTGTATCTAGAAGACCTTAGCAGGGATCTCAGACACAAGGATTCCATGATCAAATGTATAATCAACCTCCACCTTGGAATTCTTGGCAGCAACCTTGGCCCCAATTTCAAAATCAATCTCAATCTTGGGCACAAGGAACACAAAGTCCTTATGGAAGATACTCTCCATACTATCGGTATCCACCATCCTATCCACCATATCCACATTTTTATCCTCAAAATCCTCAACAAAATTTTCCTCAAAATCTTCAACAAAATCCTCAACAACATCATCAGAACCAACCACATCAAAATCAACCACTCCCATTACCATTCCCTCAAAAATCAAATCAATTGCCTGCTCAACCCATACCAAACCCCAATAATAAAAATCCTCAGAACACATACATGATAGAAGGCCAACAGTTTCCAACTTATTTAATTACTCCTCTAGACCTTAGTGAAGTTCAACTTAGGTCTGGAAGAATACTTGAAAAGAGGAAGCCTTCTGTGATCATACAAGAACAAGATAATTCTGAGGAAGACTCCCTACGGGTGAATAAAAGTCTTGAGGAAGACACATCCTTTCAAGACCCAAACACTGAAAAATTAAAGAAAAAAGATCCAATAAATTCAACTCCTGTATTAGAGCAACCATCTACATCTACTTCTATACCTCCCTTTCCAGAAAGATTACAAATTGATAGAGGTGTAGAAAAAAAAATCATGGTGCCTAATTATGATTTCCTAGATGAGCTGAGAAATGTTTGCATTAAAATTCCATTATTACAAGCCATCAAAGAAATTCCAATTTTAGCCAAAACAATAAAGGAGTTGAGTATGAAGAAAACAAGAAAAAGAATAAGAGAAACAAAGAAAATTCAACTGGCAGGACAAATAGCAGACATTATGATGGGCAAGATTTCTATTCCAAAGTATCTTGACCCAGGAAATCCAGTTGTCAAAATTCACATCAATGGAATTGAAATCGAAAACACACTCATTGATTTAGGAGCAGCAATCAATATCATGAGTAGACAAATCATGGATAAACTGAAACTTCCTAATCTTCTCTTTACACCCACATTATTACAATTAGCAGACAGATCTGTGATCAAACCAGATGGGGTAATAGAAGACATTCCGGTGTCCCTAGATTCTTGGGAGTACCCTGTGGATTTCATGATCCTAACTCCTAAGAATAATCTAGGAGGACATCCTGTTATATTAGGAAGACCTTGGTTGGCTACAGCTGATGCTTTTATTAGTTGTAGATCCGGTGATATGTACATCTCTGATGGTAGTTCAACTAAGAAGTTCACTTTATATCCTCCAGCTAGGACAATTACAGATCTAGATGACACTAAATGGATAGAGGATGAGGAAGATTTACAACCTCTCTTCACAATTTCAGAAATTAGTGAAGATAATCAAATTATGAATACTCTAGAAAACTTTGAATCCTCTCCAGAACACAAACATGAATCATTTCAAGAGGGATCCAATATTGAGTTTTTGTCATCAAGACATATGTCTCTTCATTCTATGGACAAATTTGGTAGCTCTACAAGAGAGATTTTTCCAGGTAAAACTTTGAACATAAACAAGAACCTAGAAAAATCTCAACAAGAAGAGTTAGTCAAAGTATTACAGAGACATTCTTCTGCATATGCATGGGAATGCACTGACATGAAAGGGATAAGCCCCAAGATTTGCACTCATCACATCTATATAGAGGAAAATTGCAAACCAATCAGACAACCTCAAAGACGGATGAATCCAAATCTTAGGGAAATTGTTAAAGAAGAATTGCAAAAATTGTTAAATGTTAATTTCATTTATCCTATTTCAGATAGTCAGTGGGTTTCTCCTTTGGTAATTGTGCCAAAGAAAAATGGAAAATGGAGGGTGTGTGTTGACTACCGAGAACTAAATAAAGCTACTCTTAAAGACCATTTTCCCTTACCTTTCATAGATCAAGTATTAGATACATTAGTCGGCAAAAAGTACTTTTCATTCCTAGATGGGTTTAGTGGTTACAATCAAATTCAAGTAGCACTTGAAGATCAAGAAAAAACCACATTTACCTGTCCTTGGGGTACCTATGCTTACCGAGTATTGCCATTTGGATTATGCAATGCACCTGCAACATTCCAAAGGGTAGTATTAGGAATTTTTTCAGATCTAATACATGATTGTGTAGAGGTGTACATGGATGATTTCACAGTTTATGGAAACTCATTTGAAGAAGCTTTAGAAAACTTGGAAAAAGTTTTAAAGAGATGTCAGGAAGCAAATCTTTCACTTAGTCATGAAATTTTTTTTATGATGTTTACTAAAGGTATTGTTTTAGGGCATCACATTTCAGGGGATGGGATTAGAGTTGATGAGTCTAAAGTTGAAGTCATATCTAACTTATCCATTCCAAGTTGTCAAAGAGATGTTAGAAGTTTTCTAGGATTTACAGGGTATTATCGGAGATTTATAGAAAACTTCACCAAAATAGCATCTCCTCTCTTCAAATTACTCACAAAAGATTGTGAATTTAAATGGACTTCTGATTGCCAGTTAGCTTTTGAAACCCTGAAAACCAAAATTTCTGAAGCACCTATATTAAGGGGACCTAACTGGAAGTTACCTTTTCATATCTCGACAGATGCTTCCGATACAGCTCTAGGAGCAGTATTGGGACAGAAATATTTGATTCCTTATGCCATCTATTATACCGGTAAAAATTTGACTCCTGCAGAGTTAAACTATACTGTAACTGAAAAAGAGTTTTTAGCTTTTGTTCATGCCATAAACAAATTTAGACACTATATAACAGGCTATGAAACTTTTGTTCACACTGATCATTCTGCAATTAGATACTTAATGAACAAATCAATCACTAATGGCAGAGTTATAAGATGGTTATTGCTCTTACAAGAATTCAACATCACCATTCTAGATAGGTCTGGAAAACAAAACACAGTAGCTGATTTCCTATCTAGACTCCAAAATATCAAAGATGACACTCCAGTTGAAGATCAATTTCCTGATGAATATCTTTTTTCAATCTCTACTCAAACTCCATGGTTTGCTGATATTGCTAATTTTTTAGTTTCAGGAAAATTTCCTTCAATTATGAATGCAAGGGATAAAAGAAAAATCATTTGTGATAGTGCAAAATATTCATGGGTTGCTAATGAGTTGTACAAGACAGGTCTAGATTTGATCATTAGAAGGTGTGTTCGTGAAGATGAGATGCCTGAGATTCTCAAGGCATGTCATGATGAACCTTGTGGCGGACACTTTGCAGATAAGAGGACAGCCTATAATATCCTTAATTTAGGATATTATTGGCCATCCTTGTTTAAAGATGCTAAGGAGTATGTCAAAAGGTGTGACAGTTGCCAAAGGGTAGGGAAACCTTCTCCTTCAGGTGAGATGCCATTACAACCTCGGGTACATATTGAACCTTTTGAAAAATGGGCTTTGGATTTTGTAGGACCTATTAGTCCTCCATGAAGACAAAAGAAATATATATTAGTTTGCACTGATTATGTTACTAAATGGGTAGAAGCTAAGCCATTACTTGTTGCTAATGAAGCATCTGTAGTTACTTTTCTTTTTGAGGATATTTTTACTCGTTTTGTGTCCCAAGGGAAATTGTTACAGATCAAGGAGCTCAATTTACATCAAGGCTAGTGGAGCAAATGATGGAGAGGTACAAAATCAGGCATAGAAAATCTACTCCTTATCATCCACAAGAAAATGGTCAAGTGGAATCTACTAATAAGGTCATTGAAGGAATCCTAACAAAGACTGTTCATTTGCATAGAAGAGATTGGGTAGATAGGCTTCCTGAAGCCTTGTGGGCCTATAGAACTACATGGAGAAACACAACAGGCCATACTCCTTATGAACTTGTTTATGGAAAGCAAGTTTTGTTTCCCATAGAGTTCCAGATTCAAACTTTCAAAATGGTAGTTCAACTAGGACTTGATTTAACGGAGGCACAAAAGCATAGATTGGAGCAAATCAATGAATTGGATGAGATCAGACAAGATGCAGTTCAGAAAACAAGTCTAGTCCAACAACAAAGGGCTAGATGGCATGAAAAATACATCAAAGAGAAGAAATTCAAAGAAGGTGACTGGGCTCTCTTGTTTGATTCAAAATTCAAGGATTTTCAAGGTAAATTTCAGACACATTGGTTTGGGCCATATGAAATTGTTGAAATTTTTGATAATGGGGCAGTAAAAATCAGAACTATAGATGAAGAAGAGGTCACTTTTCTTGTGAATGGTCATAGATTGAAGTTGTATCACAAACCACTCTCAAGAGAAGAATTTGTCCAGAAGTTCCAAGAAAGCAGTGATGTGAAGTTAATGAAGAAGAATCTTTCTTCTTCATCAACTTGATTGAATTTTCTGAAGCATTTCTTTTGAAAATAAAATAAAAATAAAGGTATAAACATGAAAACCAATCATTGATTGGCATGTTTATACAGAAAAGATAGGGTGAAAATCAGAGTCTCTCTGACACTCTAACTTTTCCATTTTGTTTTTGCAAGCAGCTCTTATAAAATCATAAGTTCAGATCCATAGTGCTTATGATCCATCTCATTTCATTTCACTCCATTCACTTATCCATCCATACTCCATTTCATTCATTCATTCATACTCTACTTCATTCCATATTTCATTCATCTCATTCCATACTCCATCCACCTCATTCTCATGTCAAAATTTAAAGTCTGATGTCTTACTGCAAATGAATAACAAATGTCATGGATTGCAGGGCAGTTCTTATGTTCTTTCACTCCATTTCATAAACTGAATCCATTCCATTTCATCATCCACTTCATACATATCATGTCTCATCATCCATCTTCATTCATGCCATATAACATCTCACTTATATCCCAAACCATTCCATTCCATGATTAAAATGCTCTACAGGTACATTCTGCAACTTAACAGACATTCTGCAGCTGATCAGACTTTCCGCAGCCAGAAAACCATTCCGTAGCTACAAAACCTGAAGGCATTAGTCAGAAGACATTAGAATTGCAACAAAATGATCCAGTGTATCCATAAATAACAAGAATCAAGAAGGATTATGAAGACTCTTCCAAAGGAGAACAAAGAAGACAAAGACTACAAAAATCAAATGAAAAGCAGAGGTAACAAGTTTAGATTATAATGGCATTTCATAAATTTTAGCATAGTTTTAGTTATGAATTGTTCGAAAAGGTTGTTTTAATTATCTTTATTGATCATGACCAATAAACCCTCCACAAACTTTGGATTAAAATATCTCATTTCAAATTCCATACCCGACATCATTTAAGCGGTTAAAATGGCTGAAGTTTTTGAATTCTTCACGTCACCCAACCAAATCATTCAATGATGATTCTCTTTTCCATTGTAAAAATCTCCGCTGTCTTTTCAATCATTAATTCATTTCCTCCACCTCACTCCATTTACTCATTCCGTAACTACTTCCATCACTCCATTCTGTAGCCAGCACTTCATTTCGCAAACAAAGATATTCTTATCACCGTGAGCAGATCAAAAGGGTATATCAGTTTGAATATCAAAGCACTATCACCGTGGGCAGAGAGTGAGCATTATCACTGTAAACGCAGAGGTATAGCAGTGTGGAATTTGAAGTCATTTGTTACCGGGAGACAGAGGTATAACAGTGAAGAATTTGAAGCCATTTGCCACTGAGAGACAGAGGTATAGCAGTGTGGGAATTTGAAGCCATTTGCCACCGAGAGACAGAGGTATATCAGAATAGAATTTGAAGCTGTTGTCACTGTCAACCAGAGGCATATCAGTCCAAAGTTTCATTGTCAACCAAAGGCATATCAGTCCGAAGTTTGAAGCCATTGTCACTATAACGCAGAGGTATATCAGTTTGAAGTTTGAAGCCATTTCAATTCGAAGGTGAAAGTTATTGTTTCAGTGGGTAGAAAGAGTATTAATCTGAACATTGAAGAAGCAATTATGGGTTTCATTGTAAGAACTGAACCAGTGGGTACAAAATACCTAGAAGGCTACCCTCAATGTAAAGAAATGTTGCAATAGATAGGATGGCTACAATTTCTTGAGAAGTTTAATGGCTTCCACAAAGAAGTCACTAAAACATTTGCAAGGTCATTTCAAGGAGCTGAGGTTGAAGTGGGAGATGTCAAATTCACTGTCACTGAAGTTTTAATTGCAGAAGCTACATGATTGCTTAGAAATGGAGAGAGATGGTTCAAAAACAGAGAATTCCATAATGAATCCTGGAAGCAAATTCTAAAATCACCAGGTATGGATGTCACTGTGTTTAAGAAAGGAATTCCAAGTTCTGCATTGAAAAATAAATGGAGAAACATACTACTTATTCTGCAAAAATGTATTACATGTGAGGGTAGATATGGCACATTTTATGTTTACCACATTAGATTGATAATGCATTTTCTGGGGGAATACTTAAACCTACCCTATTTCTTGCTTCAAAGTTTGAAAAAGATGGCTTCTTGTGTTCAAAGAAGGGTTCAATTTTTAGAGACAACTCTATATCATCATGGCTTGGTTAAAATTTTGATTGAACACCATTTAGCCAAAAAAAATGATACTTGGGACAATTTCTTGATAAGAAATCATTTTGAAGAGCCAAAAGAGCCCTCACCTGAACAACAGCCTACAAGGAGAAGCAGAAAATGGAGAGCTTCAAAAATTGAAATTGACAAAACAGTCCAGGAAAGTAGTGAGGAAATCATCTTAGAGAAGTTGACTCAAATCAAGAGACAACTTAAGAAAGAGAAGGTAATCAAGAAATCTGCCACAGAGAAAGGAGAGGGATCTTCCCAGCCAAGAAGAAGCCATAGACTAAAAGGGAAACTAAGGAAAACTCAAATCAAACAAATAGGGGTGATAAATATAGAAGAATGAGGAAACATCTATTGAAGAAGATGTTGAAGAGGATTTTAATGAAGGAACCCCTGAAATTGACCCTGCTCAGCAAGAAGTCTATGACTATGTTGAAACTTTGGAAAGGAAAGCTTCAGAGAGTAGAGAGAGAACCCCTAGTCCTCCACTGTCCGAAATAGATGTGTTAAGAAGGGATAGGTATGAGCTGGAAATACTTAATAGACACATAAAAAATGAGAATGAAATTTTGAAGAAACAAGTCAAGCTCAAAACTGATATGAACTCAACCTTATCTCTACATATAGACAAAGTGGAAAAGGCTAATGAAAAGTTGAAGAAGAGGAACAAGAAGCTAATCAGGGCACTTACCAACTTAAGGTTCAAACTTGTCATCAGAAAACCCAGAAGATCTTTAGCTTCCAGGCAAAGGAGAAGGAGAGGACTAGATGTTCTTGCAGAAGCCTCTGAGTTTATAGGATAAGTTGCATGAGGACATGCAAGAAGTCAGCAGTGGGGGTATGTTGAGCCTCAAGATTGTGCTTTCTTTCATCTTACTTTACCTCATTTTCCTTTTTCCATTGTTATCCTAGACCCAATTGATTAATGAATTTAGTTAAAATTACTTTTAGAATGATTAACATGACTGACTTGCTAAGTTTTGTGATTTTTGTCATTGTAATGCATTTTGACCGGAACTAGCTGCAGAATGCAGACATTCCATAGCTAACCATCAATTCTGCAGCTGTCTTCACGTTTGGGTATGTTCCAGGTGGCCTCTCAAGAAAAACTGCATATGGGTATATTCCACGTCATGTCTACATTGTTCATTGCTCACCATGAAGGAAGAAACGAATTCTGGATATGGTTTTGGTACGTGGGAACACATTTAAGAAGGCAGACTTCTAGTAGGACTGTCTTAGTCCAGATGTCCTTTTCCTTTTTACGCAACCACTTCAAGAGTCCTAATGTGATTTCGATAAGGAAAGACAATGATCCTGGAATTATTGCAAGTATTGTTATGTACATTTGTTATATAAACACTTGGGAAACCGAGAGCTAGGCTAGATTTTGTTCCAGATTTTGCTTAGATTCTGTGCTACATTTCTGAAGACGCAGAGTGCTCTGTTCAAGTTATTTCTCCTTTAATGAAGCAGAAAGTATTGTTTTGAAAGCATTGATTTGATTTGGAGATAGATTCCGTCTGGTGGTAGAGGGCCCCTGCCTCCTGCACAGATTTATTTGCGCAATTTAGATAAGTATCTTAGCTGCCTTTATGTTTTTGAAGTTGAATTCGTAGTTGTTTTCATTAGCTACTATAGTTATACTCATTCTAAAAACTCTTCCAAAAGAAGAAGCTCTTCCAAAAGATTATGATCATGAATGGGAAATGGCTATAGTATTGTAGGATTTAATTGTAATCTCTTTTGTTCACCATCACAGTTATACTTATGCTAAGCACTCTTCCAAAAGAAGAAACTCTTCCAAAAAATCCTTATAATGTATTAAGCATGATTGTGATCTTGAACGTTTCAGTTGTGTGTTTTCACTAAGTATCATAGCTGTTCTTGCTCTTAAAATTCTTTTCCAAAATATCATAATGATGGGTAGGAGATAGCTATGATATCTTAGTTTTTCATTGCTTTCAGTTTTTATGTTTGCATTTGCACTGAATTGTACAGTTAGGATTGTTCTAAGAAAATCTTCCAAAATACCAATCATGATGGACAAACAGACTGTATAATTCCATAGAATAATGCATGATAGCCTAGTTAGGATACTCCGGAGTTTAATTGCACTTAACTCATGTTCAGTTATTTTGTTTTAAGTTTGATAATGACTTGGTAGTTCAGCATTGTTTTAGACTAGTGACATCTTAAGTTCAGTTTTAGCTTAACTCATTGCATTTGCACTCCACATTCAGTTGTCATTCACTGCATATTAGATTACTTCAGTTGTTAAGCTTAACAAAACAACCTTCATTATTTACAAACCTCTTCTTGTTCTAAAATCTATAATTGATTCATAACCATATGAGCAGAAGACAATATCATTTTAAGGCCTAAAGTACTTCTGCAACTTCCTTATCATCTCGCAAACAAACATTTCCTCAAAAGACTATTTTAAAAATCTATAACCTTTGAGTGAAGTGTAGTGTTATCAAACTAAGTTACAGAATAGAGTTAGGAACTAGTTTTAAAGTAGAGATCTTATGATGGTATCAATGTTTTACTCCAAATATGCTTCAACAAATCTCTAATCATGGATAACATGTTGCATCATTATAAGTTAGTTGTTTAACTGTTTAGTTAGAAGAATTTGCATGCTTAGCTGACCATGTCTCAAGCTCTCTCTCAAAACACCTTTGATGAAAGAATTTGGCAAGTTGAGTTTATGTTTTGAATCATTTGCTTAAAAGTCATTATCAAGCTTTGTTTTTGCTCAGTCATAGTTTGGATTTGATTCTGTTTCAATATCTGCAATTGCATTTGTCATTTATCATCAATCAATTAGGCTTTACTCTGTTCTTAATCATTAGCTTCTTTCCATTAGCTTTCTAGTCATTTTCCTTGTGAACATAAAACCACCAAAAGATCAAAAACATCATAAATCATCACAAAAGACCAAAAACATCATAAAACACTACACACAACACATTAAGAAACAAACACCTAGGTACATACAGTACACTTCACTTCAGCAGTTTACCAACCCTGGTTGACAATTAAATGAGCTCAATTTAGGATACTAGATTGAGACCAAACAGCCAGGAATGTGAAATTTATCTTTAATAGTGAGCTTGTTTATCTCCCTATAATCCAGACACATGTGCCATGATCCATCCTTCTTTTGGAACAAAAATATTGGAGCAGAGAAAGAACTTTAACTAGGTTGAGTTATACCGACATCTATATTTTTTACAACCATATGTTCAATTTTACTCTTTTTGACATAGGGATATCTGTAAGGAATTATGTTTGGAGGAACACTTGCTGGAATCAAATGAATAGCATGATCATGATCACGAATAGGTGGGAGGCCTTTGGGAGTATCAAAAACCTTCAAATTACTATCCAATACTTTTTGGAGATCTAGAGAAATATATGAGTTCAGTGTTTGAACATCTAGTGAGCATAATTATGCTATTACGCCCCATTTCTCTTTCTTTAGAAGCTTTTTCATGCCATTAGAGCTAATTATATTTCCTGGTTTCCTTGTGACACCCCTTAATTAAACCTCCTTTTCTTCCCAAAAAAATTTCAAGAAAATTTCTTGAAAATTAAAATCTACCATACCCAAATATTGTAACCATTAGATTCCTAGTACAACATCAATACCAGCAATTGGAATGGAAAGCATTGGACTTTTCAATACATATTCTCCCATGGTTAGCTTGATATTATGGAAATTTCTAGAGAAAATTTTATCTAGGTGGATATTGGTGGTCACCCACCTATTCCACTTTGGGCCCCACCATTGTCTCTTTTGGTTTTTCAGTTTCGGCACAACTTACTATTTTTAGAAGTTTTTCGGGTCTTGAACTTCCAGAGCCATTTTGAGGTCCTAAATGACGTTTTTTGGGAAAACCAGGTGAAACATGGGTCCATAGATTGATATTTATCACACCGAAAGTTGTAGTCCTTGGATAGATCTTTCCAATGAGGTATGGTGTGCGTCAAATGGAGATCGTATGCCAAAGTTATGTCCCCGGGAAGTTGAGACACCAATTTACCCAAATGGGGCCCATAGTTTTGGCGCTTCATCTCCTAGGGTTAGGGTTTTGGATGTTTATGGTTTTCCATTTTTTGTAAATAATAAATAGGCCCTCAAGACTCATTGTAATAGAGTTCAGAGGCTTGTAGCAGCCACATCGCTTCTCAGAGATACGCTACCAGCGCCCTAGCTAGTTTATTCCCATTCTGTTTGTAAGCAAATATCAGTTCTTTGATATTAATGAAATGAAGTGTTATTTTCACTGCATATTTTTATTTATGGTTATATGCATATTTTATTACGTTCCTGCATAAATCGGGATCAGTGGTATCAGAGCGGTCTACTTTTTCTCAATCCTTCTTTGCATGTCCCCAACGAGGCAGGGGTATAAGGAGTTAGGGCTCGATCTGGTTGAACCTTTGCAAGATCATCCTCACAAACCCCGATGACCTCCCATGGGGGATGAAAATAAAGATGAGGGAGCAGGAGATCCTATCAAAATATTTCTTGAGGAGGCCCTCAAAAAACAAAGGAACGTGATGATGGATAACTTTTCCCAGATCCTTCAACAACTACCCACCGGCGATGCATCTGCATCCAACAACCACTATGGAGGTGCGACTCCCTTTAAGGTACAAGTAAAATTTGAGATTTCCATATTTGAGGGTCAAATAGATGTAGATGCCATAGATAGATGGTTGAATCTATTAGAAGGATATTTATCGGTTCATGACTTTTTCGACCGGGAGAAGATTATTTTTTCACTCCTCAAAGCTACCCCCCATGTCAAGGACTGGTGGGAAGCCTACTATGAGAAAAAGGACAAGAAAAAACCCTCTCTTTTCTCAACCATACCCACTTGGAATTCTTTCTGAGACGCCATCAAGGAACAATACTATCTCTTGGGGAGTTATAAGGACAAGTACATACAATGGACCACACTGCGGCAACAAAGGGATCAAGATGTGCATGAGTTGATGAATCTGTTCCATACGTTGCGCACAAAGTTGGGTATGAAATATTCAGAGAAAAATTTGGTGTTAAAGTATTGAAGTTGTATGCACATATACATTTAGGAGGAAATGGAGTGCCTTGACATCCCCTCGCTTGGTATAACATACCGGTATGCTACCAAGATTGAGAAAAAATTCAAACAGAAGAAGCGAGACTTTGGATCTGTGAATCAAAAGCAAGGGAAAGGTATCCCCAAACCGCAGAACAAAGGACAAAGCCAAGGCATGGCGGAACAAGATAACCTGCCAAAACTGCAAGAAAATCAAAACACCGCGAAGCCAAAGAAGGACACAGGAAAGTGGTGTGAGTTCTATAAGAGCTCCACTCACAACATAAGTGAGTGTTGGGCCAAGCAGTCGCTGGTGGCCGAGATGAGGGCTTGTGAATCATATGCATGCTATGATTCTGAATCAAAACCTGACATGGGGAATGACAAAGGGAAACATATTATTGATGTGGAGCCCAATGCCATTGTTTCCACTGCGAATATCCAGAAGGAGGAACCAGAAGATCCAGAGGAGGAGGAGCGTCTCTTCCACTCCCAGATGTGGGTAAAGGGTTCCCCGCTATAGTTCATTGTCGACAATGGGAGCCAAAAGAACCTCATTTCAGTAGACATCGTGAAGCGGTTGGGCTTGCCGACCACACCACACCCACAACTATACACCATCGGGTGGCTTCACCAAGGACAAGATCTTCATGTCAGCGAGTAGTGCCGCCTTCCCTACAACATCAAGCCCTTCATGGATGAGGTATTATGTGAAATTAATCCTCTTGATGTATCTGATGTATTATTTGGCCAACCATACTTGTGGAAGCAACATGCTATGTATGAGTCTCGGCCTCAGGCTGTTATTATTACTTTGGAAAACAAGTTGTACAGGATACCATAGGTACCACCACCTGCCACTATCTCTTTGGTTACTGCAAAACAATGGAGTAAGCTCATTTCCCAAACTAGGAATTTTTTTTCCTTATGATCTGCCCCTAGGGCAAGAAGAAGACTGTGTTCACGACCTCCAGATAAGGCTCCTCTGCACGATGACAACAAATGGACAAGGTTGTGGAGGAGTACGGGGACATCTTCACCTCACCCACAGGGGTGCCTCTGCACTGTCAAGTCAAGCACCCCATTGATCTGACCCCAGGTGTGCCGCTACCCAATGGACCAATCTATCGGTGCTCTATTATAGAGAACGATGAAATCAAGAGGCAGATTCAGGAGCCATTGCAGAAAGGTCACATCCGGCCAAGTTCATTGCCCTGTGGGAGCTTGATCGCATTGGTACAGAAGAAGGATGGGACTTGGAGACTCTGTATTGACTACCGAGCACTGAACAAGTTCACTGTCCAGAATAGGTACTCGATCCCACAGATTGATGACTATCTGGACCAACTCAAAGGAGCGAAATGTTTCAGCAAGATTGACTTGAAGTCTGGGTATCAATAGGTACCAATCAAGCCCTACGATGTGTGGAAGTCTACCTTCAAAGCCAAGTATAGCCTTTTTGAATGGCTGGTCATGCCTTTTGGGTTGACGAATGCTCCCACAAACTTCATGAGGTTGATGGAAGACATCTTGCGGCCATTCACCAACTCATTTGTAGTGGTGTACTTGGATGACATTCTGATCTTCAGCTAGACTTGGGAAGAGAACCTCCACCACATCTAACAAGTCCTCCAGACACTATGCCAACACAAGTTGTGTGACAATTTGGAGAAGTGCACTTTTGGCATGACTCGGGTTCAATATTTGTGATACATTATTGATGAAAGGGTGGTGCATGTGGATCCAACCAACATCCAAGTCATTTGTGATTAGCCAGCCCCAACCAATCTAACAGAGCTTCGCAAATTTCTAGGTCTTTCTAATTTCTACCACAGGTTCATGTTGGGATTCTCTCATATCACTTGGCCCTTGAGTCAAGTCACCAAGGGAGGACCAAAAGAAAAATTATTTTGGTTGGAATCTCAACAGAAGGCATTCGTAGAATTGAAACATCACCTTTGTTCTGTCCTAGTGCTCACATTACCAGACTTGCAACAACCATTTGAGATCAAGACAGATGCCTCTGACTATGCTATTGGGGCAGTTCTTACTCAACAGGGGCATTCAGTGGCATATCGCAGTGAGACATTGTCCGACATAGTTCACAAGTATCCCACTTATGAAAAAGAAATGCATTCCATTATGCAAGCTTGTCGAAAATGGAAGCATTACATTTTGGGGAAGGAAACAATCATCCACGGAGACCACTGACCCCTATAGTTCATACAAACACAAGGGAAGTTACAGAACGATCGCCATCATAAGTGGTCCACATATATGAAACAATTTCATTTGAACATCAAGTACAAGAAGGGTAGCACCAATAATGTTGTAGACTACCTCAGTCGACCACTGATCGTGGTGCTAACCACTTTGGTCAACTCTTGTGGTCATGAGACTTCCGATTGGCCAGTTCTCTACAAGAGCGATCCAAAATTCGGCCACACAAACAAGGCACTCTTGGGGGCTACGCAAGTTCCAAATTTTCACCTCCAAGATGCACTGTTATGTCACCTTGGACACCTTCGTGTTACTTCAAGTGAGCGTGCCAAGATGATATGGGAAGCACACTGCAGTCGAGTCACTAGGAATTTCAGGGTCGAGAAAATAGTGGCAGTACTGCGAAAGTATTTCTATTGGCCAAACCTTCGATAGGATGTTGGGAAGAACATCTAATCCTGCACTGCTTGCGCCATTGCCAAACCGACCATAAAGAAGCAAGGCCTATATACTCCACTACCTACCCCTATTCAACCTTAGGAATCCATCTCCACGGATTACATGTCGGGCCTAACTTCTACTAAGCATGAAAATGACTGTTTTTTCATGGTCGTCGACAGATTCTCGAAGATAGCCATCATGACAGACTGCAAGAAGAATATTGCAACAGAAGCCACTACTAAACTCTTCTTTGAATGAGTGTGGGTGCACTTTGGGATCCCATAGTCTATCATATCAGATCGGGATAGGAGGTTCCTCAACACTTTGGTCTAGCCTCTGGTCAATGATGGACACCAAGCTCACCAAGTCCACCACTTTCCATCCCCAAACTGATGGCCAGACAGAGGTCATCAACAAGATGATTGTACACATTCTGCGCATGTACAATTCAAAGCATCCACGCACATGGGATGAGAGCCTCCCCTATGTACGCCACAGTTATAACAGGGCTCTCCACATCTCAAATGACCACAACCCCTTTCAAGTGGGCTTGGGATTCCAGCCACTATGTCCCATTGACGTAACTATGCCATTTGCGGCTACTCAGGCCGATTTGGCTCATGTCTAGTCTGAAGCTGACAAAGTGAACAACTTCATCAAGCACATTCAACACATTTTCCAACAGGTTCATGACATAATGGACAGAGCCAATTCTAAGTACAAGCAATGACATGATCAACATCGGGTGCCACACAACTTCCAGGTGGGTGACAAAGTGTGGCTACATTTGTAGAAGGTGTGCCTCATTGGACCCCACCACATGCTTTGCCCACTTCAATATGGGTCGTAAACCATCACCAAGGCTGTAGGGAACAATTCCTTCGAGCTCAATATTCCACCATTCCTTGGTCTGCACCCAGTATTCAATGTGGACCACCTTTGTCCCTGCTTCCCACATGTACTGGACACCTATGACATTGCAGAACAACTCACACCAACATATTTAAACCCTGACTGCATGGAACAGGCCACCACAGATTGTATCATGGATATGCAAATCAAGAACACTAGGCAATAGAAGATCCAACTGTATCGGGTTGTCAAAGCTGGCCAATTCCTGCACCAAGGAAAGTGGCTCACCAGGGACTAAGTTTAGCAAAAGTTTCCTCATCTCATGGGAGAACTCAACGCAATGGGGACCATTGCTTCCTAATGGGGGAGGGATGATCTAGGTGGATATTGGTGGCCGCTCGCTTATTCCACTTGGGGCCTCACAATTGTCTCTTTCAGTTTTTCAGTTTCAACACAACTTACTATTTTTAGCATTTTTTCAGGTCCTCAACTTCCGTAGCTGTTTTGAGGCCCTAAACAACATTTTTTGGGAAAATCAAGAGCAACATGGGTCCATGGACTGATGTTGCTCACACCAAAAGTTGTATTCCTCAGACAGATATTTCTAACGAGGTATGGTGCACGTCAAATGGAGATCGTATGCAAAGTTACATCCCCGAGAAGTTGAGACACCAATTTACCCAAACGGGGCTCATAGTTTTGGCGCTTCATTTCCTAGGGTTAGGGTTTTGGAAGTTTAGGGTTTTCCATTGTTTCTAAATAATAAATAGGCCCTCAAGCCTCATTATAACAGAGTTCAGAGACCTATAGCTGCCACATCTCTTCTCAGAGATAAGCTACCAGTGCCCTAGCTAGTTTATTCCCATTTTGTCTGTAATAAAATTTCAGTTCTTTGATATTAATGAAATGAAGTGTTATTTTTGCTGCATTTTTTTATTTATGGTTATATGTTTTTTCCATTTTCCGGTTCAAATTTATAGTTCCTCCATTTCCAACCATCAATTGACACTCTAGTGCTAGATATAGGAAGCAATTCAATTCCTTGGCTATCTTATAATGAATAAAATTATGAGTACTACCCGAATCAATCATCATTATTACCTTTTTATTCTTGATATGTCATTCTATCTTGTGAGTTTGAGGAGTGGTAATTCCTTCCAATGCATTGCAATATATGGTCAGATTCATTTCTTATTTCTCTAGGGTTGGTTCCTGGTGGATATCCTCTTCTTTTGAAGTTTCTTGTTCCTTTTCTTCCTCCTCTTCACAATATATGTAAAATAATTTCTTCTCAACACACTTATGACCTGCTCTTCTTGGATTACAGCATCATGCAAGTGAGCAGATCATTGGGGCGCTCTGCAGCTAGGGTTTCTGGCCATGGTGGACCAGTAATGCTGCAGGCTTGGCCTGCCTCAGGCCACGCGGATGGGTGATGGGACAGGGGTCCCTTTCCGTCAGGTTTTCGCCCATCCCACAGCATTCCTCCGTGAAATTTTACCGTGTGGAGTTACTGCGATAGGTTTTGTTTTTCAACCTTTGTCTGTTAGCGTTTTTTCTTTTCCGTTAGTTTTTTTCCACCGGATCGGAGAAGTCACGGGTTTCTAGCTTCCGGGCGACGGGCTAGGGTTTGTGTTTTATTTGCAGGAATGGGTCTTGAAAGCGAATTGGTTGATCTGGAGCCGGCACCTGAGGACCTGTTAACTGTTTGGGGCCATGATGTATCGGTCCAAAACCTGGAGCGTTTCTTCCCTCTGAGATTTGTGAAGCAAGAGGTTAAACCCTTCGATCTTGAGGCGACCGTTTCTTCTCTCAGATCTGCCCCTCCCGAAAGGGCAAAGCCTAAAAAGGGTGAATGTGTTGTTTTTCCCTCTCAGGGGGTTCGATCTGTAGGTGAAAGCGCCGTGGAGAATGTTGCTGAAGTAACCGGGTCTTTTTTCTCAAACTCGGGGCCAGATTTCTCTGATTTTACAAGTTTTCCGCCTCTATCTGGAGGGCTTGCGGATGTGGTAGCCAATTGCGGCTTGCATGGTTCGAAAGGGCCTCGATTAGTAAATGATAAGACGAAGAAAAGGCCTGTCTCTGAAGTATTTTTCCCATGGGCTCTTGAAAGTGAAACCAGGGTCCCATTTCAAAGGAAAAGCTTGAATCCAAGCCCCAAAGTTGACATTGGGCCCTCGGCGACGAAGAGCTGGGCTCTACCTCTGACTGAACCCCCGGTTGGTGTGTTGGGCGACGGAGGAGAGCACCCAAAGGAGCCGATTTTTCCGGAAAAGGGGTGGAAGGAGTGTCTGCAAAAGGAGCCAGTTTCTGGAGGTGACAGGGAGAAAGAGAAGGCACAAGACCCGACAGGGGGAGGGGCGCCCGAAGACCAACACCACTCTGATTCTGGAGAAGGCGCGGTGCTGGTCATCAAGGTGGGGGGGAAACGAAAGAAGCAGGGCCCCATAAAAAAGAAGGAGCCCCAGCCTTGCTGCATTGTTGGAGTGGACATAAGAGTCGAAGAGGCTATGGCAGCCTCAGAGACAAGGCTTATAGGCAGAGTGCGAGGCCGAAAGTTTTCGGCAGATTACATTCGGAGATGGGTTCTTTCGGAATGGGAAAATGCACCAGGGCAGCCCGTGGAGATTAAAGAACTGGAGAGAGGCTGGTTCACCCTGCTTTTTGCTCATAAAGACCATGTAAACTGGGTGCTCGACAGGAATTGGAGTTTTGGTAAGTGGCCACTCCTTCTTCAGCGATGGATGCCCTTGTTTGACGCTCAGACTGAGAAGCTGAACGAGTCTCCAGTATGGGTAAAATTGCCAGGTTTACCCCTTCAGTTTTGGTTTGATTCTGTGTTTAAGTCCATTGGAGATACTATGGGGAAGTTCTTGGATTTCGATCATTCGTTTGAGCAATCAGATGACATGAGTGTGGCGAGGATTTTAGTCAGTTTAAACCCTCGGGAGGGGCTTGCAGAGGCAATGACCTTAAGGTACAGGGAGCTGGAGTTCGTGCAAAAACTGGACTACGAAAATCTGCCTTTTCGTTGTCATCGCTGCCATACTTATGGGCATCTGGCCAAAGAATTCCCTTTGGGCTATCGCCGTCGAAGGAATCCTCTCAAGATGGCCCGAAAGTCAGTGGTTGCTCCTGTATCAAACTCTGGTTCGGATCCCTCTTGTGAACCAATGGAGGAGGAGGCAAAGGATGGGTCGGAGGAGGTGATGTCTGAAGCCCCTTCGCAGCAGTTCAACCCTGCCCGGTCCATTGAGCAACCCTTTGTGCGGACTGTCCCTCACATTCCTACGACTGCTGGGTTAGCGGTGGAGCCTCACGAGCAACATCATGTACAGGCAGCCTCACAGGTTACCTCGACTGTTGAGTTTGTGGCGGAGCCACAGACGGGTATGCCAAAATTCTTCCCCTCTTCTTTATGTTTTTCAAATATGGAAAATGTCTCTGCTATTATGTTGTCTTGTAATTCTGGGCGTCTTCAGAAGGAGTTTTCTTGCTTAAATTTGAATCCTCAACCGATTGATAATCTTGTGGTCACGGTTCCCTCGCCCTCTGGAGATCCCCCGCCCTCCCTGTCTGTTTCGAGTCATCCCTGCTCTTCCTTGGACCCTGCCCCTCCTCTGACTGCTCCTCCCTATAACTTGAGATCTTTGTCTTTTCGTAATGGGAAAGAGTCTGCTCCTGGAGGTCTTGAGCAGGACCTAGTGCCTATAGGGCCTAGGAAATCCAGAGGTAGGAAATCCAGTATGTCTAAGGCCAAGCAGAAGGCAATCATTGATATAGTTGATGGGAAGCAAAAATCTTTGACTGGGGTGCTTAGAGCAGCAAAGCCACCCTCTGTATCGTTGAAATGATTCTGCTTTCTTTCAATTGTAGAGGGTTAGCTAGTCAACCCAAAAAACTAGCCTTCAGGAGTTTAGTCAGTCAATATAATCCGGATATTCTTATGTTGCAAGAAACCCTTGGTAAAGGAGAAGAAATCATAGCTCTTCTTTCAAAATTGCTGCCTGGTTGGCTCTTTCGGGCCATAGATGCAGATGGTCGATCTGGTGGCTTGGTCACTGGATATAGAGCTGGGAACTTTAAAGAAATTACCTCTTGGGGTTTTGAACACTCTTTGGCGGTGGAGCTCTATTCCAAGGAATTATGTTTTCCCTTGCTGCTCATGAACGTTTACGGGCCCTGCCAGGAAAGGGAGCGCTTCTGGTCCTCTTTCTTCCAAAAGTCTTTTCTGGCCCACCAAAACTTGATCATTGGAGGCGATCTAAATTTCTCCCTTGGGGCTCTGGAATCATGGGGAGCAAATGCCAGACAGGATCCTTTAACTGATTTTTTTATCTCTCAGATTGCCTCATCCCATTTGATAGACCTCTCTCCTATCAAGGTTAGGCCTACCTGGCGTAATAAAAGAGTTGGAAATGACTGGGTTGGGAAGAAACTGGACCGCTTTCTCTTGGGAGAAGCCCTATCTGAGAAAATTTCCTTTTTTCGACATTGGGTGGGGGATGGGGGCCTATCCGATCACTTCCCGATTCTACTGGAGGCAAAGGGAACTCTAAAAAAACCAGGGACCCCCTTCAAATTCAATGCTTCTTGGCTGTCCGATGATTCCTTCGTTTCCTTGGTTCATTCCACTTGGAGGAGGGATGAAATAAGGGAGGAGGGGGTTTTAAGTCGAAGCAAGGCTTTTATGGATAATCTGAAGGCTTTGAAAGCTGAAACTAAAATCTGGGCTTCCCACAAGGCATCTCTCGAAGACGAAAAACTAAGGGCCATAAACTCTGAACTTGAGCTCCTGGAAGCCCCGGATGGGAGGGGATATGCCACAGTGGAATCTCGTGACAGAATTTGGGTTTTGGAGGCAGACAGAAGGAAGTTACTGCAAGATAAGGAGGAAAGCTGGCGATTGAAGAGCAGAGCCATATGGCTTCAGGCGGGGGATGACAACACAAAGTTTTTTCAAAACTACGCTAAAGGGAGGAAAAATATAAACACCATATGGGAACTGCCTAAAGCAAATGGGGAAAAGGCACAGTCCTTCGAAGAGCTTGCATCCCTCGGAGTTGATTACTTCAAAAACCTCTTTAAGGCCCGTGCAGAAGTTTCAATTGCTGAAGTCATAAGAGTAGCCCAGTTTTTCCCAAGGTACATTGAAGATGAAGGAAACGACTTTTTGATGGCTCCGGTGTCCAAGGAGGAGGTGGAAGCAAACCTCAAATCGATGCAAAAAGAGAAAAGTCCAGGCCCTGATGGCTGGACTGTGGAATTTTTCCTACACTTCTTTGAATTACTGGGTGCTGACCTGACAGCGGTGGTGGAAGAATCAAGGGTCTCAGGCTTGGTCTATCAGCCCTTTAATGCCACATTCCTGACTCTCATTCCAAAGTCGGACCAACCTTCATCTTTCAATGATTTTCGACCCATCTCTCTCTGCACCTGTTTATACAAGGTTATTGCTAAGATAGTTGCTTCCAGGCTGAAACCTTTCCTCTCTAAAAGCATATCTGAGGAACAGTTTGGTTTCTTGGATGGGCGACAAATTCATGAGGCCGTGGGAGTGGCTCAGGAAACCCTTCACAGTTTAAAAAGAAGCCGGAAAAAAGGGGCTATCATAAAAATTGATCTCTCAAAGGCTTATGATAGAATCAGCTGGATATATCTAAGGCTTCTTTTAACTCATCTGGGGTTCAGGCATGATTTTGTAAGGTGGATCATGGCGTGTGTCACCTCTACCTCGATTGCAGTTCTGATAAATGGAGCTGCTTCGGATTTTTTTAAACCGCAGAGGGGGCTTCGCCAGGGCTGCCCTCTCTCCCCCCTCCTCTTTCTGCTAGCAGCTGAAGGACTAAGCTTACTGATCAAAGAGGCGAAGCGACAAGGTGAATTGAAAGGAATAGAAGTAGGCATGAACCTATGGGTGACACATCTCCTCTTTGTTGATGACATCATTATTTTTAGTGATGGGAGCCGGGAGGACTGCTGCTGTCTTAAAAGGCTCCTTGACCTCTTCCTGAAAGCTACGGGATTGGCCATAAATGATCAGAAATCTTCTGTTACAATTGCAGGGCTCTCTCCTATTGAAGCAAATAGAGTAAAGGAGATTCTCTCTTTTGATCTAAAGTCTCTTTCGGATCTGTTCAAATACCTTGGCTTTAAGCTGAAACCTGACTCCTAGAGGGTTCAAGACTGGAATTGGCTGTTGGCGAAAATTGAGGACAGAATAAATCACTGGAGTTTTAAATGGTTGTCAAGGGCAAGCAGGCTTGTGCTGATAAAATCGGTGATTTTAGCCATCCCAGTGTACTGGGCTAGCCTTATATGGGTGCCTAAATGTATCCTGTTGAAAATAAAGAAAATCTGCAGCAGATTCTTATGGGCTGGACAGAAGAAGGATTATGTTGCTCCCTGGGTTGCCTGGGAGAAAATTGCCCGCCCGAAAAAATGGGGAGGGTGGGGGATAAAGGATTTGTTCCCTTTCGCTCAGTCTTTAGCAGAAAAACTTGCGTGGAGGCTGATTGTTTCTGATAACTTATGGACCGCAGTGACTAGGAGGAAGTACATTGACCCAGCCTCGCCCCTTGATTGGATAAGACAGCCCTCAAAATCTACAAGGAATTCCTCGGTGGTCTGGAAAGCTTTGGTGGCAGCAGTCCAGATTATCGAAAAAGGATTGGCTTGGAGAGTAGGAGATAGGATTTCAATAAGGTTAGGAAGGGACCCGTGGGTGGGCTGCACGGACTCTTTCGCTCTCTCAAGAGGCCTGCTTGAACATTTAAACTCCAGAGGTTTTTCCTCACTCAGCCAAATTGCTGATAGCGCAAATTCTACTATCTGGAGACAGGAGTGGTTCACAGCGACTGATTTGGCACTAGAAGAGAGGTGGCACGATGAGTGGGGGACCTTTCGCTCAGGACTGTTGCAATCCCACATCCGTATTACAAATGAGTCAGATGAATTGCGGTGGGTGTATGCCCAAACAGGTTTCTATTCCCCCAAGATGGGATATGAATGGCTTATGTTACAAAAGGGGTGGGGGGAACCAATCTGGTGGGCAAAGTCTTTGTGGAAGCTGAAAGGGCCAGCAAAGACCAGGTTGTTCTTCTGGTGTGTTCTACAAAGAAAAGTACCTACATGGGATGCACTCCAAAAAAGGGGGAAGATTGGCCCAGGCTGGTGCTCTCTATGTAAGGAGAGTGAGGAAACACCCCAGCATCTTTTCCTCGCCTGTCCTTTCTCTAAAAGTCTCTGGAATGAAATGTTAAGACTCACAAAGGTCCCTCTCTGTTGGGGAGGGGAGGACATAGCCGAAGCCTGGAACAATTGGTGGCAGCAGGCCCCAAATGACAAAGTCAGAATGTTGCCTCTGCTGGTTGTATGGGGAGTATGGCTTGCCAGGAACCACCAAATTTTCAAAGACTCTCTCTTCCCCATTGACAGACTAGCAGACGAAGGAGTAGCCATCTTTGAAAGCATTCCACAGCCTTCAAATACTAAAAGTGAAAGACCGGTGCAGGTAGAAGAAATAAAAGGGTCAATTCCGTGGGCTTATTTCGATGGAGCCTCAGACTTAAACAACAATTGTGGAGCAGGTTTGGTGATTAATTATCCCACAGGACTTAAGCTCAAAGCCTCCATTGGACTGGGTACTGGGTCAAATAACTATGCTGAGCTCAAAACACTACATTTACTGCTGTGCTGGTTACTGCAGCGCAATGTGAGGGAGGTGCAGATATTTGGGGATTCTCTGAATACAATCAAGTGGGCTAATGGATCACATCATTGCAGAAAATTTCTTTTACTTCCTTTGCTGTCTGAAATTATTCGTCTTAAAAGTATTTTTTCTGATCTAACTTTATCTCACATCTACAGGGAAAGAAATGCAGAAGCAGACAGCCTTTCTAAAAAAGGCATTGAGCAGGTTTTGGACCAATGGTCAGTAGAGGAAGTAGCTTAAGGGAGTTCAAGGAGACTCCCTCCCCCTGTTTTTGATTTGTCTGTGAGCTGCCAACAACTCGTCTTCTTTTACTGTTCATTTCATGTTTATACTTCCCAGTTTTAAATCATGTTTGTATATGTTTTTAAAAAAGAAAAAAAGAAAAAAAAAAGCAACTTGTGAAAAAACAATAGAAGGTAAAACTGTAAAATCTTCAGTGTTGTTTTCCCTTTGTCGGAGGCCTGAGATGATGTATTTTTGTAAAAAACAACACTTTCAGCCAGCACAGTTTCTACTAGCTGGTCTGTGGACAGTTTGTGGTGGTGAGCAATCCTGTTTCGGTGTTTTTCCTTAATGGAAGCCGGGGATTGCTTACTCCAGATTTTGGTTTTTTGTTGTTCTCAGTCTTACTTGGACAGAGCTGTTGGGTGGTTCTTGTTTTAAAAAAAAAAAAACAAACAATCACACAGCAGTGTAGTTTATTTCCCTGGAAAAGGGAAAGGAATGCAAGGCATATGCTATGTAACCCTCTTTTTAATAGAAGGTTCGATTTTTTCTGTGGAAAAAAAAAACACACTTATGACCTTTAGTGTATTTTATATCACAACTGTAACAAATCCCTTTTGATTTTTATTCTTCCAAATATCATTGTGTCAACCTTCTAGGTTGTGGAAGGCTAGGAGTAGCAACACTTCCATCTTTATAATTACAAGTGGTAGGCTTCCTTATCACCATAATTTTTCTTTCAATTTTTCTTGCCAACCTTAATGCCTTATCCAATGAATCAAGTTTCCAAAAGAAATCCTCATGTTGGGTGTTATCCTTTAAATTTCCTATGAAGAAATCAGTCCTATGTTCCTCTAGAATATAATTTACTCCTATATTAAATTTTTGGAAGTCCTCAATGTGCCCCACCATTGAACCATTTTGTTTGAGATTTATCAATTAGCTAAAGAAGGTGTTTCACTTTGTATCCTCATAATGTGCTATCATTTACTCCGTAAGAGTTGACCAAGTGATAATAGGTTTACGAGAAAAAAATGCCATCAATACCATTCAAACTGATTGGGTTCTAAATTTAAAGTTGCAATGTGTACCTTTTGTGTGTGTTTCACATTATGGAGATCAAAGTATTACTCCATATGTAGTATCCATGTTACCAGATCCTTGCCATCAAACTTCCTCATATTTATCTTTGGAATATGGTGGGTCTTCAATCCAATGTTAGAGACCATGAAATCATGATTAACATTTTTTTTGTTCTCATCATGAGTTTCATCTAATACCTTTTTGCCATTAGGAATAATTTATTGTAGCAACTTTATCAGACCTTCCTTAAAACCTTCCATGTTTGCTTTTAGACCATCATTTAAACCTTCCATGTCTTCTTTTAATCCATCCTTAAAGCCATCCATATTAGATTCCATACCATCTATCTTAGCTTCCATTTCATTTTTGGTTACTCTTTGTGAGAGCGAAATTTGTTGCACTTGGTCTTGTAATTTTGATATATCATGTTGAAATTATTCCTATTCGTGTGTCATAGTATATAATTTTGACGGCTTAATGGGTGTGGAATTAATTTTCGAAGGAATTCTAGATTCCAATACTGATATCTATTCTTCAATATTCCCTTGGAAACACTTCAAACTGATTTTTAAAACAAAATTTATGCAATTTTAAAAAAGTACACACTTTTATCTTGCTTTTGAGGAGCTCGATATTGAACCTGATGTATCTCTATGATTCTGGATCCCCAAGATTTTAAATTAGGTCCCAGTAGCTCTTTGAGTCTTCTTTCCAATTACATAGGTTATACCTAATTTGTATTCTTCAAGATAAAGTTATGCCCGATCTCCCACAATGACCTAATTATGGACTAGTTCAGTAGAGTGAATGTTTACATAATGTCACGTGTCCCTATTTTAGCCTTCAGACCTGAAACTGATTCAAAAGAAACTAAAGTCCATTTTTTTCTGTCACTTTTTACGAAATTCCCTTGGTCACTTGTTTGAGATTGAATTCTAGATCTTGTAAAAACCCTAACTTCCCCAACTCATATCTCCAAAACTATAGCAAACCAATATCTGAAATTTTTACATGAAGGTCATGACGATTTCGGCTCCATGTGCTAAAATTTTTAGCTTCTAAATCCTTTTATAAATAAAGTTATAGCGAAAATTACAAGATGATATGTTTGAAGAGGTGAAACCCTAGAATCCAAAGCTCTGATACCAAATGTTATGCAACAAGCTCACAAAATAGAAGAAAATATAGATCAACGAATTAAAAATTATCCTCTTCGAGGGGGAAAACTCCTTTACATTATGAATAAATCTTGTATGATTCAAATGACAAAACCTCCTTTATAGATATAATATTCTAAGGGGTCACAATATAATCAAAGCCAATATAAAAATAATAATGTAAGGGCACAACATTAACAATAATGAGCTTCTATGGGGAACAATAATAACAATATGGGGACTACATGAGCACAAAAATAACAATAAGGATCTACAATAGTATTATAGGGACCTAACATACAATCACAATTTAAAACATCTAATTCCTTGTATATATTTTTCCATAGTCACACATACAATATATTTAATCAATAATTGTGTTTCTATAGGTGAAACAATGAGAATATGTTAGCTCTAAAAATTGATAATACAACAATTAACAATGAATGTCTCTCCCACTTGCGAAACTGACATCCATGCTTAAGAATAATAAATTTTTCTAGTGAGCTCCCGTATTAACGTTGTAGGTTTTAACTCTGTATAGAAATTACCTTCAAACGAATTCTTAAAACAAAAAAATATATAATGAAAAGAAAATAAAACAAATATACACAAATATTTTCCCCTGGATCTGAAAAGCAGGACTACCAAATTGTTTTTATGTTATTTTCCTTTCAATGTTACAATACATATATACATGCCGAAGCATTCATAAACCCCAATCCAATAAGCATGGATTAGAACGTAACCATAGTTCCCTTGACCGGATCTACAAAATACCATGGGAATAAACTCATCATGCCCAAAACGATGTGGAAAACCCATGCAAAAAACCATGGGTAGGTCCACCCACCATTTATGGGTATTCCCCCCATCGTTGGGTCCGCCCAACTATTATTGGGTGCACATAAAAATATTCTCGAGGGGGATGCCGACCCCCCTGTGACCCCTCCGCTGTGCTCAACGCAACATAAAATTCATGGCGCTAGTCATGGAAAGAATATAGCACACACCCAAAAAATGTCATATTGAAATGTGCGTTTTATTTTCCAAAGTAAACTAGGCTTTAATACAATAAGTTTGACTGGTCAAATTCATGGTATTGTTGACGGTGTTGGAAAATCCACCGATAGTAGGTGGTCTCTTTGGTATGAAGTCACAATTAGACCTCACAACGTTTGGGATAGGAGCACCATCCAGATATCAACCCAACTGCCACTGTATGCATGTTTTGTCTTGGATATCATATGCATAGATAAGTGTGAGATTGAATGCAAAATGTTAGAAGGATAGGAATGAAATCAACTCTCCATTAATGGCTTGTAGAGCATGATATAAGAGCATAACAACAACATAAAGAGCAACGTAATTCCTTAAGGAAGCATAAGATAACTAAAAATAACTAAGACACACAAAAAGGGAAAATGCCATGAATCAACAACAAATTTCACAATCAACTACTAAAATTAATATTGAATGAAAAGCAAAGATTTAATGCCTACACAAAAATCACATGAAAACACATTAGTTCATAAACATGGAACAATTTGTAAACCACACGAATACATAACTGAAATACCAAATAGGCAATATAAAAATAGAGGAATGCATGAAAAACAAAACAAAAATGAAACATATTCTTAGTAACATTTTCATATGTCCAAATACATGTACACATGCTCCTCAAAACCCAGTAGTGGGATGAGAGTAGCTCATATCATCTTCACAACATAGCACTAGCCTCACAATCATCCCCTTATAAGCTACCACGAGTGAAGGATTTTATCTCCTCAAGCACAATATAACAATCCTATAACTAGCCTAGCTTAAGTGTTAAAGTCCTATATAATGAGGCACACGTTGTATTTGTAGAGGTGGGGTGACCTTTCACCTTCCCTATGACTCTTGGACATCCCTCATGACCTTTCTGCTTCCACTTGACTTTTCATCTTTCCTCATCTCTTTCAATTTCTTCATGGCATTTGATATTTTCCTTTGGATTTTTCAATAATTTTAATTATTTTCATTTATGAAAAATGAATACATTTGAAAAATAATAATTTAAGGTGTATAATTTTTACATAGTTCCATGTAGGAAAGACATTGGTATTCACGAACTTATTGACCCCTAGGGTAACCGTCGTACTGAGTCAAATATCCCATGATCAACATCAATTTTTGATAATGCATCCATGAAGTATTTAGATATAAAAACCACGTGAACACCCCAAAATTATAATCTTGCAAACACATAAAACCATTAATTAGAACAAAAAGTTAAGACACTTCATAACAATAGGTTAATAGAATTATAATTTTCACTCCTTCATTGAATACAAGTAACACAAATTCCTTGCATATGATAAATATCAATAGATTTAAAATGATTTTAAAGGTTTGTCATACCTTATTAATTCCACAGTAATGAGTTTGGGAACCATACCTGATCATGTTCTTGAGTTTAATTTATTTTACCATTCAAAATTGATACCATTATTCTTCAAGCAACATCTATCGTTGCATTAGTATATTTGGAATCTAATAATGGATCATGATGAGCCTTTGGAGATGGCCCAAAATAACAAAGTATTAGCATGTAGTTTGTGTTGATTATGAATTCACACTTGCTTTAAATCGTTCATTGCGTTGTATGTATGGATTTACATTGTATTAAATACTCCATTTATGGATTATCATGTCACATATGGCGTTGCTTCAATGTCATTCATGTGGTGTTTATTGTTGAATGGAAACATATCATGTAGTATATTCTCATCATTATTTTTATCTTTGTCACCATGTTTGACATGATAAGATCATATCCTTCATGTGATGTTACATTCTTTCATGCATATAATCTATGTTACAAAAAATGCACCCTCTGGGGAATATAATAATTTTAATAACTTTTCATGCAAACAATGTCGCATGGTTGCCTATCCCTTTTCATTATTTTGAATTATTACAAATGATCTAGGTAATCTTAGGATGCACTAGTGTATTAGTATCCCTGAGAGAAGGTCCATGGTTAGGGTGCATGGTGCATGGGAAGGTGCAAAGAGTAAGGGTTGACATGATTGTTAGCTAAAAATGTGTAGTGCACTATTCAAGGATGGGATGCTAGTGATGGGGGCATGACGCAAATCTAGGGTGAAGGATGGTCAATAACTGTCTCTAGAAGTGTGTTATATGCTATTGAGGGGAGACACACCTTGTGGTGAGGTCATGTTGCAAGTTCAAGGAGCAAGGATTGGGACTGAGCTCTAGGAATGTGCTATGTGCCAATGAGAAAAGGATGACCTTGTGATGTCGCATGGCGCATTTACAAGAGGTAGGGGTCTGTTGGATTGGGTATTAAGAGTGTGCAATGTGCCAAGGAAACCATCATGAGTGTTGCAAACCGTTAATGTAGTGCATTGAGATTTACAAATTATTTAAAGCGACCTTAGTGCCTTGTCAACACTACCCTGAAACAATTTCCATGCGAGTATTTGATGGTATCAAAACGAATTTGATGTAAGATTCTTAAACAATGCCTTATCCTTGGATTTTAATGGTCGTCATATGTTCCTCTTCACGATAGTTAAATATTTTATCTACGATGCATCATATGCCCCATTACATAGTTTTCGAATGTTGCCTTGGAATAAATTATTTCATCACTAAATACCCTGTGTAACCTCTGCACGTTTTGTGTATTCTTGACATGGTAAACATCTTTCCAATTTATGTTATACAAAATTGTTGCATGTGGAATTTGCCATTACAATGTGTCTTATTTTTCATTTTAACTTTCTCCTAGCGCATGTAATATCTCTTTCCCTTTGTATAAGCTTTGCTTGAGTCACCTTCCCAACGTGCTATGAAAAGTACCACCAATGTTATCCTTTGATGTTGTCTTTTACTAATCCTTTTGTAATGAACAATGTTATCCTTCAAGGAAATGTGCATTGCTTTTAAAGGCACTTACATGTAGTGCATATACTCTTCACAGTTTTATTTATTTTCTTTGACATCATTGAGTTCAATCCATCTTTGCATGCATAACCTCTTACTATGACATATGTTTCATTAATTTCATTGGTAAGCATGGTGGAGCATGCTTGTGTAATTATATCACCACATATGATTTTATTATGTTTGAATCCCTTGAGCTTATGTCTATTGTTGATTCTCTAAATATTTGGCAATCAGACGACCACGAGCACGGTCAAATAATTGACCATGCCCATGTTCATGTGATTTTCGAATATTCGAAAAATCATCAATTTAAATAAGGATGCCCACATCTATTTGAATAATGCTACTCATCACTACAATTGTGTGCCATCAATGACGTTGACACATTTGTCTTAAAATAATGTTTCTCTATGTATATGCTTTTAAAATATCACCTTCATCACACTAATTGCACTTTGTGACTTGCACTTGCCAATATGTATCTTTTGCATATTCCATGCACTTAATCTTCATGCTACATAAAAGGCTTTTAATGGTCATTGCCTTGATATAATTTGAGCATGGTTCATATATTTCTTTACCACCACATCATTGGCTGTAACGTCTAGTGCATGGACACTAATCAGATTACTTTATAATTCTTCATTGCAACATTTGTGATCATTCATTGCGCTATTGTCATGGGATGATTTCATTCCTTATCTTGCGCATAAATCATAGTGGAAGCCATTTATTATACCATTTATTTTAACATTTATAACAAGTTTTGGCGCTTCCTTTGTGTTTATTTTTCAATGCATCCATTATAACCATTTGTGCCCTTCAGTCTTTACAATAACATCCCAACCTAATATTCACGTGACTTCACTTTGCAATTTAGCGTGTGCTTATTTAATACAATCTCTGGCATTATTGACATCCTGCAAAAACCATAGAGAATCATTAAGGCAATAATAGCTTGAATAAAATTATCTTCAAAGATATACAATTTCTATTTAAACAAGGTTGGATGCATGGAAGCTAATCCCTACCTTGAGCGGGAGGTTCTATGTGCAGTCAAAACTCCGCAATTTGACATCTAGAGCACTATGTTTGACATCTATTGACACTGATCTAGAAGAAGAAAGGGTGGAAGTAGCTGATTTGGTTGATCTGCCAGTAGCAAAGACACAAAAACCAACAGTTTCTAAGTCAATTTACCTCAAATCAATTTATCTAGTTGAGTTAAAGCTATTTCACCTGCAAAAGTGCCATATACATATCCAGTTGGAGTTCGAGCAATGAATCCAACAGTTGACTTCGTTGACGTAGAGATAATTCACCGAGTGGAAGCATTTGACCATTATATATATTCTGTTTGTGCTTATTTAGTTCCTTGGTAGTGCCAGATTCCATTGAAGTTGATCCGCCAACAACATCATGTTTTTTCAGTAGCAGATCCTAGGAATAATCAGTTTGTGTTGGAGATATAACAAGGTTATCCCCCAGAACCTCTGAAAGTTCACAATTAAAGCCTCTATCCCTTCTGATTGTCTATAATAATCTACCACTACTCTCAATATCATCTACAGTAACAAAAGGAAAATTTAAAGTTACAAAGCGTTATATAAGCTATTTTCAAATTTATTACATTTGCTTTGCAATTCATTGATGAAGATATATTTGCAGAATCAAACAAATCTAACCTTTCTATCTGCATTTCTGAGTTCATACTTCTCTTGACAAATGTGGAAAAATATGCACCATATGGTTTTTGTGCTCCAAAGGGAGATATAATAAGGCTATCCCCCAAAACCTCTAAAATTTCACAATTAGAAGTTGTAACTTCATCAACATTGAACCCAAATGATGCCCTATATGCTTCAATATGTTCTGCATCTGGTTTATTGGATTCCATAAAAATTTAGTCGAGCATAAATAGGGTTGGTGGCTATGTTATTCTTAGATTTTATCATTGTTCTAGTACTGGGTTGAGATTCACAATATGGAATGTTATGGAATCATATGAGTAAGTTGTACTCATAGCTAGTTTTGTACTAAATAAGTAGTACTAATACACTAGCATAAGACCCATAATTGTTTAGAATAGAGCCACAGAGAGTTACTGTGTGAAAAAGGTTTGGAAGAGAATAGGAGCTCTGAGCTTAAAGAACAACTAAAGTTGGCAGAAACAAGGCGCATTGAGACTAAAACTGAAGAAAAACAATTTTCTGAGCAGGAATCTGAACTCAGAGTGAAGCTAGAGGACACATTGGCAGAAATTAAAGCTATTGTGGCTTTGCTTAATGATAAAATATCTCAACTTGAGGAGTCAAATGCCAATTTCCAAAGTGAAGTCAAAATATCTGAAGATAATATCAATGCTTTGACATATTTATTAGAGCAAGAATTTTCTAGGAACGAAGAGGTGGAGCAGCCTTTGAAGTCCATTCAAGATTACTCCTCAGAACACGCGTTACAAGCTAGTTACTCAAGGCAAAGAAACCTTGAGCTGGAAGATTTAATTGTTTTTTCTCATAGTAATCATGAGGGCACTGCAAATAAGCTAAAAAAAGTAGAATCACTATTGGAAATGGAACATCAAAGGACATGTAAGCTCAAAGAACAACTAAGGTTGGAAGAAAAAAAGTGCACTGATACCGAAACTGAAGCAAAACGATTTCCTAAGCAGGTATCTGAATTCAGAGTGAAGGTGGAGGACAATTTGAAATGGGGAGAGATTATGTCATTGGAACTACAAGGAGACTTGCAGAATGAAACATTGAGGTATGCAAATATTGAAACTACTGTGGCTAATGTTAGTGATATAATATCTCAACTTGAGGAGATGAATGCACATTTCCAAGATGAGGTCAAGGTCTGTGACGATAAGATTAATGCTCTGACATCTTCTCTCGAGAAAGCTTCGGCCAGGAATGAAGAGATGGAGTAGAAGTTGAAGTCCATTCAAGATAATTCAATGATGGTCAATAGTACCAAATACGTTAGTGAATTAATTTGTTCTCATCCTCTAAATAATATTAATGCTCCTAACTAATATCTAGTGAAAGGATCCCACAACATTTTATTGGCATCTCAAGATGCCTTTTCATTACTTCACAAATTTCTATAGGATCTTGGGTGCTTCCACCCAAAATTACCACAGGAGCCTATTAGGTATTTCCTTTAGTTAGTCCAGTTTCTATGGAACCTACATACTAAATATGTTTTGAACAAGTAGGATGGCATCCAAATAAGATTATATATTGCAAAATCTAGGGTGAATCTCTCAGTACACTTCAGAAATTCCAAATTGCATGTTTACCCGATGTCACAACATTGCTATCAATAATGAGGGATAAATTTATTCGACTTTGATTTAGGGAATCATTTCAACCAACTCCCTTTTTGAGCAAGGGTACCAAGATCATTCGTGATATGCTCTTTAAGTTGCGACTAAAACAAATAATTGAAACATTGTAGCAGTAAAATATGTGCCATGTGAAACAAAGAATAGTGTGCAGATTAGATGAAGTGTTCTCAATGTAATAAGAGGATTATAGATGAAATTACATGGGATATAAAGGATGAGTAGAATATATTCAAGAGAATCTATCCACATATGTCATATTAAATTAATTGTCCACATTGATATCCAAAGTGATTCAAGATGGGGCTCGATTGCATCTTATAATGTTTTTTTAGATTCTATAATAGCTAGAGTGCTTTCTTTTGTTGAAGTAGTTGTTGGTCATGTTATCACTCAAAAAAAAATTAAGCATCATTTGACAAAGTCCTAGAGGTTCATGTGTCAAAGGTAGGGTTATATGATTCATTTTTCATTACTTGGTCAAGGAAACTTTTTAAATTTTTCTTATTTAGCCTATCCTAAGGTCTAAACCCACCATCATTCAAATCCCCTCATGCCACATCAACCATGATTTTTTGACATTTCCCATTTCCCAAGGTTATAGCACACACTTTCTGAAACCACACTTTTGTAGCAAAATACACAGATAAAATGCACTTTTTGCTAGGAAAATGCTAATACTTTCGTAGCTAAAATGCCCATAAATACACTAGGTATGCTACCAAAGTAAGGTTTCATGTCTGTCATGTCAAATTAGCTATTAGGTGTCAGAAAATGATTTGAAAAGGATAAGTTAGATGCCATTCGAGTCAGTTATGGTAAATATCAAGGTACATGGTCAGGGCTGAAGTCATCATCATCATTTTAAGCATGTATGAGTCATCATTATGTTAAGAGTAGTCATCAAACTTCAAAAACTCTCCAAATTGAGTCATTTGTCATTCTCTATTCCTTCTTTGTGTGTTATTGAAGTCTGGAGAGCTATTTCATTGAGCCCAAGTTGTGGCTGGTATTTTCAAAGGTTTGCAGATATCATTGATCAAGCGAGGTAGAGAAGAATTTAAAGAACCATGGCTGCAAAAAGTAAGACAAATAAAGGTGGCCACTGTCTTAGATATGAGCCATCAGATATGAACCTGATAAATGAAGACCCAACAACTGTTGAAGTCTTGAAAAGGAAAGGATGTTTACAGTTTTGTAAAAGAATACAAGGATGCCATGTACAGGTTTCCAAATAATTTTCCCTAAACTTCAATGGAACAGCTACTAAAGTGGGAATGTTGAATCTCACTATAACACCAGAGATCATTGCAGCAACAACATGGATTCCAAGAGGACAAGAAAAATGGTTCAAAGGGTTCAAATTCAACACGGAGGAATGCAAAGAGTTTATCAAGCCAGAAAAAAATGAAGTTGACCTTACAAATGCCATTCCAAGGAGTTGCATGAAGGATAATTCCTCAAAGCTACTGCTCATCATCTAGAAATATTTCACTTGTGAAGGAAGATATCATAAAGTCTATTCTTACCACTTCAAGCTTCTCCTACACTTTGTTGGTAAGATATCTCTTGATCTGCCTTTCTATTTACATAGAAGTTTAGCAAAATGGCAGAAAAAGTTCAAGCAAAAACTGAGGGAAGTGAAACCTCACTTTTTCATCATGGCTTAATAAAATTGTTTGTTTTAGATGAGTTACAAAGACTAGGCAGAGACTGGTCTTCATTTCTGTTTGTTAGTTGTTTTGAAATGGATACCATTACCCCTAAAAGAAATCCTAGACCTAAAGGGATACCATCACCTTTAGTGGCAGAAAAAAGTGAACTAGTAGGGGCAGATAAAAGTGAACCAGTTATGATGGAAACAGAGCAGTTGCATAGATTTGATACACCCACTATTCCACCTACAAAAAAAATTAATAATGATCAAACCTGCAAAAAAAGAGCCCACAATGAGTAAACAAGGTAGAAAAATGATTAAAAGGATCCAAACAGGGGTTAAAGGTAATTTAGAAGACATACTACATGCCATTGATATTTAAGAGACTCCTATAGTCCAGGCTGAGGATATAGATGAAGGTGGACAAAAACTCAAGAAATATAAATCTGCAAAGAAGCTAGAGTTTGAAGGTGAGGATGCAAGTTTTATGTTTCAAGCTAGGAAGCCCATGAAAAGACATTCTAGAAAACTGTTGGAAAGCAGTAAAGAGGTTCATCTAGCCACTGACACAGTCCCAGCACCACAAGACATTATTTGTCTTTCATCACCTACAGAAAAAGATCCAGTCAACAAGCCAAAGAAAGGAAAGGAGAAAGTCATTGAAAAAACAGAGTTTGAACTCCTTGAAGAACAATTGAGGTTATCTAATCATGAAATAATATTCATGAAGAAGGAAGAAAAGAAACATAATTTCCAGAAGGTTTAGTTTGAAAATATGAAAGAGGTTTGGGAAGAGCAGGTTGACACTGTATCAAAGACCCTAGACAACACACAACATTTAATCAAATGGACTATGCCATTGAGGAAAGAGGTGAAACATGTCAGAAAATGAACCTGCACTTAAAATATACCAACAGAAAGCTGAAGGATCAAGTTAAATACCTCCAAGAACAACTAGAATTGATCCATGAGGAGATGGAGAAGAAAGGTCTAAAAATGACAGTAGCGAGGAGCCAATAGATTAACTCATCATCAATGAAGAAGAAACACCTCAAGACTCCTAGTTTGAGCTGGTTTATGTTTTGAAAGGTCAATGGCATGTTGGAAAATTTTTTTATATAGCTGGAAAGTACATTTTTGAAACTAAGCAGAAATATGGAATTAACCCAGTTTTCCACAGTTTCATAGTGTTTCCTAGGCTTGAAACCAGGAAAATGCTACGAAACTACATATAGCTTTATTTTTACATTAAAAACCACTTTGGGTAGCTTCCAAGGAGAGAAAATGATATGGAGGATGTGTCAGGGAATGATGAACACAATGCAGAAGGAAAGAAGTAGAAAATTTGAGTACAAAGGTCATTTTTTGTATGATATGAAAGTATGCTACGAAACTGTCATACTTTCGTAGCGAGCTGTTTTGAAGTTTTCTGAGCAGGTTTATGGGTAGTTTTGAATAGGTGGATACTTTCAAAGGGTCAAGGGACCTTTCCAAAAATCATCCATGACATGAATACCAAGAAATGAAGACAACTCATCAACCAAAACATTTGTTGAAGATAAGGACATGTTTTCCTGAAAAATAGGGTTTGTTTCCATATTTTGAGGAGGGTAATCAAGATGTCAAGTAGTGATGAGTTCCATAATATCTCATTCGAACATGTGAATAATTATTTTCCAGATGTATAACTGTTTCAAGAGATAAGGTAGTCGATGTAATAATTAGTTGTTTGAGTCCTATTAGGAAAAGGATTGTTTAATAGAATAGCTGTCATTTTCTCATTAAAGTACATGTTTTCCTGTTATGCAAGATGTCATTAAGGAAAGTTTGATGAATCTAGCCAAGAGGCAGATCATGTCTCATGTAACAAGGTCTATTAAAGGGAAGATATGTGAATTTGTAAAGGGTTGGAGATTTTTTGGCAATACGGCAGCTTTATGTAATTTGAATGATTTCTGTAATACAGAGGAATTTTTCTTGACCAACCTCAGATTCTCATGTAGTTTTTAGTGCTTATTTGATCTATATTTTCTATATGTACCATTTGTAATGGTTTTCATCTTTAATACTCATAATCCATAGGTGTATTCTCTAACTTCCTTTATTGATGAAATGGCTGTGTTATTTCTTGTTTCATGTGTGATTTACCTCTACTAAAAACTCTTACCTGCCTTAGCTTCCATGTCAAGAGAAATTACCATTGAACTACTGAATTTGTTGACTCCATAAGCCCAATGATTGCAGATTTGTACTCTTTTCAACCTACACATATCACAATCAAGTTGTTTTCCAAGTAGAGTTAACCATCTAGTTTCATCATTATCAAATATCATTAACCGCTTTGAGAGAGCCCTTTCAGAATGAAGAAGGTAAGCTTTAGTTACAAGTTGGTTTGAAACAGTTACATGAATTTTTTTGATTAGTAGCCAATCAGGTGCAATTTTGGAATAACATTTTGGTGCGTCTGCCAGGAGCCTGAAGATTATACTTTCCCAAAATTTTGAAGCTGAACTTTTGAAGGTAGCAGGAGCTCAGAAAGTTGTTCTAGGCTTCATCTACCTTGGTGAATCCATTCAAAATTCATATTTTCAAAGGTGGCTTCGAGAAGGAGATACATGAAGAGTGATCTTGACCCAGATCCATCTACCATTGTGGAAAATCCAAACACCATCTCCAGAGGTAGTCAAGGCATTTATGCAATATCAAGTACTCCATTACACACAAAATCCTTGTCCTCTGAAGTTTTAAGAAGTCCCGAAGATAAAAGATTTGATGATAAAATTCAGGAAGTCTTGTTTAGGTCTAAAAGTGAAAAAGAATTGACTGAAATTATCTTAGACCTACATAGAAGAGGTAATGATACCTCAGCCTTAGTAACTCAAAAATATAAATAAGGGTTTTGGGAAGCAGTCACTTTAGAGTTACTTTTAGAGAAAGAATCTTTGGATAGGTTGAAGGAACTAGACCCATTTGAAATTTTTTTAATAAGTAAAACTAGTGTTCCTCTTCCTAATTGGAGTTCAATTATGACTGGACAAAAAAACCAAACAAACCTCCTCCTAACAGTTCCTATTCCTCTACTACTGTTGTCCATAAAACTACCACAATCCCAGTCATCATGGCTAGAAATGTGCCACCTCCACCTGTTGCACCTGCTAGGTACACCCCTCTTTCCCTTCTAGCCGTCCTAAATGCCATTCCTAGCAAATATTCTGCTAGAATAAAAACTTGGGGAAGTGATGAAGAGATTATAGCTAAAGAGCATGTAGACCAGTTCAATGACTTTATAGACAGGGAGGAGGTTGACCATGAAGATGTTAAGATGAGATTGTTTACTCAGAGCTTCACTGGTGAAGTTAGGAAGTGTTTCAAAGCCCTTACTCCAGGAAGGCTACATAATTGGAATGAATTTGAATATAGCTTATTGAGGAAGTGGGGAAATAGAACCAACCTTGTACAAGCACTCACTGAGTATAATAGTTTGAAGAGCGTTGTTGATGAAAATGTTCGAAACTTTTCAAAGAGATTTAACAAAGTGTATGAATCCATCTCTACCCATCTAAAGCCTCCACCTGGAGCAGCTCAACTGAGATGTGTTGAAGCTTTTGATTATGACTTTTATATCCTGCTAAGAGAAAGAGAATCCCCTTCACTTGCTGAAATGAAAAATGATGCAGTGAAGGTGGAGGTCAATATGATAAGGCAAAAAATTCCAAGATGGAAAAGACTAAGTTGAAAGAAGAAGATAATCCTTCCACCTCAAATAAAAATTTGATTCTATGATGAAAACAATGGAAAAACTGATGGATAGTCTTGCCCTTGGGAATGCCTCTACTCCTCATGCACAACATGAACCTCAATTTATAAATCCTCAGTTCAGAAGACCTCAAAACTAGTAGAGGCCAAGGGAAAACAAAAATCAGCCACCCGACCCTCAAGTAAGACCTCCTTTTCAGCAAAGCTTAGTTGATGAAGAAGATTAGCCAGAAATACAAGAATACTCAATTCATTTCTTATATGAAAACATGTCAGGGATGTTTTTAACTAAGGAGTAACATGATGAGTTAGATCATGAAGTAAACAAGGGTGAGGAACCATCTGATTATATCAAAGGGTATCAACATGCAATATTTGAGATGCAGAAACAATACAACCTCAGAAAAAAAAATGTGCCAATTACTGCAAACAAAACACAACCCAAGAAAGATGTACCCAAGTTTGTTGAAGTTAGGAAAGATAGACCACCTCCTCCTCCTGCTAAAGAGACTGAAAAATCTGCTTTTGTTTTCAGTTTGGAGAGTGAGATCTCTAAGATCAAAATCCTAGCACCTTTTGGAGAAATTCTTAAGGTGAATGAATATAGAAGTAAGGTGGTGAAAATGTTGAATTCCCAACTAGGAGTTGCTGATATCCTAAATGTTTAAGAAGATCATCCAACCATATACTTGGGTCCAAGATTAGAGGATGAGCAGAATGAAGAGGTGCCTCATTTTTCTGTCAGCCTAAATATTCATGACATTACATTGCATAATGCCATGTTGGATTCAGGAGCCTCTCATAATGTTATGCCCAACGTAATCATGGAAAGGATGGGATTGGAAATTACTAGACCATATAAGGATTTGTTTTCCTTTGATTCAAAAAGAGTTCAGTGCATTGGTTTAATAAAAGATGTTGTTGTTGGTCTTACACAAGTCCCTGCCAATACAGTGGTCATGGACATTGTGGTAGTATACATTCCACCTAAGTTTGGCATGATGTTATCAAGGTCATGGGCAACGAAAATCAAAGGTACAATGTAGATGGACCTAACTTATGCCACGATTCTTGTTTTTGGTGAGAAAATGAGACTTTATAGAGAAACAAGGATGGATTACATGGTAAGTAGTAAATATAAACCTCAGAATTTTCCAATATATGTTGTTGATACTGAACTTGGATCTACTATTCTTTTCAATGAATTGACTGATGAAGCAGAGGATGAAAAGAAAGAAAAAAATAAGCAAACTATAATTCAACAGATAGAAAATCAGCAAACAACAAATCAACAAATCAGTGAGGAGAAGGTGGAAGGTTGGTGTTTGTTACACTTTGATGGATCAAGGAAGAGAGGGGGTAGGAGCAATAATTTGGGTCACAAATCCAGAAGATGAAAGTAAGTTGTTTTCTTACAAACTGAATTTTGATTGCACAAATAACATGGATGAGTATTAATCTTTAATTTTGGGCTTATAAATTTTGAAAAGAATGGGTGCCCAAAACGTTTCTGTTTGTGGAGATTATGAATTATTTATTAAGAAAGTTGAGGGTGTGTATCAAACTAAAGATGTGAGAATGAGGGCATATATAAATTTAGTCATGGAGATGTTGGAGAATTTCCAATAATTTTCATTTATTGTGAAGAATAGGGACCAAAACTCAGTATCTGACTCCCTAGCTATATTTTCAAGTCTATTTATCATCCCTGCACATTCCACTAAAATATACGAGGTTGAAGTTTGCCATAGACCTGCTATCCCTGATAACATTATCCATTGGAAAGTTTTTGAGGATGACTAGCAAGTTAAAAACTTTATAGAATTGAAAGAGGAGTTTGAAAGTACACAAGTAGATCAGCGAAACATGCTTGTTGAATCAAATGGAAATTCTGAAGTGTTATAGCTGAAGAATAACTCTATACCCAAAGGTATCATACCCCTTGAGAAGCTCTTTGAGCAGAATGATGTGTTCAAGTCTCCTAGGATACAAGCTAATGACGAGGAGGTAGAGAGTTGTAACCTTGGTACAGTAGCAATGCCAAAAATGATTAAGCTTTCAAAGTTTCTTTCAGTTGACACAGGAAATAAATATATTGAGATGATGAAAAGGTTCATAGATTTTTTTTCTTGGAGTTATGCTGATTTGAACAAGTATGATCCTACTATCATTCAGCATACCATTCCCATTAAAGAAAATGAAAATCCTTTTAAGAAAAAGATGAGGAGGATTAATCCACTTCTCTTTCCTCTGATTGAGAAGGAAATCAAGAAACTCTTTGATGCCAAAATTATTGTTCCAATCAGATTCCCAAAGTGGCTTGCAAACTTGGTTCCAGTAAAAAAAATGAGTGGAGAAATCAAAATATGCATTGACTTTAGACACTTGAAGAAAGCCTCTTTGAAGGACAATTACCCTCTCCCAAAGATGGACCAAATTTTGCAGAACATTGTTGGTTCAAAAAGGATGTCTATGCTTGATGGTTTTTTAGGGTACAATCAGATACCTGTGCATCCAGAAGATCAGGAGAAAACAACCTTTACCACACCATGGGGCACATTCATGTATGCCAAAATTTCCTTTGATCTGATGAATGCATGAGCTACCTTTCAAAGAGAAATGGACATTGCCTTTGCTAAGGAGAAGGACAATATGGTGGTTGTCTATCTGGATGACATAATAGCCTTCTCAAGGAGAGGAGACAATCACGTGATGCACCTAAAAAATATTTTGCTGAAGTGTAGAAGGTTTGGTATTTCTCTCAATCCTACTAAAAGAATTTTTTCTCTAATTTCAAGGAATTTACTTGGGCATATTATTACAAAGATGGGATTAAGATTGATCCAAATAGGGTCATTGCAATTCAAAAATTGGATCTGCCTAGAAGCAGAAAGGAAATTCAATCTTTCCTTGGAAAGGTAAATTTTGTGAGGAGGTTTATTCCTAATTTCGCTGAGACTGTAAAAGACATAAAAAAGATGCTGAAGAAGGGAGCTGACATCAAGTGGACAACAGAAGCAAAAAACTCATTTGAGGATATTAAGAAGGCACTCACTCAAGAACCAGTGTTGATCAGCCCATATTTTTCAAAAGAATTTCTAGTTTTTAAATTTGCATCAGAAAATACAATTGCTGGAGTTTTTTTGCAGAACGGACAGCAAGGTATTGAGCAACCCATTTCATTTTTTAGTAGGACATTAGCTAACTTAGAGCTGAAGTACAACATCTTAGAGAAGCAAGCTTATGCCTTGGTCAAGGCCATCAAATATTTCAGAATTTACCTTCTGCATTCTCATGTTATAATTTTTTTTCCTAATGCTGTTGTGAAAGACATTCTAACTAAAGCTGATCCTTATGGTAAGAGGGAGAAATGGATTACTAACTTGATGGAATATGATATAGAGATCAAGCCCACAAAATTGGTCAAAGGTCAAGGCCTAGCAAAGCTGATGGCACAGTCAAATTTTGACTTTCTTAACATGAATTTAATTTCAGAAATTTCAAAAATTGATGAAGATGAAGAGCCGATTCCCATTGAAGAAAAGTACATCATTTCAGATTGGTACAAAGACATTGTTTTTGTCTTACATCATCATAGAGCACCTACTGAGTTGACAAATTCCAAGGCAAGATTTGTGAAGCTAAAGTCTTTGAGGTACTTCATCATTGATAAAAATCTATATTGGAAATATACCGGTGGTATTCTCTTGAATTGTTTGCTGGAAGATGAGGCTAAAAAAGTGATTGAGGAGTTTCACAAAGGAGATTGTGGAGGTCATCATTATTGGAAGGCTATAGCAAATAAAATTCTTAGAGCAAGGTATTACTGGCCTAATATTTTTAAAGATGTCTACAAAAATATTGTTGCCTGCCATGAATGCTAGATTTTTGATGGTAAGAAGAATCTTGTTCCTTTACCCTTGATGCCTATCTATGTTGAGGTGCCATTTCAACAGCGAGGGCTAGATTTTATTGGTGAGATTCATCCATCATCTTCATGTCAGCATCGCTAGATTCTGACAACAACTGATTATTTCATCAAGTGGATTGAAGCATTCCCAACTAGGCAAGCAAATGATTCAGTTATCATTTCAGTTTTGGAAAACAATATACTGTCTAGGTTTGGCTACCCTATGAAGATCATCACAGATAATGCACATGAATTCAAATATAAGAAGTTGATTAGTTTTTGTCATCAATATCACATCTCACTTGGGAATTCTACTGCATATTATCCACAAGGTAATGGTCCTGCTGAATCTTATAACAAGAGCATTGTGAGGATTATTAAGAAGGTGTTGTAGGAAAATAAGAAGTCATGGCATTTGAAGCTGAAGTATGCTCTGTGGGCTGATAGAGTGTGCACAAAGAGATCAATTGGAACTTCACCTTATGAGTTGGTATATGGAGCTGAAGCCATCTTTCCTACATCCTTGGGAGTGCCTTTCATGAAGCTGCTGCAAGGATTGGAGGAGGAACCAAATGCAATTCAGAGGAGAATTAATTAGTTGATAGCTTTGCAGGAGAAAAGTGAGGAAGTCTATAAAAATAATCAACAATCTTAAAATAGAATCAAGAAGACATTTGACAGGAAGGTCAAGGACGAAAAATTTCAAATCCAAGATGTGGTTTTGAAATGGGAGGCTATGACAGGAGAAAAGGGGAAACATGGTAAGTTTGAGAACATCTAGAAAGGTCCATTCAGAGTAGCTGCTTTTCATTGGAACAATACTTACATTATGTAGGATATGGATGGACAACCTTGTGCTGGAGGGCCTGTCAATGGACGGTTTTTGAAGCACTATTCCTCTTAAATTTTGCTGATCATTCATTCCATTGTATATTTTTTTCTGCTAATAAAGACAAGCTGATCATCAAGCTTGAGCCCAAGGTGAAGGCCATTAGAGTTTGAAGAAAAGCTTGGAAATTTTCAGATTTCTTTTGTTTTCAGGAAGATGGATAGCAACACTGGAACTACAGGTTCTTTGGTGTACCACAGGTGCACACCATCCCAAGTGGAGCCATTTTTATCACTCAAAAAAAAATGACGCATCATTTGACAAAGTCCTGGAGGTTCATGTGTCAAAGGTAGGGTTATAGGATTCATTTTTCATTACTTGGTCAAGGAAAATTTTTAATTTTTCTTATTTAGCCTATCCTAAGGTCTAAACCCACCATCATTCAAATCCTCTCATGTCACATCAATCATGATTTTCTGACATTCTTAATTTCCCAAGGTTATAGCACCGAAAGTGTCATTTTAGCCAATAAACCACACTTTCGTAGCGAAATACACAAATAAAATGCACTTTTCGCTACGAAACTACTAATACTTATGTAGCAAAAATGCCTAGAAATACACTAGGTACGCTACAAAAGTAAGTTTTCTTGTTTTTCATGTAAAATTAGCTGTTAGGTGTCAGAAAATGATTTGAAAAGAATAAGTTAGATTCCATTCGAGTCAGTTAGGATAAATATCAAGGTATATGGTTAGGTTTGAAGTCATCATCACCATTTGAAGCATGTATGAGTCATCATTATGTTATGAGTAGTCATCGAACTTCAAAATCTTTCCAAATTGAGTCATTTTTCATTCTCTATTCCTTCTTTACGTGTTATTGAGAACTGGAGAGCTATTTCATTGAGCCAATACCGTGGCTAGTATTTTAAAAGGTTTGTAGATATCATAGATCAAGTGAGGCAGAGAAGGCATTATCAAGCGAGGGAGAGAAGACTTTAAAGAACCATGGCTGCAAAAAGGAAGAAAAATAAAGGTGGCCACTGTCTTAGATATGATCCATCAGGTATGAACCTGATAAATGAAGACCCAACAACTGTAGAAGTATTCGGAAGGACATGATGTTTATAGTTTTGTGAAAGACTACAGTGATGCCATGTACAGGTTTCCAAATAATTTTCCCTAAAATTCAATGGAACATCTACTAAAGTGGGAATGATGAATCTCACTATAACACCAGAGATCATTGGAGCAGCAACATGGATTCCGAGAGGACAATAAAAATGGTTCAAAGGGTTCAAATTCAACATGGAGGAGTGAAAAGAGTTTATCAAGCCAGAAAAGAGTGAAGTTGACCTTACAAATGCCATTCCAAGGAGCTGCATGAAGGATAATTTCTCAAAGCTACTGCTCATCATCCATAAATATTTCACTTGTGAAGGAAGATATCATAAAGTATATTCTTACCACTTCAAGCTTCTCCTACACTTTATTGGTAAGATATCTCTTGATCTGCCTTTCTATTCACAAAGAAGTTTAGAAAAAATGGCAGATAAAGTTCAAGAAAAATTTGAGGGAAGTGAAACCTCACTTTTTCATCATGGCTTAATAAAACTACCACTCTTAGATGAGTTACAAAGACTAGGTAGAGACTGGTCTTCATTTCTATTTGTTAGTGGTTTTGAAATGGATACCATTACCCCTAAAAGAACTCCTAAACCTAGAGGGATACCATCACATTTAGTGGAAGAACAAAGTGAACCGGTAGGGGCAGAGCAAAGTGAACCAGTTATGATGGAAACAGAGCAGTTGCAGAGATTTGATACACCCATTGTTCCACCTGCAAAACAAAAGTCAGTAATGATCAAACCTGCAAAACAAGAGCCCAAAGTGAGTAAAAAAGGTAGAAAAAGGATTAAAAGGAGCCAAATAGTGGCTAAAGGAAATTTAGAAGACATACTACATTCCATTGATATTGAAGAGACTCCTATTGTCCAGGCCAAGGATATAGATGAAGGTGGACAAAAACTCAAGAAAGCTAAATCTCCAAAGAAGCTAGAGTTTGAAGGTGAGGATGCAGCTTTTATGTTTCAGGCTAGGAATCCCATGACAAGACATGCTAGAAAACTGTTGGAAAGAAGTAAATAGGTTCATCCAGCCACTGACATGGTCCCACCACCACAAGACATTATTGATATTTCATCACCTGCAGAAAATATCTAGTCAACAAGCCAAAGAAAGGAAAGGAGAAAGTCATTGAAAAAATAGAGTTTGAACTCCTTGAAGAATAGTTGAGGTTATTTAATCATGAAATAGCAGTCATGAATAAGGAAGAAAGGAAAATAATGTCCATAAGGTTCACGCTGAAAAGATGAAAGAGGTATGGGAAGAGCAGGTTGACACTATATCAAAGACCCTAGACAACACACAAAAATTAATCAAATGGAATATGCCATTGAGGAAAGAGGTGAAACATGTCAGAAGAATGAACCTGCACTTAAAATCTACTAACAAAAAGCTGAAGGATCAAGTTAAAGACCTCTAAGGAAAACTAGAATTGATCCATGAGGAGCTGGAGAAGAAAGGTCTAAAAATGACAGTAGTTGAGGAGCCAATAATTCAACTCATCATTAATGAAGAAGAAACAACTCAAGACTCCTAGTTTGAGATGTTTTATGTTTTGTAAGGTCAATGGCATGTTGGAAAAAAAATTTATACAGCTGGAATTTACATTTTTGAAACTAAGAAAAAATCTGGAATTAGCACAGTTTTCCATAGTTTCATAGCGTGTCCTAGGCTCGAAGCCAAGAAAATGCTACAAAACCACCTGTAGCTTTATTTTTACATTTAAAACCATTTTGGGTAGCTTCCAAGGAGAGGAAATGATATGGAGGATGTGTTAGGGAATGATGAACACAGTGCAGAAGGAAAGAAGCAAAAAATTTGAGTACAAAGGTCATTTTTTGTATGCTATGAAAGTACACTACGAAATTGTCATACTTTCGTAGTGAGATGCTTTGAAGTTTTCTGAGCAGGTTGAGGGGAAGTTTACAATAGGTGGATACTTTCAAAGGGTCAAGGGACCTTGCCAACAATCATCCATGACCTTAAGACCAAGAAATGAAGACAACATCAGCCAAAACATTCGTTGAAGATAAGGACTCGTTTTCCTGAAAAATAGGGTCTTTTTCTAGATTTTGAGGAGGGTAATCAAGATGTCAAGTAGTGATGAGTTCTGTAATAGCTCATTCAAACATGTGAATCATTAGTTGTCAGATGTAGAAATGTTTCATGAGATAAGGTATTTGATGTAATAATTAACTGTTTGAGTGCCATTAGGAAAAGGATCGTTTAATAGAATAGCTATCATTTTCTCATTAAAGTACATGTTTTCCTATTATGCAAGGAGTCATTAGGAAAATTTTGATGAACCTAGCCAAGAGTATTATCATCTCTCACGTAACAAGGTCTATTAAAGGGAAGATATTCGAATTTGTAAAGGGTTGGATATTTTTTCTCAATACTGTAGCTTTATGTAATTTGACTGATTTCAGTAATACAGAGGAATTTTTATTGACCAACCTGAGATTCTCATGGATTTTTTAGTGCTTACTTGATCTATATTTTCTATGTGTACCATTTGCAGTGGTTTTCATCTTTAATACTCAAAATTCATGGGTGTATTCTCTGACATCCTTTATTGATGAAATGGTTGTGTTATTTCATGTTTCATATGTGATTTACCTCTGCTAAAACTCTTACCTGCCTCAGTTTCCATGTCAAGAGAACTTACCACATAACTACTGAATTTGTTGACTCCATAAGCCCAATGATTGTAGACTTGTACTATTTTCAACCTACACACATCACAATCAAGTTTTTTTCCAAGTAGAGTTAGCCATCTAGTTTCATCATTATCAAATATCATTAACCCCTTTGAGAGAGCCCTCTCAGATTGAAGAAGCTAAGCTCCAGTTACAAGTTGGTTTGAAACAGTTACATGAAGTTCTCTGATTAGCAGCCAATCAAGTGCAATTTTGTGATAATAGGTCACACCACTTCTCACTGTCCAGCGTTACCAACCAGTGACCCTATTCCTTATGTAAAATTTCTTTCCACTGCACACACCATTTTCTTAAACTCCCTCAACTTTAAGCTACCATCATAACTACTTCTAAACATCCTTTGTGTCATATTCAAAATAACACCAATTTTAATACACAGGTTTGATTCCAGTAATCATAGGAACCAATTATAATTGTAATACCTCAATATAACTAACATGGGAAATGTTTTATGAATATCTCTCTTATGGCATAGATGAACTGTTATGGCATTCTGCTTCTTAGTAGAAATATGAAAGGCCCTCAGTGCAGAAATTGGAACAAGCAACAAAGAAGAGACACATATTTATTTGAGGTGGCCCTTTTGGCTCAGTCTACAAAAAAATTCAAGGATACACAACCCTACATTTCATCTCTGCAAGGGGATGTAAGGTACACACCACAAGAAAATTTAGTAGCTCGATATTTGACAAAGTAAAAATGGCTAATTATGGAAAATGTCACGTAGATAGTTATTTTGATAAGGGAGGGTCCAAAGGAGAGTTCAGATAAAAGAAAATAAATTTTCTTGAAAAATATGGTTTAATATGGATAAGACGAACATTCCAACAATTGGTAGCAGTAGATATAACTTAGGCTATTAGGCACCTTAGAAAACAACTTGATTGAACCATAGTGTATTGAAGCACCCCTTCATATAGAAAAGTGAGAAGTTTAAATGTGGCATAAGGGAATAACTTGTGATTCGTGCGACCAAAGTATATTTAAATTTACTGCACATTATCCATGCAACTGCAGGAACATGACATAGAATGTTTTTCAATGATACAAGATAAATTTATGCATTTAGGAAGTAATATTTTGAGGACTCAAAGTATGGGGTTGAAGGCTCTGAGATTGCCACTACTCCACAACTGGTGGAGTCTTTGAAAGGAATTTTTTCAGTTCATCCAGTAATTGAGGCAAATTTGAGTCATCGAATCGAGCCACATGAATAGGAACCACATTTGTTAAAAGATGATCTGGAGAATATTCCTGTGGTACAAATTTCATTAGATTATAGTAATTTTATAGCTCTTTCCTGTCAGCCGAGTGACATGTCATTAAATTCTGTTGGTTGTGGCTTAGGAGTCAAGCTCGGACATGGTTCTAGAACAAATGAACTTATGGGAGGAAGATTCCAATACAAACATGTTTTTCTCAGAAAAGGGGCCAACCTTGATAAGTCATTTACATTAATGACTATTATTATGGTGAAGGGTGTTTCTATTAGTCTCATTCCTAGATGACTCTAGCATTATTCTTGTAGTAGGTTGAATCTATGACGTTAGATAACAAGATTTTAAGAATATCTCCAAGAAAAGTACATATATAGTGGTCAAATGAGTTTCTAATAGTGAGAAGGTCACTTGATAGTAGGTTCATGCTCTCATAGATATGCTTAATATGGTGCTAATATGATGAAGTAGAAGTGGGTTTGAATGGTTTGTTTTTAGATATTTGAGGAGAAGATTCACATGGAAAACCATGAGATGATTATGAAGACATACACTGAACATATTTTCATGTATATTATATTTTTGAATTTGAAATAATAGGTAGTGATAAACATGAAAAGCATCAAGAATGAGTTCATTAATCAAAATCTAATTTCCAAGAAAAGTTCATGAAAACCATTTTTAGAATAAAGCAAAGTTGTCACTAAAAGAATTTTGGTATTTATAATCGACTCAAGAGTATGATAACAAGTACACCATGATTTTTTTGACATTTTTTAGGTATTAAAGTTCTAGAAAAAAGAGGAAGGCAATGAGAACAATAATGATGTTGACAGTCATGACCCTTGGAAGTTCATGTGCTTTATTTCTGCACTAACTCCATTTTGTATCATTAAATGTGCTCTCTAAAACATAGAGAAGGTGCGGTAAGACCACTTGCCTATGACTGGAAGCTATGCTTGGGCCAAGAAGCTGGCTTGTGAATGGAAGCTATGCTAGGGCTGATCATAGCCTCCCAAACCCTAGTATTTGACTAACATTTCTACATAATATAATTAAAAAATATAAAAATAAATAAAACAACATAAACTTGTTAGGTGTATGAATTATATGCATAGTGATTCCTAGCTCTAGAAACTAATTAATAGGTGATTTTAATAGGTTGTAGTTAATAATGAAGTAATATTTTAGTCTAAGTATAGTAGTAGAATAGTAGTTATAATCTGGATCTGAATTCTTACCGATTCGCTCCTTCCTTTCACTTTCATCTTCCCTTTGAGAGGGAGGAAGGTTGCTCTTTTTAGCTAAATCTAATCAGTCTGCATTTGAATATGCTTGAATGGTTGATACAAAATTTCCACATACCGGTTTGAACGAGGTATGCTTCATCAATCTTTTGCATGTTGTGATATAAGCCCACAAAACTATTGGTACACATTCATCTTAGTAATCCATGTCCACATTGAAAAGCTTTGTGAGCACATGTTCTATAAGTATTCATAAATTAACTACTATATTGAAGCCTCTTAATTGAATACTCAAGAAATATGTTCCATTCAAATGGGATAAGAGATGTGATCAAAATTTTGAGCAATTAAAGGCACAAGTGCTTTTCCACATCCTCGTCTCCTTGTCCCCAGAATTTTGGGTACCAGGTAAAAGATCCTTCTAAGGTTCCAACCATTTTTGAAAATTGATCCATTCATATATAGTTAAACATGTCCAGAGTTGTGAAGTGCCTTGGCTAGTGCTGAAATTCCTAATCAACAATGGGTGCAAAAAAATGTGCACAACTTAGATCTATTATCGATGAAATGGAATTTGCATGCAAAAATGTAGCAACAATTCCCACATCCATATCCCTTCATAAATTCCCATGAATTAAACCATCAAAATATGAATAATAAGAATCTAAATAATTCTTGTTATTGATCCGCCTAAACATGAATTACAAGCCAAATCTCAAAACTTAGTAAAGCATATTTGTTGATCAAAATATTTAAATTAAAAAAATTTAGTTGTTATTAATGGATATAATTTTTTTTTTTCAAGTGAGACTAATTCTATTAAGTGTAAAAGTACTAGTACAATACTGCCATAGCTGCTGCTATGAAATCCAGACAGCTGGGGTTGATAAGAAAGTTGTTCTTAAGAAACCTGGATCGCCCATAGCGGGAAACCGATCCTAAAAACATAACTATCTGGGCCGCCCATGATAGGGAAACCGGCCTTAAGTTTATGCAAGACATAGAGACAGTAACATATAAACTGAAAACATCTATCAGCCATACTGGCTGACATCTAAAACAGTAAAACACAAAAGCTCCAACAGTAATTGAGTAAGGAGACCTGGGGAGAATACTGAATGCGCGCCTTGGGTCATCCATCATGCTCTGAAGACATCGGCTCCTCAACAATTCTGCACCCATATTCATCGTCATTGCTACTGTCTGCCATGCCCGCTTGACTATCAACCTTCAGATCTTGGTTCTCAGCAATAGAAATCTGCCCAGTTTGAAGAGGGAGGTTGGAGCAGGGGGCACGGGGAGGAGAGGGAGGAGCAGGACGGTCGGGAGCAGAATGAGGGATTTCTTCACGGAGGGAGATAGTTATGAAAGCTGTGACAATGGAGTCAACAGAGGTATAGTGAAAGCGCAACTCAGCATTCTAGGTAGTTTTCCTGATAGTGGACCCCAAATGCCCTCTGCCAGGTGGAAAGGGCTGACTAGGAGGAGCAGAAGGGCGAGGTGGGATGGGATGACTGGGAGGAGCAGAAGGGTCAGGTGGAATGGGCTTACTAGAAACGCGACCGGGAGCACAAGCTCGCCCACGTCCTCTGCTCACATTGCTCGAATTCTCAGCTTCCCGCCCGCGTCCTCTGCCCCTGCCTCTGCGCGAAGCTGGTGGAGGAGTGGGTTCATCACTTTCAGAGGAAGAGCTCAAATCAGAAGAGGGCGAGGGAGGAATAATAGAGGCCTGACCCCGACTAAATCCACGCTTACATCGCATCCGCTGCCTGAGGCGAGGCATGGAGAGGAGAAGGTGGCACGAGCGAGGCTGGTCGATGGAGGAGACGGAGACGCTGTGAGCGGAGGGACAATGTCCAGGGTGGTGCAAGCAAGGCGAGACAACAGAAGAGACAGTAGCCCTGTGAGAAGAGGGGCAATGACCATGGGAGAGAAAATGAAATTCAGAATGAATCAAAGTACCTGCAAGAAGCTCGACAGAGACGCCAGGCGGGGCAGAGACGCTGCAGAAGGGGCTGTTGGTGAAGTGAATTCCCGGTAGCATCTCCAAGCAGGCCAGAATATAGCATCGACGCCCAGTCTGAGTTTTAAAACTGGAATCGGCAAAGCTAGGAGGGCAGTCACTGCGAAGGGGAGTCAGAGCTCTCCCATGGCTGCTCCTGTCATGCTCGCCATCCATTGTGAGAGCCATCAACCAAATGACCGCCATATACAGCAGCGTCGAGGTGCAATAACTCCAGAGCTGGTCGACTCGAGGCGTATTAATATCGCCTTTAAGTCTAATGCATGAGGCCATGTGGGCATCCCATGCGAGCTCCGTTGGGAGCTGCGTAGGGGCCAGATCTCTTCAGTCCGCCACCTCATCCGCATCCGAAAATTAATGGATATAAATTAAAGTGCCACATTTAACTCAATTATATTATATGTTTTCTAGACATGGTAACCTACTTGCATATGTGAGCAACTACACCACATGGGTCCATGATCCAATGACTTGTCCACAACAATGCGTTCTAGATGCATGTCTGTTGCGATTTTTCCTGTTAAAGATGGTAGATGCATATCCACTGCCATTTTTCCCTGTTAAAGTTTATCGAAGGTGGAGGTCATCACTGTATAGATTTCCTGAGAACGTGAATTTCCCTCACTTCATATGAGTTCACAACAACAAAAGTCATCACATTATTTTATGTTTTACTTCTACCCATCATTAGATTGTCTGTGGAAAGAAACTGACATGTGGAATTGTTGATGACATTGGATTGTATAACTAAATCACTAATATACGGTTCCATTGTCAAAAATATTGGCCACAATATTTCTAGTATATATTTCTAAGGGAGAACCCCAAACCCTTGATAAGCTCTTATACACTTGCTTTGTTGCCCAATATGTTCGTGTGTTGGCTAGAGAGATGAAACTTTCTATTCCCCAATGCCTGCCTTTTAAAATGGGAAATTGCTTGCTCGGATACTCCCACTGCTACTGGACGATATGATGGATCAATAGGGTTATATTTTGAAATTTTTCGCTGGCTCGATTTGGTTGCGGGCCCTATTGCAACTATTCACAACAAGAATTAATGGGTCATGCACTCCATGGGTGCATATTAGAAAAAACAAGAGCATATATTGGTGTTTAACAATTACTACTAGTTTAATAAGCAGGAGTAGCGAGAAGGGCAAGAGAAAAGGTGTGGCTATAGCTGGCTCGTTATTAGGTATGGTTTTCATAACCTGCCATTCAAGGGAGACATAACCAAAGTACTTTTATTTAGTAATTTCTCTGAAACAAGTTCCAAACAAAAATAAAATTTTGTCTCCAAGCCTTTCCACAAGAAACACTGCATACAGAGAAGATAGAGATAACGACACAAGGAACAAGAGTCAAGGAGGAAGCACCCCACCCATTGGCCTTAATGCGAGCCCTAGATTATCTAGGCGCAAAGCTAGTTCTTTGGGAGGCAAAGCCAATTTATCATGGTTGTTATATCCAACATGTAGGCCGCAATAATCTTTTGGATGTATCCCACATTGGTCGGCAAAGAAGAAACTGCAATTTATAGAAAAGACCCCCAAAATAGAATTTTTTCCCCATGAGATGGGGATCAATATAGTAAAATAGGGCCAAATTTTTTCAATTTCGATAGTTCATATCTGCGAGGGCTGAAACCCAGTTGCTTGGATCACCATCGTACATAGTACCAGTTGTTTCATCCATTTATCCAAAACTAGTTAATGTACCATCTTCCCTTTTCTTAGGTACAAATATGATGATTTTCATCACCAAATTTCCTCTTGTATTTTGTTTACTTGGAAAATCTCTTACAAAACTGCCTCCATTTTTTCTCCTTGTTCGCCAAGACCAAGTGAAAATCCCTTGTTATAGGAATAAGCTAGAACAATATGCAGTTGATTTAGTCAAAGAACTAGATCCATAATAGTGAATGTACAAGGTGGGGTACTGAATGGGGATTAGGTAACAGTGAAGTGAAGAAACATTTACGAGAGAAGATAAATAATTACCGAGAGAAATAAGCATAAAATAATCAGCAACAAATCATAAACATAAACACAGATGTTTAACGGGGAAAAACTCCAAACTCCAGGGAAAACCCATCCTAACGAAATTTCATTAGCCTTGGCCAAAACCCTAGACAATCCAGCCAAGTGAGCCTTCACTGCTCACATCAAGGCCTGCATTGCAATGAAGTTCTCAGAGCCTTTTATAGGCTCCATTACATGCAATACCATGAGATGAAAACCATGGGTGCACAATACCATGTGTCCCAAAACCACCCATTTTTTAACCTGGTTAACCTTGACTCTAAGCCTGAGTCAATTTACCTAACATTCCCCCCTTAAACTTGACTTGGGGTTCCTTGACTAAATCCAACCAATCTTTCCAAGTGAGTCAACCTAGCCCTACTCACTCTAGCTCCTCCCCCTCAATTGTTTTTACCTAGAGTAATTGTTAGCTACACATCCCCCCTATCACCTAGGTCTAACCTAGACTTTACCAGTGATTACCGAGGGGTATGCATGCCATACCAGGTCTTACAGTAGTATGCCCATTTACATGTAAAAATTAACTCCATTAGTTTTTTATTTTTATTTTTCCATTGTTGCTATTTTAACACATCCTCACTTGCACATTGCTTTGAATTCAATTGCCAAAACCCTTATTGCAAAACTTGCAATCAATATCACATCTCTTTGACCTGATATTCTCATTAAGGCAACAACTCACTATCAATAGATGTCAATCCTTCTCATAACGCAAATTTTCATGACTAGCATAAGCTACCTCACTTCACCTCGAACTTGGACATCAATTCTTCTGTTGTTGGTTTGAATATATTCCTGGTGGAGCTACCCTTCTCCACCACCGACCACGATCTTGATCTTAAACATGGCCCTCACGAAAGCAAGTGCTTCCTTTCCGTGCTATCCACATTGTGAAAATTTATTGATCCTGATCCACAACACTTTAGGGGTATCCTAATTGCCTGTACATGTGAAGGTATTGGTGTTTTTGAAGTGTTGATGGGGAGGGAAGTCCTATCCATCGTAGCCATAGTTGTAGCCGCCTCCACTGAAGCGTCCACCACCACGATAAATTTAATCATTTCCACGTCCACGTCCTTTTCTATGGCTCTGATCTCCTCCTACAACAACGTTTTCCTCTTCACCTTTTCTTCTGCAATTTTTGCCCCAAACTTGGTTCTGTTTCCTCACAGCTCCATTGCTCCAAAAACATTGTTAATTCATCATCCTGTAACTTCATACGCTAGCACACCTCCAACGACATTGGTCTCTCCTCAGTCGACTGACTTACATAGGCGCTCACAATCATTCTCTTTCCTTGCGATATTTGCGCCGATATATCCATCAACTTCTCCATCTCAAGCGAAAGAAGAAAACACTAATTATGGGTGTCTCTATTTGCATATTTTTTCTAATTACATTACAAAAAATGTAGATTACAGTGTAGCAAGTCATTGCTCGACCCAGCCAAGAACATCATCTTCATAGCCACAACCACCACAGGTGCAGATCCATGGTAGACCCATCCGTTCCTCTCCAGCAAGTTGACCGCTCCATCGCACCAAGTTTTTTTTTTTTTTTTTTCAAAGTTCCTTGGCGTCTAACCAATGTAATCGCATCTCCTCTGAGGAAGCTTGGATTTCTCGTACATTTCATCCTTTTCATCTCGTAGACCATCCGCAGATCTGTTAGAGCTAGTAGATCCATTCACTGGCACGAACACTTTGAAAATCACCCCTCGGCACCACTATTCACATTGAATCCCTCCGATGCCTTCAGTGAAACCATGTACATTTGAGCTTAGATTCGATATACGAGAAAACTATGCAGTGATCTCTCCAATGCATTCGTGAACACTTCCACCATAACTTGACCTATAGACACATAACAATATCACACCAAATAAAACCTCATAATCATGTTACCTGAGATCTGCAAAAAAAATCTACATTGATTTCTCCATTCACCAGGCCAATAAAACCCTTGGCTACAAAAGCATCCCTCTGAAACCAAATATGGCTCTGATACCAAATGAAGAAACATTTACGGGAGAATATAAATAATTACTGAGAGAAATAAACACAAAATAATCAGCAACATATCATAAACATAAACAAAGATGTTTAACTGGGAAAACCCCCAAATTTGGGCAAAACCCGTCCAATTAAATTTCATTAAGCATTGGCCAAAACCCTGGCCAATCCAGCCAAGTGAGCCTTCACCGCTCACATCAAGGCTTTCATTACAATGAAGTCGTCAGAACCTTTTATAGGCTCCATTACATGCAATACCATGAGCTAAGAACCATGGGTGCACAATACCATGTGTCGCAAAACCACCCATTGTTTAACCTGGTTAACCTTGACTCCAACCCCGAGTCAATTTACCTAACATGAAGGGAATCCAAAGTTTTCTCTCACAGGCTACAACCTTTCGAACAACTGACAACTCACCTGTTGAAGCAGCTGACAACTCACACATAGGGGCATCACCTAAGTAATATCCCTGGGCTCTCGTCGGTTTAGCATTTCCTACTCTCAGATTAATTCTAGCATTAGTCTAGAGATAAGAAAAAATGAATGGCATCAGACAACCTAACCTATACTTATGCCTCAGGAAGAGGAAAAAACCATGAAATGAGTTAGACTATGCTCTGTATCCTCAGCGAACAACAATGACAAAAAAAATGCAGGGGCTAAAAAGAAATTTAATTCTTACTCTCATGCCTGTGATCACTATAGTCCCCTGTCGTGATGATAGGGACTAATAATGTAATGGATTATGCAAATTTGGCTGAAATGAAAGAGTAAAAAGATAAACAAGTTATGATGAAATTCAGTTCGAATAATGCATACAGATGTAGGTGATCGGTGAGCCATTTCCCAAACATTATACATTAAAATCCATAGGGTTGAGGAAAAGTAAAATGGGGAATTCATTTATAACCCAATGTTGTTTCTTTGAAAAGGGAATTCAATGTGAAATATGTATATGATGACTCAATCTAAGAATGACATGATACACAGTGAAAATTTCATCATGGTGATTCCATTAACTATGTCTGTCATGGTATTATGAAATGCTCATGAGGGACCCCACTAACGATCAGGTCAAAATGGATTATTCATTCACCCATAATCATGATAGCATAGGATTTTAACTAAATATAGAGAAGATAATGATTTCTTAATCCCTAATGTGTTCAATGAAATGAGAATGAAGATGGAGAGAAACATGCACCCTGTAAAATATATGCCTTTATAGCCCCAGACGACAACTAGGTTAACAGAGGTAATCGTAACCATGAAACCCTGGAAATAAGAGAGGGGACCCAAATTTGGGATGTAGTGGCTACAACAAATGATGAACCACTAGTAGAATCCAACATCTTTGCCTTAGTACCTATGATAAATTGAGTCTTAAAATAAAATCAAGGTGCAAATGAGAAGCAAATGCATAAAACAAATTAATGAGTGCTTTATGAAAATTGAAGATGTCATGAACTACAATGATGCAATCATACGTGGGAGAAAATAGAGAACATGTGCCAAATGCAATAAGAAGACAATATAATGTAATGTAATAAATGAGCTGAATGAAACTAAGAAGTGTTTTATGCTTATGCAGACAATGCATTAAAAATAAAGTACTATAATAAGAAAGAGATCTACAACTAAAACTAAGCCCTAATATAATTATAAAATAGGCCAAGTTCATGCTTCTCGTGCAGCCATTTAAGTTGCTCCTAACCCGGAAAGACCAAAAAGGTAAGAATTTAATACCAATACGAAACAATGTGCATAAATGAAAATGTTTACTTGAATAAGTTGCACAAGAAGCTAAAGGTATTTCCTATAGGAAAAAAAGTGTACCATAGAATATTGTTCTATCTAAGCTGAAATCCTACATTGATATACAGAATGATGGATATGAATACCTTGCAGGCATTTCACAAATGTACATTCATCTCTGTTTTCACTTGCAACGAGCACCAAGTAAGATTGAAACTTATTACTAACAACATAGCTCACTATATAATATTCCTCTAGCCAATTAGATATTTGATCATGATATTCGAGACAAAGAATTTGAAAGCTCTAAAATTATTGGAAAGATGAGCTTTCAGTCAACATAAAGTTGATAGGAAGAGAATCTTGCGAGGGAAAATTTATCTCATCTTATTCAAAAAAAATTTCAAGGTCATGAGGTCGTGAGATAAGCATCAACAAAAGTTCAAGTGCCTCACCTTCTTGATGAGTATATGAACATTTAGATGGTGAATCATGAAAATTTAATGGCTTGATGAAATCAAGAGATGCAAGCTAATAACTATCATCAAATGTATCAGTAGGAAAATTATTAGCTAATTGGGAGTTATTAAAGCCAATATTTTCATGAGATCGGTGAGTTGACATATAATATTCTCCATTTTTCAAAGATAAGGATGGGTTGACTTGAGAGATCTCACAGATGATTTAGATGGTAGAATCTTCCCCTCTGTATGTTGGATATATGAAACTAATAGAAAGAGGAGTTAAGGACTAATTTATTTCTTCCTCAGGATGTAACATATTATCTCCTTGTATTTGATCAAAAGAAAAAACAACAACAAGAGTGTCGAAAGAATTAAAATTGATTGTTGGTATAGAAAATATGGAAAATCAATAAGGACACAAGGAATAATGAAAATATGTTGAAAAAATATTTCATTAATCTATAAAAGAAACATGTATTGGATTAGATGCAACATTCATATCATCTCGGGGAATTATTTTTTCAACATGATGGTTTTGATCGGTCAAATGACTCAAAAATTTACTTACGCCAAGAAGGATAGATTGTTCTAGAAAAAAAATGACTAGCTTTAAAACATATAGAAGAGAGGTGAGAAATTGACCATTCACGGTGTTGTTTAACAGGATGAAATATTTCAGTCGATGATGATCATTGTCTTGATAATCATAATGACAAGTTCTAAATCTATTTACATCTGTGAAAGATATGCACTCTAACCCTAGGTTTGATACATGAGGTTTGCATGAAGATGAATTATGAAAAATAGAATCCTTCATCCGATCATAAACCCAAACTTGAAAATTAGGGAAATTATATTGAAAATAATGATCATATTTCAAGAATGGGCTTACATTCCACCTAAGTTTGGCATGATGTTATCAAGGTCATGGGCAACGAAAATCAAAGGTACAATGTAGATGGACCTAACTTATGCCATGATTCTTGTTTTTGGTGTGAAAATGAGACTTTATAGAGAAACAAGAATGGATTATATGGTAAGTAGTAAATATAAACCTCAGAACTTTCCAATATATGTTGTTGATACTGAACTTGGATCTACTATTCTTTTGAATGAATTGACCGATGAAGCAGAGGATGAAAAGAAAGAATAAAATAAGCAAACTATAATTCAATAGACAGAAAATCAGCAAACAACAAATCAACAAATTAGTGAGGAGAAGGCGGAAGGTTGGTGGTTGTTACACTTTGATGGATCAGCAAGAAGAGAGGGGGAAGGAGCAGGAATTTGGGTCACAAATCTAGAAGATGAAAGTAAGTTGTTTTCTTACAAACTGAATTTTGATTGCACAAATAACATGGATGAGTATTAATCTTTAATTTCGGGCTTATAAATTTTGAAAAGAATGGGTGCCCAAAAGATTTCTGTTTGTGGAGATTATGAATTAGTTATTAAGAAAGTTGAGGGTGTGTATCAAACTAAAGATGTGAGAATGAGGGCATACAGAAATTTAGTCATAGAGATGCTAGAGAATTTCCAAGAATTCTCATTTATTGTGAAGAATAGGGACCAAAAATCAGTAGCCGACTCCCTAGCTGTCTTTGCAAGTCTATTTATCATCCCTGCACATTCCACTGAAATATGTGAGATTGAAGTTCGCCATAGACCTGCTAGCCCTGATAACATTATCCACTGGCAAGTTTTTGAGGATGACCAACAAGTTAAAAAATTTATAGAATTGAAAGAGGAGTTTGAAAGTACACAAGTAGATCAGCGAAACATGCTTGTTGAATCAAATGAAAATTCTGAAGTGTCACAGCTGAAGAATAACTTTATACCCAAAGGTATCATACCCATTGAGAAGCTCTTTGATCAGAATGATGTGTTCAAGTCTCCTAGGATACAAGCTGATGATTAGGAGGTAGAGAGTTGTAACCTTGGTACAGTAGCAATGCAAAAAATGATTAAGCTTTCAAAGTTTCTTTCAGTTGACACGAGATAGAAATATATTGAGATGATGAAAAGGTTCATAGATGTTTTTTCTTGGAGTTATGTTGATTTGAATAAGTATGATCCTACTATCATTCAACATACCATTCCCATTAAAGGAAATGAAAAGCCTTTCAAGAAAAAGATGAGGAGGATTAATCCACTTCTCATGCCTCTGATTGAGAAGGAAATCAAGAAACTCTTTGATGCCAAAATTATTCTTCCAATCAAATTCTCAAAGTGGCTTGTAAACTTAGTTCCAGTCAGAAAAAAGAGTATAGAAATAAAAATATGCATTGACTTCAGACACTTGAAGAAAGCCTCTCTAAAGGACAATTAACCTTGCCCAAATATGGACAAAATTTTGCAGAACATTGTTGGTTCACAAAGGATGTCTATGCTTGATGGTTTTTTAGGGTACAATCAGATACTTGTGCATCCAAAAGATCAGGAGAAAACAACCTTTACCACACCATGGGGCACATTCATGTATGCCAAAATGCCCCTTGATCTGATGAATGCATGAGCTACCTTTCAAAGAGAAATGAACATTGCCTTTGCTGAGGAGAAGGACAAGATGGTGGTTGTCTATCTGGATGACATAATAGCCTTCTCAAGGAGAGAAGATGATCACTTGATGCCCCTAGAAAATATTCTGCTGAAGTGTAGAAGGTTTGGTATTTCTCTCAATCCCAATAAAATATTTTTTTCTCTAATTTCAAGGAATTTACTTGGGCATATTATTTATAAAGATGGGACTAAGATTGATCCAAACAGGGTCAATGCAATTGAGAAATTGGATCTGCCTAGAAGCAGAAAGGAAATTCAATCTTTCCTTGGAAAGGTAAATTTTGTGAGGAGGTTTATTCCTAATTTTGCTGATATTGTAAAAGACATAACAAAGATGTTGAAAAAGGGAGCTGACATCAAGTGGACAGCAGAAGCAAAACACTCATTTGAGGAGATTAAGAAGGCACTCACTCAAGCACCAACATTGATCAACCCATATTTTTCAAAAGAATTTATGGTTTTTAAATTTGCATCAGAAAATACAATTGCTGGAGTTTTGTTGCAGAATGGATAGCAAGGTATTGAGAAACCCATTTCATTTTTTAGTAGGACATTACCTAACTCAGAGCTGAAGTACAACATCTTAGAGAAGCAAGCTTATGCCTTGGTCAAGGCCATCAAAGATTTTGGAATTTACATTCTACATTCTCATGTTATAACTTTTGTTCCTAATGCTGTTGTGAAAGACATTCTAACTAAAGCTGATACTTATGGTAAGAGGGGGAAATGGATTACTAACTTGATGGAATATGATATAGAGATCAAGCCCACAAAATTGATCAAATCTCAAGGCCTAGAAAAGCTGATGGCACACTCAAATTTTTGACTGTCTTGACATGAATTTAATTGCAGAAATTTCAGAAATTGATGAAGATGAAGAGTTGATTCCCATTGAAGAAAAGTACATCATTTCAGATTGGTACAAAGACATTTTTTTTGTCTTACATCATCATATAGAACCTACTGAGTTGACAAATTCCAAGGAAATATTTGTGAAGCTAAAGTCTTTGAGGTACTTCATCATTGATACAAATCTATATTGGAAATATATCGGTGGTATTCTCTTGAATTGTTTGCTGGAAGAGGAGGCTGAAAAAGTGATTGAGGAGTTTCACAGAGAAGATTGTTGAGGTCATCATATTGAAAGGCTACAAAAAATAAGATTCTCAGAGCAGGGTATCATTAGCCTAATATGTTTAAATATGTCTACAAAAATATTGTTGCCTGCCATGAATGCTAGATTTTGATGGTAAGAAGAAGCTTGTTCCTTTACCCTTGATGCCTATCTATGTTGAGGCACCATTTCAGCAGCGAGGGTTAGATTTTATTGGTGAGATTCATCCATCATATTCATGTCAGAATTTCTGGATTTTGACAACAACTTATTATTTCACCAAGTGGATTGAAGCAGTCCCAACTAGGCAAGCAAATGATTCAGTTATCATTTCATTTTTTGAAAACAATATATTGTCTAGGTTTCGCTACCCTATGAAGATCATCACAGATAATAACAAACATTAAAATATAAGAAGTTGATTAGTTTTTGTCATCAATATCACATTTCACTTGGGCATTCTTCTGCATATTATCCACAAGGTAATGGTCTTGCTGAATCTTCTAACAAGAGCATTGTCAGGATTATTAAGAAGGTGTTGTAGGAAAATAAGAAGTCATGGCATTTGAAGCTGAAGTATGCTCTGTGGGCTGATAGAGTGTGCACAAAGAGATCAATTGGAACTTCACCTTATGAGTTGGTATATGGAGCTGAAGCCATCTTTCCTACATCCTTGGGAGTGCCTTTCATGAAGCTGCTACAAGGATTGGAGGAGGAACCAAATGAAATTTAGAGGAGAATTAATTAGTTGATAGCTTTGTAGGAGAAAAGGGACGAAGTCTATAACAATAATCAACAATCTCAAAATAGAATCAAGAAGACATTTGACAAGAAGGTCAAGGAGGAAAAATTTCAAATCCAAGATGTGGTTTTGAAATGGGAGGCTAGGATTGAAGAAAATGGGAAACATGGTAAGTTTGAGAACATCTATAAAGGTCCATTCAGAGTAGCTTCTTTACATTGGAACAATACTTACATTCTACAGGATATGGATGGACAACTTTGTGCTGGAGGGCCTGTCAATGGAAGGTTTTTGAAGCACTATTCCTCTTAAATTTTGCTGATCATTCATTCCATTGTATATAATCCATTTTATATGATTTTATGCTAATAAGGACAAGCTGATCATCAAGCTTGAGCCCAAGGTGAAGGCCATTAGAGTTTGAAGAAAAGCTTGGCAAATTTCAATTTTATTTTTTTCAAGAATATGGATAGCAGCACTAGAACTACAGGTTCTTTGGTGTACCACAGGTTCACACCATCCCAAGTGGAGCCACTGTTATCACTCGAAAAAAATGGCGCATCATTTGACAAAGTCCTAGAGGTTCATGTGTCAATGTTTGGGTTATAGGATTCATTTTTCATTACTTGGTCAAGGAAATTTTTTGTTTTTTCTTATTTAGCCTATCCTAAGGTCTAAACCCACCATAATACAAATCCTCTCATGTCACATCAATCATGATTTTCTGACGTTTTTTATTTCCCAAGGTTATAGCACCGAAAGTGTCATTTTAGCCAAGAAACCACACTTTCGTAGCGAAATACATAAAGAAAATTCACTTTTTGCTACGAAACTACTAATACTTTCGTAGCAAAAATACCCAAAAATACACTAGGTATGCTACAAAAGTAAGGTTTCTTGTCTGTCATGTAAAATGATTTGTTAGGTGTCAGAAAATGATTTGAAAAGGATAAGTTAGATTCCATTCAAGACAATTAGGATAAAGATCAAGGTACATGGTTAGGGCTGAAGTCATCATCACCATTTGAAGCATGTAAGAGTCATCGTTATGTTATGAGTAGTCATCGAACTTCAAAATATTTCCAAATTGAGTCATTTTTCATTCTCTATTCCTTCTTTGTGTGTTATTGAGAACTGGAGAGCTATTTCATTGAGCCCAAGATGTGGCTGGTATTTTCAAAGGTTTGCAAATATCATTGATCAAGAGAGGCAGAGAAGATATTATAAAGCGAGGGAGAGAAGACTTTAAAGAAGCATGGCTACAAAAAGGAAGAAAAATAAAGGTGGCCACTGTCTTAGATATGAGCCATCAAATATGAACCTGATAAATGAAGACCCAAAAACTGTAGGAGTATTCAGAAGGAAAAGATGTTTACATTTTTGTGAAAGAATACAATGATGCCATGTACAGGGTTCCAAAGAATTTTCCTTAAACTTGAATGGAACATCTACTAAAGTGGGAATGATGAATCTCACTATAACACCAGAGATCATTGCAGCAACAACATGGATTCCAAGAGGACAAGAAAAATGGTTCAAAGGGTTCAAATTCAACATGGAGGAATGAAAAGAGTTTATCAAGATAGAAAAGAGTGAAGTTGACCTTACAAATGCCATTCCAAGGAGCTGCATGAAGGATAATTTCTCAAAGCTACTGCTCATCATCCATAAATTTTTCACGTTTGAAGGAAGATATCATAAAGTCTATTCTTACCACTTCAAGCTTCTCCTACACTTTATTGGTAAGATATCTCTTGATCTGCCTTTCTATTTACACAGAAGTTTAGAAAAAATGGCAGATAAAGTTCAAGAAAAATTTGATGGAAGTGAAACCTCACTTTTTCATCATGGCTTAATAAAACTGCCGCTCTTAGATGAGTTACAAAGACTAGGTAGAGACTGGTCTTCATTTCTATTTGTTAGTGGTTTTGAAATGGATACCATTACCCCTAAAAGAACTCCTAAACCTAGAGGGATACCATCACATTTAGTGGAAGAACAAAGTGAACCGGTAGGGGCAGAGCAAAGTGAACCAGTTATGATGGAAACAGAGCAGTTGCAGAGATTTGATACACCCATTGTTCCACCTGCAAAACAAAAGTCAGTAATGATCAAACCTGCAAAACAAGAGCCCAAAGTGAGTAAAAAAGGTAGAAAAAGGATTAAAAGGAGCCAAATAGTGGCTAAAGGAAATTTAGAAGACATACTACATTCCATTGATATTGAAGAGACTCCTATTGTCCAGGCCAAGGATATAGATGAAGGTGGACAAAAACTCAAGAAAGCTAAATCTCCAAAGAAGCTAGAGTTTGAAGGTGAGGATGCTTTTATGTTTCAGGCTAGGAATCCCATGACAAGACATGCTAGAAAACTGTTGGAAAGAAGTAAATAGGTTCATCCAGCCACTGACATGGTCCCACCACCACAAGACATTATTGATATTTCATCACCTGCAGAAAATATCTAGTCAACAAGCCAAAGAAAGGAAAGGAGAAAGTCATTGAAAAAATAGAGTTTGAACTCCTTGAAGAATATTTGAGGTTATTTAATCATGAAATAGCAGTCATGAAGAAGGAATAAAGGAAACATAATGTCCATAAGGCTCAGGTTGAAAAGATGAAAGAGGTTTGGGAAGAGCAGGTTGACACTATATCAAAGACCCTAGGCAACACACAAAAATTAATCAAATGGATTATGCCATTGAGGAAAGAGGTAAAACGTGTCAGAAGAATGAACCTACACTTAAAATATACCGACAGAAAGCTGAAGGATCAAGTTATAGACCTCTAAGAACAGCTAGAATTGATCCATGAGGAGCTGGAGAAGAAAGGTCTAAAAATGATAGTAGTTGAGGAGCCAATAACTCTCATCATCAATGAAGAAGAAACACCTCAAGATTCCTAGTTTGAGCTGGTTTATGTTTTGAAATTTCAATGGCATGTTGGAAAATTTTTTTATACAACTGGAAAGTACATTTTTGAAACTAAGCAAAAATCTGGAACTCGCACAGTTTTCCACAGTTTCATAGCATGTCCTAGGCTTGAAGCCGGGAAAATGCTACAAAACCACCTGTAGCTTTATTTTTACATTTAAAACCACTTTGTGTAGCTTCCAAGGAGATGAAATGATATGGAGGATGTGTCAGTGAATGATGAACACAGTACAGAAGGAAAGAAGCAAAAAATTTGAGTAGAAAGGTCATTTTTTGTATGCTATGATAGTACGCTATGAAATTGTCATACTTTCGTAGCGAGATGTTTTGAAGTTTTCTGAGCAGGTTTAAGGGAAATTTCAAATAGGTGGATACTTTCAAAGGGTCAAGGGACCTTGCCAATAATCATCCATGACCTTAAGACCAAGAAATGAAGAAAACTCATTAGCAAAAACGTTCGTTGAAGATAAGGACCCGTTTTCCTGAAAAATAGGGTTTGTTTCTAGATTTTGAGGAGGGTAATCAAGATGTCAAGTAGTGATGAGTTTTGTAGTAGCTCATTCAAATATGTGAATAATTATTTGTCAGATGTAGAAATGTTTCATGAGATAAGGTAGTTGATGTAATAATTAACTATTTGAGTCGTATTAAGAAAATGACCGTTTAATAGAATAGCTGTCAATTTCTCATTAAAGTACATGTTTTCCTATTATGCAAGGATTCATTAGGAAAATTTTGATGAATCTAGCCAAGAGTCAGATCATCTCTCACTTAACAAGGTCTATTAAAGGGAAAATATTCGAATTTGTAAAGGGTTGGAGATTTTTTCTCAATACTGTAGCTTTATGTAATTTGACTGATTTAAGTAATACAGAGGACTTTTTCTTTACCAACCTGAGATTCTCATGGAGTTTTTAGTGCTTAATTGATCTATATTTTCTACATGTACAATTTGCAGTGGTTTTCATCTTTAATACTCAGAATTCTTGGGTGTATTCTTTGACTTCCTTTATTGATGAAATGGTTGTGTTATTTCATGTTTCATGTGTGATTTAACTCTTCTAAAACTCCTACCTGCCTTAGCTTCCATGTCAAGAGAACTTACCACGTAAATAATGAATTTGTTGACTCCATAAGCCCAATCATTTCAGACTTGTACTATTTTCAACCTACACACATCACAATCAAGTTGTTTTCCAAGTAGAGTTAGCCATCTAGTTTCATCATTATCAAATATCATTAACCCCTTTAAGAGAGCCCTCTCAAACTAAAGAAGCTAAGCTCTAGTTACAAGTTGGTTTGAAAAAATTACATGAAGTTGTATGATTAGTAGCCAATCAAATGCAATTTTGTGATAACAGGTCACACCACTTCTGACTGTCCAGCATTACCAACCTGTGACCCTATTCCTTATGTAAAATGTCTTTCCACTTCACACACCATTGTCTTAAACTCCCTCAACTTTAAGCTATCATTATGACTACTTCTAAACATCCCCTCTATCATATTCAATATAACACCAATTGTTATACACAAGTTCGATATCAGTAATCATAGGAACCAATTATAATTGTAATACCTCAATATAACTGACATGGGAAGTGTGTTATGAATATATCTCTTCTGGCATAGATGAATTGTTGTGGAATTATGCTTCTCAGTAGAAATATGAAAGGCCCTCAGTGTAGAAACTGGAACAAGGGACAAAGAAGAGACACATATTTATTTGAGGTGGCCTTTTTGTGCTCAGTCTGCAAAAAAATTCAAGGATACACAACCCTACATTTCATCTCTGCAAGGGGATGTAGGGTACACACCACAAGAAAATTTAGTAGCTCGATATTTGACAAAGAAAAAATGGCTAATTATGGAAAATGTCACGTAGATAGTTATTTTGATAAGGGAGGGTCCAAAGGAGAGTTCAGATAAAAGAAAATAAATTTACTTGCAAAATATGGTTTAATATGGATAAGACATACATTCCAACAATTGGTAGCAGTAAATATAACTTAGGCTATTAGGCACCTTAGAACACAGCTTGATTGAACCACAGTGTATTGAAGCACCCCTTCATATAGCAAAGTGAGAAGTTTAAATGTGGCATAAGGGAATAACTTGTGATTCGTGTGGCCAAAGTATATTTAAATTCATTGTATATTTAAATTTACTGCACATTATCCAGGAAACTACAGGAGCATGACATAGAATGTTTTTCAATGATACAAGATAAATTTATGCATTTAGGAAGGACTATTTTGAGGACTCAAAGTATGTGGTTGAAGGCTCAGAGATTGCCACTACTCCACAACTGGTGGAGTCTTTGAAAGGAATTTTTGTAGTTCATCCAGTAATTGAGGAAAATTTGAGTCATCAAACTGAGCCACATGAATAGGAACCACATTTGTTGAAAGATGATCTGGAGAATATTCCTGTGGTACAAATTGAAGTAGATTATAGTTATTTTATAGCTCTCACCTATCATCCCAGTGACATGTCATTACATTCTGTTGGTTGTGGCTTAGGAGTCAAGCTTAGACATGGTTCTAGAACATATGAACTTATGGGAGGAGGCTTCCAATACAAACATGTTTTTCTCAGAAAAGAGGCCAACCTTGATAAGTCATTTACATTAATGACTATTATTACGGTGAAGGGTGTTTCCATTAGTCTCATTCCTAGATGACTCTAGCATTATTATTGTAGTAGGTTGAATCTATGACGTTAGATAACAAGATTTTAAGAATATGTCCAAGAAAAGTACATATATAGTGGTCAAATGAGCTTCTAACAGTGAGAAGGTCACTTGATAGTAGGTTCATGCTCTCATAGAGATGCTTAATATGGTGCTAATATGATGAGGTAGAAATGGGTTTGAATGGTTTGTTTTTAGCTATTTGAGGAGAAGATTCACATGGAAAACCATGAGATGATTATGAAGACATACATTGAACATAGTTTCATGTACGTAATATTTTTTAATTTGAAATAATAGGTAGTGATAAACATGAAAAGCATCAAGAATGAGTTCATTAATCAAAATCTAATTTTAAAGAAAAGTTCATGAAAACCATTTTTAGAATAAAGCAAAGTTGTCACTAAAAGAATTTTGGTATTTATAATCGACTCAAGAGTATGATAACAAGTACACCATGATTTTTTTGTCATTTTTTAGGTATTAAAGTTCTGGAAAACAAAGGAAGGCAATGAGAACAGTAATGATGTTGACAGTCATGACCCTTGGAAGTTCATGTGCTTTATTTCTGCACTAACTCCATTTTGTATCGTTAAATGTGCTCTCTAAAACATAGAGAAGGTGCGGTAAGACCACTTGCCTATGACTGGAAGCTATGCTTGGGCCAAGCAGCTGGCTTGTGAATGGAAGCTATGCCAGGGCCGATCATGGCCTCCCAAACCCTAGTATTTTCCTAACATTTCTACATAATATAATTAAAAAATATAAAAATAAATAAAACAACACAAACTTGTTAGGTGTATGAATTATATGCATAGTGATTCCTAGCTCTAGAAAGTAAGTAATAGGTGTTTTTAATAGGTTGTAGTTCATAATGAAGTAAGATTTTAGTCTAAGTATAGTAGTAGAAGAGTAGTTGTAATCTAGATCTAAATTCTTACCGATTCATTCCTTCCTTTCACTTTCATCTTCCCTTCGAGAGGGAGGAAGGTTTCTCTTTTTAGCTGAATCTACTTAGTCTGCATTTGAATATGCTTGAATGGCTGATACAAAAGTTCCACATACTGGTTTGAACGAGGTATGCTTCATCAATCTTTTGCATGTTGCGATATAAGCCCACAAAATTGTTGGTACACATTCATCTTAGTAATCCATGTCCACATTGAAAACCTTTGTGACCACATGTTCTATAAATATTCATAAATTACTACTATATTGAAGCCTCTTAATTGAATACTCAAGAAATATGTTCCATTCAAATGGGATAAGAGATGTGATCAAAATTTTGAGAAATTAAAGGCACTAGTGTTGTTCCACATCCTCGTCTCCTTTTCCCCAGAATTTTGGGTACCAGGTAAAAGATCCTTCTAAAGTTCCAACCATTTTTGAAGATTGATCCATTCATATCCAGTTAAACATGTCCAGAGTTGTGAAGTGCCTTGGCTAGTGCTAAAAATTCCTAATCAACAATGGGTGCAAAAAAATGTGCACAACTTAGATCTATTATCGATGAAATGGAATTTGCATGCAAAAATGTAGCAACAATTCCCACATCCATATCCCTTCATAAATTCCCATGAATTAAACCATCAAAATATGAATAATAAGAATCTAAAATCCTTCTTGTTATTGATCTACCTAAACATGAATTACAAGCCAAATCTCAAAACTTAGTAAAGCATATTTGTTGATCAAAATATGTAAATTAAAAAAATTTAGTTGTTATTAATGGATATAAATTAAAGTGCCACATTTAACTCAATTATATTATATGTTTTCTAGACATGGTAACCTACCTGCATATGTGCACAACTACACCACATGGGTCCATGATCCAACGGCTTGTCCACAAAAATGCGTTCAAGATGCATGTCTGTTGCAATTTTTTCTGTTAAAGATGGTAGATGCATATCCACTGCCATTTTTCCTATTAAATATGGTAGCTGATAGCCTTCCATTTTTCCCTGTTAAAGTTAATCGAAGGTGGAGGTCATCACTGGATAGATTTCTTGAGAACTTGAATTTACCTCACTTCATATGAGTTCACAGCATCAAAAGTCATCACATAATTTTATGTTTTACTTCTAACCATCATTGGATTGTCTATGGAAAGAAACTGACCTGTTGAATTGTTGATCACATTGGATTGTATAACTAAATCACTAATAGACGGTTCCATTGTCAACAATATTGGCCACAATATTTCTAGTATATATTGCTAAGGGAGAACCCCAAACCCTCGATAAGATCTTATATACTTTCTTTATCACTGAATATGCTCGTGTGTTGGATGGGGAGATGAAACTTTCTATTCCCCATCCCCTGCCTTTTAAAATGGGAAATTGCTTGCTCGGATACTCCCACTGCTACTGGACGATATGATGGATCAACATGGTTCTATTTTGGAATTTTTCACTGGCTCGATTTGGTTGAGGGCCCTATTGCAACTATTCAAAACAAGAATTAATGGGGCATGCACTACTTGGGTGCATATTAGAAGCAACAAGAGCATATATAGGTGTTTAACCATTACTACTAGTTTAATAAGTAGGAGTAACAGGAAGGGCAAGAGAAAAGGCGTGGCTATAGCTGGCTCATTATTAGGTATGGTTTTCATAACCTGCCCTTCAAGGGAGACATAACCAAAGTACTTATATTTAGTAATTTCTCTGAAACAAGTTCCAAACAAAAATCAAATTTTGTCTCCAAGCCTTTCCACAAGAAACATTTCGCATACAGAGAAGATAGAGATAATGACACAAGGAACAAGAGTCAAGGAGGAAGCACCCCACCCATTAGCCTCAATGTGAGCCCTAGATTATCCAGGCGCAAAGCCAGTTCTTTGGGAGGCAAAGATAATTTTTCATGGTTGTTATATCCAACATGTAGGCCGCAATAATCTTTTGGAGGTATCCCACACTGGTTGGCGAAGAAGAAACTGCAATTTATAGAAAAGACCCCCAAAATAGACTTTTTTCCCCATGAAATGGGGACCAATATAGTAAATTAGGGCCAAAATTTTTCAATTTCGATGGTTCATATCTACTAGGGCTGAAACCCAGTTGCTTGGATCACCAGCATACATAGTACCAGTTGTTTCATCTGTTTATCCGAAACTAGTTAATGTAACATCCTCCCTTTGCCTAGGTACAAATACGGTGATTTTCATCGCCAAATTTCCTCTTGTATTTTGTTTAATTGGAAAATATCTTACAAAACTGCCTCCATTTTTTCTCCTTGTTCACCAAGACCAAGTGAAAATCCCTTGCTATAGGAATAAGCTAGAACAAGATGCAGTCGAAGAACCAGATCCATAACAGTGAATGTACAAGGTGGGGTACTGAATGGGGATTAGGTAACAGTGAAGTGAAGAAACATTTACGGGAGAAGATAAATAATTACCGAGAGAAATAAACATAAAATAATTAGCAATAAATCATAAACATAAACACAGATGTTTAACCGGGAAAAACCCCAAACTCCGTGGAAAACCCATCCTAATGAAATTTCATTAGCCTTGGCCAAAACCTTGGCCAATCTATCCAAGTGAGCCATCAATACTCACATCAAGGACTAAGCCTTTTATAGGCTCCATTACATGCAATACCATGAGCTAAAAACCATGGGTGCACAATACCATGTGTCCCAAAAGCACCCATTGTTTAACCTGGTTAACCTTGACTCTAACCCTGAGTCAATTTACCTAACATTCCCCCCTTAAACTTGACTTGGGGATTCTTGACTAAATCCAGCCAACCTTGCCAAGTGATCCAACCTAGCCCTGCTCACTCTAGCTCCTCCCCCCTCAAATTTGTTTTACCTAGGGTAATTATTAATTTTACATCCCCCCTATCACCTAGGTCTAACCCAGACTTTACTAGTGATTACCGAGGGGTACGCATGCCATACCAGGTCTTACAACAGTATGCCCATTTACATGTAAAAATTAACTCCATTAGTTTTTTTTTCCCATTATTTCTATTTTAACACATCCTCTCTTGCACATTTCTTTGACTTCAATTGCCAAAACCCTTATTGCAAAACTTGCAATCAATATCACATCTCTTTGACTAGATCTTCTCATTGAGGCAACAACTCACTATCAATAGATGTTGATCCTTCTCATAACACAAATTTTCATGACTAGCATAAGCTACCTCACTTCACCTCGAACTTGGAGATCAATTCTTCTGTTTTTCATTTGAAAATATTCCTGGTGGAGCTACCCTTCTCCACCACCGACCACGATCTTGATCTTCAACATGGCCCACACGAAATCAAGTGTTTCCTTTCTGTGCTATCCATGTTGTGAAAATTTATTGATCCCGATCCACAACACTTCAGGGGTATCCTAAATGCCTATACATGTGAAGGTATTGGTGTTTTTGAACTGTTGATGGAGAAGGCAGTCATGTCCATCGTAGCCATAGTTATAGCCACCTCCACCAAAGCATCCACCACCACGATAAATGTAATCCTTTCCACATCCACGTCCTTTTCTGTGGCTCCAATCTCCTCTTACAACAAGGTTTTCCTCTTCACCTTTTATTCTGCGATCTTTGCCACAAAATTGGATCTGTGTCCTCACAGGTCCATGGCTCCAAAAACATTACTAATTCATCATCCTATAACTTCATACGCCGACACACCTCTGATGACATTGGTCTCTCCTTAGTCGACTGAATTACATAGGCACTCACAATCATTCTCTTTCCTTGCGATATTTGCGTCGATCTATCCATCAACTTCTCCATCTCATGCGAAAGAAAAAACTCTAATTATGGGTGTCTCTACTTGCATATTTTTTCTAATTACATTATAGACAATGTAGATTACAGTCCAACAAGTCATTTCTCAACCCAGCTAAGAACATCATATTCATAGCCACAACCACCACAGGTGCAGATCCATGGTAGACCCATCCGTTCCTCTCCAGCAAGCTAACCACTCCATCGCACCAGGTTTTTTTTTTTTCAAAGTTCCTTGGTGTCTAACCAACGTAATGGCATCTCCTCTGAGGCTGCTCAGATTTCTCGTACATTTCATCCTTTTCATCTCGTAGACCATCCGCAAATCTGTTAGAGCTACTAGATCCGTTCACTGGCATGGACACTTTGAAAATCGCCCCTCGGCACCACTATTCACATTGAATCCCTCTGATGCCTTCTGTTGAAACCATGTACATTTGATCTTAGATTCGATCTACGAGAAAAATATGCAGCGATCTCTCTAATGTGTTCGTGAACACTTCCACCATAACTTGACTACTAGACACATAACAATATCACACCCAATAAAACCTCATAATCATGTTACCTGAGATCTGCAAACAAAATATACATTGATTTCTCCATTCACCATGCCAATAAAATCCTTGGCTACAAAAGCGTCCCTCTGAAGCCAAATATGGCCCTGATACCAAATGAAGAAACATTTACGAGAGAAGATAAATAATTACCGAGATAAATAAAAATAAAATAATCAACAAATAATAAACATAAACACAGATGTTTAACAGGGAAAACCCCTAAATTTGGGGAAAAACCAAACCAATGAAATTTCATTAAGCATTGGCCAAAACCGTGGCCAATCTAGCCAAGTTAGCCTTCACCACTCACATCAAGGCTTGCATTACAATGAAGTTGTCAGAGCCTTTTATAGGCTCCATTACATGCAATACCATGAGCTGAAAACCATGGGTGCACAATACCATGTGTCCCAAAACCACCCATTGTTTAACTTGGTTAACCTTGACTCTAACCCCGAGTCAATTTACCTAACATGAAGGGCATCCACAGTTGTCTCTCACAGGATACAACCCTTCGAACAACTGACAACTCACCCATAGGGGCATCACCTAAGTAATATCCCTGGGCTCTCGTCGGTTTAGCATTTCCTACTCTCAGATTAATGCTAGCACTAGTCTAGAGCTAAGAAAAAATGAATGACATCAGACAACCTAACCTATACTTATGCCTCGAGAAGAGGAAAAAACCATGAAATGAGTTAGACTATTCTATGTATCCTCAGCGAACAACAATGACCAAAAAAACACAGGGGCTAAAAATAAATTTAATGCTTACTCTCATGCATGTGATCACTATAGTCCCCTTTCGTGATGATAGGGACTAATAATGTAATGGATTATGCAAATTTGGCTGAAATGAAAGAGTAAAAATATAAACAAGTTATGATGAAATTCAGTTCGAATAATGCATACACATGTAGGTGATTTGTGAGCCATTTCCCAAACATTATACATTAAAATCCATAGGGTTGAGGAAAAGTAAAATGGGGAATTCATTTATAACCCAATGTTGTTTCTTTGAAAAGGGAATTCAATTTGAAATATGCATATGATGATTCAATCTAAGAATGACATGATACATAGTGCAAATTTCATCATGGTGATTCCATTAACTATGTCTCTCATGGTATTATGAAATGCTCATGAGGGACCCCACCAGAGATCAGGTCAAAAAGGATTATTCATTCACCCATAATCATGATAGCATAGGATTTTAACTATATATAGAGAAGATACTGATTTCTTAATCCCTAATGTGTTCAATGAAATGAGAATGAAGATGGAGAGAAACATGCACCTTGTAAAATATATGCCTTTATAGTCCCATACGACAACTAGGTTAAGAGAGATAATCATGACCATGAAACCCTAGAAATAAGAGAGGGGACCCAAATTGGGATGTAGTGGCTACAAAAAATGGTGAACCACTAGTAGAATCCAACATCTTTTCCTTAGTCCCTATGATAAATTGAGTCTTAAAATAAAATCAAGGTGTAAATGAGAAGAAAATTCATAAAAAAAAGTAATGAGTACTTGATGAAAATTGAAGATGTCATGAACTACAATGATGTAATCATACGTGGGAGAAAATAGAGAACATATTCCAAATGCAATAAGTAGACAATATAATGTAATTTAATAAATGAGATGAATGAAACTAAGAAGTGTGTTATGCTTATGCAGACAATGCATTAAAAATAAAGTACTGTAATAAGAAAGAGAACCACAACTAAAAATAAGCCCTAATATAATTATAAAATAGGTTAGTTTCATTCTTCTAGTGCAGCCATTTAAGTTGCTCCTAACCTGGAAAGACCAAAAAGGTAAGAATTTAATAGCAATACGAAACAATGTGCATAAATGAAAATGTTTAGTTAAATAAGCTGCACAAGAAGCTAAAGGTATTTCATATAGGAAAAAAAGTGTACCATAGAAGATTGTTCTATCTAAGCTGCAATCCTACCTTGATATACAGAATGATGGATATGAATACCTTGCAGGCGTTTCACAAACGTACATTCATCCTTGTTTTCACTTGCAACAAGCACCAAGTAAGATTGAAACTTATTACTAACAACATAGCTCACTATATAATATTCCTCTAGCCAATCAGATATTTGATCATGATATTCGAGACAAATAATTTGAAAGCTCTAAAATTATTGGAAAGATGAGTTTTCAGTCAACATAACTATGATATGAAGAGAATCCTGTGAGGGAAAATTTATTTGATCTTGTTCAAAAAAATTGTCAAGGTCATGAGGTCATGAGATAAGCATCAACAAAAGTTCAAGTGCCTCACCTTCTTAATGAGTATATGAACATTTAGATGGTGAATCATGAAAATTTAATGGTTTGATGAAATCAAGAGATGCAAGCTAATAACTATCATCAAATGTATCAGTAGGAAAATTATTAGCTAATTGGGAGTTATTAAAGCCAATATTTTCACTAGATCGGTGAGTTGACATATAATATTCTCAATTTTTCAAAGATAAGGATGGGTTGACTTGAGAGATCTCACAGATGATTTAGATGGTAGAATCTTGCCCTCTGTATGTTGGATATATGAAACTAATAGAAAGAGGAGTTAAGGACTAATTGATTTCTTCCTTAGGATGTAACATATTATCTCCTTGTATTTGATCAAATGAAAAAACAACAACAAGAATGTCGAAATAATTAAAATTGATTGTTGGTATAGAAAATACGGAAAATCAATAAGGACACAAGGAGTAATGAAAATAGGTTGAAATTTTTTTTCATTATTCTATAAAAGAAACATGTATTGGATTAGATTCGACATTCATATCATCTCGGGGAATTATTTTTTCAACATGATGGTTTTGATCGGTCAAATGACTCAAAAATTTACTAACACCAAGAAGGATAGATTGTTCTAGAATAAAAAAGACTAGCTTTATAGCATATAGAAGAGAGGTGAGAAGTTGACCATTCACGGCGTTGTTTAACGGGATGAAATATTTCAGCTGATGATGATCATTGTCTTGATAATCATAATGACAAGTTTTAAATCTATTTACATCTGTGAAAGATATGCACCCTAACCCTAGGTTTGATACATGAGGTTTGCATGAAGATGAATTATGAAAAATAGAATCCTTCATCTGATCAGAAACCCAAACTTGAAAATTAGGGAAATTATATTGAAAATAATGAATATATTTCAAGAATGGGCTTACATCCAATGAAAGAATACAAATAAAAGAACCTTGTAGGAAAATTCTAACTTGGCCTATTTCAGGTATCTTATCAGGATTGTGAGAAATTGACATAACCATCAAAAAAATATAAAGTTCCTCAACTCCCTAACAATTCCATAAACTTTCAAATGTTGGATTATTAAATTTTTAGGGTATGGTCAGATCAAAATTTTCCTGTAGAAAAAAGTCATCAATTATTTCAACATGATCATTATTAAACTGATGGAAACAATTATAATGAAAAGTTTCATCGGATGCTTCAACATCACCAAATATATTACTCAATCATAAGATTCTTTTGGGTTTATACTTGGCGATGTATAGATCAAAAAAGTTTCATGAAAAATTAAAAAAAAAGAGTTATGCTCATCCAAAGATGATGATTACAAACTATGAGAAGGTTGCTCAATGATTACACTATTTTCTTCTTCATCATGTGCAACCTTACCACCTCATGTCAACTTAAAATATAATTAGTCGAAATGAAAATTTGAAGGATATGACAAATTTTTAACACCTTTTGATTCATTACACACATCAAGGGACAATGGATAGTGAGTTGTGGAAGAAATTCTGGTAATAAATTCTTCCATGATTAGATCAGATTCCAATTCTAAGCCTTGTAAATCTAAGTCTTCTTGATAAACCAAGAGATCGACTGATGTACGTAGGAATTCATCACCATATATAGTAATGGAGACACTATATTCATAATGATGGTTTCCCAAGCCTTCATATTAGCTAAGAGCTTTGACTTCATTTAAATGGTTACCAAGCTCACAAGATTCTAAATCATCAAAGAATTTACAAACATCATCTTGGCATACATGAATTAGAAAGAAGGAAGAGAGATGGTGGTGGGCCTCCAAATTATACAAAAATTAAGGCCAATCCAACCTTTCCTAGGAACATACATGTTGTATTAAATCTCTCATTCTACACCTAATAATTGTTTTTTAGATTTAATATGTTCTTAGGAAGGTTTAGAGATAATTTCATATTATGTGCCTAATATAATTTATTTTTGTAGAATATTGGGCACATTATGAAAACTTGGAGGAGGAGATAATATAGGGACTTGATATCTGCTACATGATGAGCCAATATTGGATAATAAATTAACAAAATATCATGAAATTGTTGACAAATTCTGGAGCTCCACTGATTGAGAAAATTTAGGAATGTGTTCTCTTTCATTTAATGAAAATTCTTGTTGTTGGGAACTAGATCCAATTTTTTGAGTGATTTTGGAGGGGAAATCTATCTAATTTCAGGGAGAATACTTCCTCGTCACTTTCATGAGTACAAATTCAAATTTTCCTCTAGGGGCATGTATTTATTATTCTTCTTGGGGAGAAAATGTGTTATTTAACAACTCCACTTTCATTTCTAGCAGGGATGTACTTGGATCGATTCAAATAATGAAGTTTGGTGCCTTTTTTGGCTTCTAAAGCTTGGTTTCCTTCGAAGGAATCTGAGTATCTTTGGGCTTGGCCATCCTAGGAGCCTCAAATCCCTCTTTTACAACTTATTTATTTTCTTTGAATGCCTTTTTCACCTGCACCTCTTAGTTTTGCATATTTTTGTATTTAGTGTTCATTCATATTTTGTTGTAGGTTACATTGGTAAATTGATTGAAGTGAGTTGTTTTCGGGTTATTTATAGAGACACAAGCATTATGCATCCATAGAACAACCTTGCAAATTGATATTCATCATTGAGCTACTTGTATTGGTTTACTAGTTCACAAATTTAGAATTTATAGAAGTCTCTTGTAGCAAAATAGTAATAAATTTCTTCTATTTTTTACAATTTAATGACCTTCATTTTATTTTATTCCACTTGTGTTGAGTCATAAAAATATCCACATTAATAAAAAAAATTACCCCATAGCATTTCGACTTTATTAGGTTAGACATTTGGTAGGCTATCTAGTTCACTAGTTCCTGAATTCCCAGTGATTAGAGTAATAATTTTATGTTATTTTTTAGCACATGTTAACAGGGGTATTTTTGAGTTATTCCACTTGGAATGGAGTCCTAGGACATCATAATTAATAATAAAATTTTCCACATCTTATTTTCATTTAATTTTCTTGGGAACTTGGCAAGATATCTCAAGGAGTAGCAATTTTGTCACTCATGTAGTAATCCTGTAGCAGTCCTATAGAAATGTGTTTTTGAGATATTCCTTTCCAAAATTCACTCCAAATTAATTATAGAAGTATATTTATATCCTATGAATGCTTTGAGGCCACTTTGGTTGAGATGAGGCTTGGTTAGGTTTCCATTTATCTCTTACATTGTTTGCTTCTTGAATGTTTATTTATGCAATTAGTATGTATTTCCTTTCTACAATTTATTTCAAGCAAAGTGTGCTTTCCTTCTTGCAAAAGTAATCTAATACTTTTCTTTATTACAAAATAGAATATATTTCCTTTAATTCCATTTATTTTCTAGAAACATAGATTAGATTTTCTTAGTTTTCATTATGCTTTACATTTTTTCAAATAGAATATTTTTATTTCATGCCATTTACTTTCCAAGTAGAATAGATTTTCTTATTTTTATTTACCTTTTGCAACTTAGGATTGAAAACTTACCTAATATCTTTGCTCATTTGAATGTGTTTCATTTCCTTCTTTCACTTGCATAAAAGGGAATCGAATTAGGAAGAGGAAGGTGTTTGCTGCACATACATTGCCGGCCCTGTTAAGTTTGTACGAACCCCGTGATGGTGTAAAAAAACACTTTTTCTTGTAATGATTCCCTATTCTTCTTTTTTTCTGCAAAAACAAACAAATATACATTAGTCATATTTCATTGCATTGCATTAGCATTCTCATTCACACAATTTTATTAAAACAAAAAAAATTCTCCAGCACCACAACCCTCCCCACTTGATCATGTGCAGGTAAAAGAAAAAGGTGTGGCAGAGAAATTAGGAGGCATGGAGAAATCCTACTTTTTCAATTCATAGCAGCAAGATATGAACTACCCCTCCTCTTTCAATACAACCTACAATGTACAATTTCAACCATCTTATCCACATAACACCTCACCTTGGTCTTCATGGTCTTATCCTTCCCAATGGGGTGATCCATAGGTTTGTCCTAGATAACCATTTGTAAGCTTCTTTTACGATTACTTGATCAATGAAAGGGATTACTTCATTTACAACAACCGAACCTACTATCTCTAGCTTGTAACTCACGTATTGTGTTAGATCCCTATATTGCTAGTGTAGTCCCTTATTGTTGTTAGTGTAGCCCCTTTATTGTTATTGTTGTACCCATGTACCCATGTAGCCCCCTTATTGTTATTATTGTGCCCTTGCATTATTATTTTTAGGTCGGCTAGGATTATATTATGACCCCATGGACTCCTATATATAGAAAGGAGATTTTTTTCATTTGTATCATCCAAGAATTTTTCATTGATGTAATGTAAAGTAGGATCCCCCCTCTATGTGTATTATTTATAAGTCTTTGATCTCTCTTTTCTTCTATTTTTGGAGCTGGTTCATAGCATTTGGTATCAGATCTTTGTATTCTAGGGTTTTGCTACTCCAAACAGGCCATCATGGAATTTTTGCTATAACATTTTTTCAAAAAAGGTTCTGAAGCTAAAAATTTTAACACGTGAAGTTGAAATTTTCAGATCTTGGTTCGCAATATTTTTCGAAGATATGATCTGTGGAAGTTAGGGTTGTTTCACGCTCCCAAATTTCATCTAAACAAGGTGACCTTGGGAAAATCATCATAACTCTCTCTCTGAGCATTGGATTTGAATTCTGTAAAAAGTGCCTGAAAGTACACAGATTGTAATCTCCTGTATATCAATTTCAGAGCTGAAGGAGGAAACAGTGACATGTGGCATGTTTTATAAGTTCGATCTATTGAAACAATCCATAATTAGGTCATTGTGGGAGATTGGGCATAACTTTGTCTTGAAGCATCCAAATCAGGTCAGATAGCTATCCCACCAAGAAATAACACTCACCCTAACAATGCTACTTACTTTACACTACCAATGATCAAAACTACCTAAACTATTCACACTAACCACTAATAAACACTACCTGAACTAACTAGTACCTTACCAAGTCCTCTTCCTAGTTCGATTCCCTTATTGAAATACCACACGCATACATAATTGAAATACCAGATAGCCAATATAATAATAGAGGAGTGCACGAGAATCAAAGAAAGAATGTAAAAGCTTCTCATTATCATTTTCATTTGTCCAAATACATGTACACAAGCTCCTCAAAACCCATTAGTGGGATGAGAGTAGCTCATATCATCTTCACACGATAGCACTAGCCTCACAATCCCTCCCTTTGTAGGCTACCAAGAGCGAAGGATTTCAAATCCTCAAGCATAATATATCAATCTTATTACTAGCCTAGCTTAAGTACTAAAATTCCTATAGAATGAGGCATGAGTGTGTATTTGTAAAGGTGGAGGTGACCTTTCACCTTCCCCATAAATCTTAGATTTGCATCTCGAACTTTCAACTTCCACTTGACTTTTTGTCTTCCCCTGATCCTTTCGATTTCTTCATGGCCTTTGATATTTTCCTTTGGATTTTTCAATAATTTTAATATTTGTTATTTATGACAAATTTATACATTTCCAAAATAATAATGCAAGGTGTAGAACTTTGGCATAGTTCCATGACATTGGTCTTCATGAACTTGTTGATGTCTTGGTGACCTCTAGGGTAACCTTAGTACTAAGTCAAATATCCCACGATCACGATCGGTTTTGGATAATGATCCATGAAGTATTCATTCCTCCTAATGCCCCATGAACACTACGCAGTTATAAGCCCCAAAACACATACGACCTTTAATTAGAACACAAGGTTAAGACACTTCATAACAATAGGCCAACAAAATTATAATTTTCGCTCCTTCATTGAATATAAGTAACATGGATTCCCTGGATATGATAAATATCAAGAGATTTAACAGAATTTTAAATGTGTGTCATCCTTGATTAATTCCATAGCAATAAGTATGATTCTCGCATAAATAATGGGACTTCAGATACATCTAACTTCGGATGGATCTGAAGTCCCATACCAAAGCACTTAGAAGAGCAGTTTGAATAGTTCAAATCTTGGACATACAAACAACTATTTAGATTAAGAGGAATGTTAGATACCCAAACATTTTGAATATTGTAAATGATTTATAAATATTTAATTGAGGAATGTGAAGAATTAGGTGAGTAGGAACAATTATTGGACCTCTTCGAAGATGAAACTAAAGATCGTTTTTTATTATATTTATATGGTTGTTTATTAATAAAATTATTTACGTGTTTTCAATTGGAGTTATCTTTGGTGGTTAGGAGGAATGATTGGGATCCTCCCCACCAATGTTAAGTTCCGATAAGTAACAAGTTAAATTGATGGTTGGGAAAATTGATTAGGATGAAATTGGGATTGGGACTGAGATCTTTCCTCCCAAGTTTAAACCATACTTTTAGAAAATTTGATTCAAACATATGAATGATTTGGTCAAGTCCCACTAGCACAACATGTTGAGGATGGGCCTCGTTAGCAAGACGACCCATGATCAAATCTCATGGGGGGTTGTTGTGCCTTGTGCTAGGGGGAGGAGACATGCTAAAAAATACAGTGAGCTTAGGGTCAGTGTGGCCTAGCTTGAGTGCGATCCTTAAGTGAATTTTACGACTTATATGCCCCTGGGTCACGACAGGTCAAGCCACAGGTCAAGCCTTGAGGATCACAAACAACTTGACAAACAAAAAAATTAATAATTTGAGTCTTGATATGCATATGGCTTGAGTAGGGACATCTAAGCCATGAAAATAAGATATATAGATTAATATTTTCTTTTCTTTTATTAAAAAACATAGAAAATATCGTTTAACTACTAACCTAAATCCATAAGTATGAATACATGAGCTTAGAGGGATCAAGTTTTTTATTGTTTAAATTGTATTTTTGAATTCTTTATAGACTATATATTTACAAGAACTCCTCAACTACTGAGCATCACTCAGATCCATTAAAATATTTTATTTTAACAAAAAAAATTCTATATATAAATATACATGAAGTTGATATCAATATTAATTAGCTAACATAGATCTTCAAATAATTTATTTAAATCTCATGTTGAAATTATTTTTAAAAATACAAGATTTAAACATTTTACATTTTTTTTACTTCTAATTAATTTATAACATATTCATTTTTATATATTATAGCCCAAATTATTTTTGTATTTAAAACATAATTTTTTTTTATCAAAATATTCACAATTTTCCATTGCAAATTTTCAGCACAAATCAGTTTCTTAATCCTACACTACAAACTATTCAAATTTGTACAAAATTCCAATTTATTCTCAATGAATGGGCAGACTACTCAAACATCTCTTAATCCTACAATACAAACTTTTCAAATTTATACAAAGTTCCAATTTATTCTCAATGAATGTGCAGACTACTCAAACATCTCTTAATCCTACAATACAAACTATTCAAATTTATACAAAATTCCAATTTATTCTCAATGAATGTGCAGACTACTCAAACATCCATACAAACTATTCAAAATCACACGAAATTTATCATTCCAATTGAATCTCACCCAAACAAATATCTTAGTTGAAGAAGAAAGGAGTTTCTTATGTTTAAACTATCATCTGGACCATTTCAGAGAAAACCATAAATGTTTGGCCTGGTTTTTAAGCATTTAAATATAACGAGTAAAGAAAATTTTGGGCTGCATCTTCATATTTCAAAGAACATCTTAAATGTTTGGCCTGCTATTGAAAAATTTAAACATAAAATTAGAGGAGTGGAAAAGTTTCAGTCAAAGCCTCAACAATAATCCTAATAAAATGTTCCTCAAAATTAAAGACGTTAACCACAATTGAACAATACCACGATCAGTATAGTCCATCCTATTAAACAAAAATATATCCATCCTGGAAAACGGAGACGTGCTATGGTATTTATAATATTTCTTTTCTTACCTTCAGTCCTATTTTGGGTTACTTTAAGCCCTGGCTTCTGCGCTTCTTCTTCATTGGAATGTTTGCTGCTGAGTTCCATCAAACCTCTGTTCTGCATTTTCAAATACTGTATTGTCTGCACCATGGACTTCTTCTCCTCTACCAACGTCTGCATTCTCCCAATAATCTGTTGAACCTCCTCATCATGGGCAAGACGATCAGATACAGAAAAATCAAAGCCAGATCCTGCAATACAATTATCATTATTCTCATCATCTTCTTCCATAAGTTGAGTTTGAGCTAAACCATGAACAGCTTGATCTGAGACTTCACTGGTATTTGATTCCATCTCTGTGATCAAAATACAGCATTTCTGATTCATGTTCAGATTCATAGTGTCCTCTTCACTTGCTTTTTCAGAATTTGTACTTTCTTTGTCCCCCACACTTATACTATCACCAATAAATATCTCTACATGATCAGCCCTCTTCTTCTCATTAGTAGATTCCAACACTGGAATTAATAAGGCATGGTCGTTTACTACCTCCTTAACCTCTGAAAAATCATCAGCGCGCTGCAATGAGCTGATCTCATGATTAACATTACAAGTATTGTTATGGTGTTGGACAGTACCCAATTGCTTCAAATATTGAATCTCGGACCGCAGCCCTTCAATGACATCGTCTTTTTCATTAAGGAGATCTTCTAGAGACAACTTTTCTTGTTCAGCGTATGCTTGTATTTTCTTGCACAGAGACGCTTCCCTTTCCATCTCATATTTTTCTTTTTGCAGTCGAAAAATCCTGGCGAGAGTTTCCCGTGCTGCGCCCGCCGAAGCGTTCCTCTCTTGGTCGAGTTCATACAGCAGTTTCTCATTCACTTGGTATTGCCTCCAAAGTGCATCCCTCATTGTTTTAATACAAGAAGTCTCTGAATAAATAATATCCCCCTCAACCACCATTCCCATTTCATCTGCTCCTCCTTCCTCATCTGCTACGTCTTCCAACTTTCGCTTCACCCTTCTTCTTCCGGATCTGCATTCATCAGAACCTTCTGCATCCATCCCATTGCTATTGCTGCAATTTGGCTTGCAATTTATGAAGCACTCAGTCTCCTCCTGGCCAATCCCAGTGTATCTCTTCATTTCGCCACTCTTTAATCTGGTCTGCAATTGGTTTGTGCGTATTCAAATTTCCTGGGATTCTCCGCTAACGACGTAATACTTAAAACCCTAGAAAGCTCTCCACATGCGTGCCTAGTGGACGTCAAAATAATTTCTTCTCATCTTGTTATATATATATTAATATTTTGTTCCATATACATTTATATTATATAACATTCTGTTCTATATACATTTATATAGAGATGTGTATAGTCGGTTTCATTTTATATATTGATGGCAATGTGATGCCTCCTAGACCGTATCTTGATAGATATTGATATTTTTTTTGACATTTTTTAATATTTGTAGAGAGAAAACTAGAGCGTTTCTCGTGGAGTAGAATACCATTATTGGATGAGAATACAAATTAGATTATACCAAATTACTTGGAAAATATTTTAAATAAAGAAGTTTTATACACCAATTTGATATGTGGCTTGACAGCGACCTTAAAAGTGAATAATAATAATAATAATAAATTTAATATCTTGAATCATCTTAATCAATTTAATGCAAACCAAAAAAACAACCCCATAGAAGTATAGCTATTTTAAATCATATAAACTATAGTATAAAGATTACCACACAAAAAGCAACCAAAAAAGACTAGAAACTAATTCAAAATTCCAATTTGAATTAAGGTGGAACAAAACCTAGAGCTATAAAATTAAAAACCATAAAAATATCTAGATCAATTTTAAAATAAATTCATTTCCCCCTTGCAATGAAGCCTAACTTTTTGGGTTTAACATCTCATTTTTTAATTTTTAATTATGATTTAGAGTTACTATAATTGCTCCACATATGGTTCAGTGATTATAATTTTTAATTATGACGAATATTTTATAAATGAAAAAACATTGATGCTTTGAGTAAAGGGTTGAGCACCAATATGGGTCATGATACCATGAGTGGGGATTAATTAAGGGGTTTGGGAAATCAATTAGCCTATTAAGGATATATCTATAGCCAAAAACCCAATTTTATAAGAGTGCCAAAACTTCTAATTGGAAAAAATTTCGCTCCTACATTTCCTAAACAAGAAATTAATGAAGGGAGTTGCATAGTTGAGCAACTAGCGACCTAAAGTTATGGAAGCATGGGGATGAAGTGGGCAACTAAAAAATGGTCAGAGATGGTTACAACCAATACTCATCTAAAGTTTTGAAAGTTGACCCACAAAAGCCCTTGTCAAAGCTTAGAAAATAAGGGTTTCCCCTTGGCTGCAATGGACAAGTAGGTAGGTTACGAATGGACTAGTTTAATCTATGCCAAGAGGATGTTGAAGGCCTAGATTGAGCTGTGGAAGTGGTTGTAGAGAGGAAATAATACCCACGAGTGAGAAATGAGCAGATTTGTGAATGGGTTTGTTCCTATTTTTTTTTGTTAGAACTCCTAAGGAATCTAAATTTCATGCCCAAATGGAGCCGAAGCCAATTCATGACAATTTTAGAATGCTTGGACATGCTAAATCTTGATTTTGACTTCTAATTTGGGCCAAGGAAACCCAATTCCAAGTTGGGAAAAGAGGTTCACAAATTTGAATGTGGATGGGTTGAAGAGAAGAAATTAGGAGGAGAGGTCACTAAGGGACTACCTTGGAAAAGAACGGATTGTGTTATACAGTGGAAATCATCTAGGAAGCCATTTGAGCAATTCGTGGAAGACTTAGCCTAGTGTGTAGAGGGTGACTACCATTGTTGCTTGTGAAGGAGAGTGGAATTCACAATTGAGAGATTTTCTGGAGAATCTGAGTTATTTCCCATGGTGGTATCATGGCTTTGATAGGGGTTAGCCAACAAAAGGAAAGATGGACCCAACTAAGCCTATGGTCAAGTGGAAATACACACACCCCTCTTTAATTGCAAGTAGTTCATTTTAGATAAGTATCTGTAATTATTTTATCTTGACATACTTCAACCATAAATGTATGTGGTATATTGTATAATATGATGTTACATGTCATCAATGATTAATTTGATAATGATTTTTATATCTTAGTTGAGAAAACTGGGTCATTAAAAATAATTTTTGTAGAGGCCACCAAAAGCTTGAATACTTGGTTTGTTGATAAGTATCACAACCAAAAATCATAAGTATTAAAAACTTAATTAAGTATGTTACATTCTTCTTAGAACATCTAAATTGTAATGAGATATATTCACTAATCCACTCAATTTTCCTTGCAATCCCAATTTTGGGGTTATCCTAGGATTCTAGGCATGTAGGAATGGTGTCTTATTCGTTAGGATATCCTAAATCTTGCCATAAATCCTTATTGGATGCCATTCCTTAGATAAGGAAAACATTGGGCTAATGGACCTGAGGCTTGGAACGATGGGTTGGTTGTAGAGCCGTAGAGCCAAAAATGATTGCTTAATGATTCCTCACACCCAATTTCTTAACACTAGAAGAAATGTTACAAGTATCCTTTGTCACCTTATAAGGAGACACCAAAATTCTAGGTTTGAGAGGAAAGCACAATCTACTAGTATGTAGGTGGTCTCAAGTCTTATGGTTAAACTTTTCAAGGAAATGCACACCTTTGAAGAGTCCTCATTTATTTAATAATATTAGGAAGCTTAAAATTTATTGTGAATTCGATGTTGATATATATATATATATATATATATATATATATATATATATATATATATAGAAAGAGAGAGAGAGAGAGAGATGTTATGGCAAACTTATCGTAGTGGTACGAGAGAATTTTACGATCCTCTCAAAATCATTAAAAATGCAGGAGATCCATGGGAATAACTCAATCCCTAATATAAGTTGGGTTTGGGGATCATAGAGAGAGAGAGAGAGAGAGAGAGAGAGAGGGAGATGTTATGGTAAATTTATTGTAGTGGTACGGGAGAAGTTTAAGATCCTCTCAAAAGCATTAAAAATGAGGGAGATCCATGGGAATAGCTCAAGCCCTAATATAAGTTGGGTTTGGTGATCTACAAAATATTGTGGATATTCCAATAAACAATTTATCACAACTTATGTGATAAAATTATATTTAGAACATGAAATTCTACACTATTATAGTTTTATTTCTTTTTAGATTTTTTTATATGTAGAATATTCTTAATAGTGTATGTATGTGAATTGAAATTATGCAGAAAATATAGAAAAATAAAATAAAAGCTCACACACACACATTTAACACAATATATGACCTGAGAAAACATTTTGGGAGAAAAACACAAGTGGAAACTGAGATTGCTCTTCCCTCATTCTCTGAATTGAAAATTTCCACGAGTACAAAGAAGTATGACCTGTGGCTTGTGGGCTACTACAATGCACAAATCCTCTTTATGTGCTCTATCTCCTATCCCTATTGTATATTTTTTCTCAGCTATGGAACAGATGCACTCGAAATAATAGAACCCCCTTTTCCTCCTAGTGGCCTAGTTATAACAAAGTCTGATACCCTACTAGTGGTTAGGTTTGACTACCTCAAATATGAAATAGAGTTACAACATAGACTCTAGAAGATTCATGTTCATCATAATCATGTGGCTATCCCCCTTTCCATGCATTATGGGGGCCGGTGTGGTATCCTCTCGATTTATGGTGGGTAAAATAGGAAGGTCAACTTTTGAGTCACATAAATTTCACATATGGACTCTAATTGATGTGATTCTTGCATCGTTTGAAAGATATTTCTGTGTAGAGTAGAAAAAAAAGGTGTTGGGGTAAAGAGGTAACGTTTTATCCCCAAAAAAATTCATTTGATGTATCAAAACACTAACAGAATATTCTAGGGCTCATTTTTCCAAACCGAGTCCCACCTTTTACAGGTTATTTTATCACATCCAATCATTTATGGCTATGAGACCAGATCAATCAACATGCATTAACACTTTGAATTAATGAAGAGAGTTGCATAGCTGAGCAACTAGTGACCTAAAGTTATGGAAGCATGGGGATGAAGTGGGCAACTGAAAAATGGTCAGAGATGGTTACAACCAATACTCATCTCAAGTTTTGAAAGTTGACCCACAAAATCCCTTTTCAAAGCATAGAAAATAAGGGTTTCCCCTTTGCTACAATGGAAATGTAGGTAGTTTGCGAATGGACTAGTTTAATCCATGCCAAGAGGATGTTGAAGGCTTGGATTGAGCTGTCGAAGAGGTTGTAGAGAGGAAATAATACCCACGAGTGAGAATTGAGCAGATTCATGAAAGGGTTTGTTACATTTTATTTTTGTTAGAACTCCCTAAGGAATCTAAATTTCATGCCAAAATGGAGCCGAAGCTAATTCATGACCATTTTAGAATTTTTGGACATGTTAAATCTTGATTTTGACTTCTAATTTGGGCCAAGGAAACCCAATTCCAAGTTGGGAAAAGAGGTCTCCAAATTTGATTGTGGGTGAGTTGAAGAGAAGGCATTAAGAGGGGAGGTCACCAATGGACTACATTGGAAAAGAAGGGACTGTGTTGTATAGTGAATATCATCTGGGAAGCCATTTGAGAAATTCGTGGAATACTTACCCTAGTGTGTAGAGGGTGACTACCATTGTTGCTTGTGAAGGAGAGTGGAATTAATAATTGAGATATTTTCTTGAGAATATGAGTTATTTCCCATGGTGGTATCATGGCTTTGATAGGGGTTAGCCAAAAAAAGGAAAGATGGGCCCAAGTAAGCCTATGGTCAAGTGCAAATACACACACCCCTCTTCAATTGCAAGTATTTCATTTTATATAAGTATCTATAATTATTTTATCTTGAAATACCTCAACCGCAAATGTATGTGGTATATTGTATAATATGATGTTACATGTCATCAATTTGATAATGATTTTTATATCTTAGTTGAAAAAACCTGGGTCATTAAAAAACAATTTTGTAGAGTCAACCAAAAGCTTGAATACTTGGTTTGTTGATAGGTATCACAACCAGAAATCATAAGTATTAAAAACTTAATTAAGTAAGTTACATTCTTCTTAGAACATCTAACAATATAATGAGATATATTCACTAATCCACTCAATTTTCCTTGCAATCCCATTTTTGGGGTTATCCTAGGACTCTAGGAATGTAGGAATGTTGTCTTATTATTTAGGATGTCCTAAATCTTGCCATAAATCCTTATTGGATGCCATTCCTTACATAAGGAAACATTGGGCTAATGGACCTGAGGCTTGGAATGATGGGTTGGTTGTAGAGCTATATAGCCATAAATGATTACTCAATGATTCCTCACACCCAATTTATTAACACTAGAAGACACGTTACAAGTATCCTTGTTCACCTTATAAGGAGACACCATACTTCTAGGTTTGAGAGGAAAGCACAATCTAATAGTATGTAGGTGGTCTCAAGTCTTATGGTTAAAATTTTCAAGGAAATGCACACCTTCGAAGAGTCCTCATTTATTTAATAATATTAGGGAGCTTAGACTTTATTGTGAATTCAATATATATATATATATATATGTGTGTGTGTGTGTGTGTGTGTGTGTGTGGGATAGAGAGAGAGAGAGAGAGAGAGAGAGAGAGAGAGAGAGAGAGAGAGAGAGAGATATTATTGTAAACTTATCATAGTGGTACGAGAGAAGTTTAAGATCCTCTCAAAAGCATTAAAAATGAGGGAGATCCATGGGAATAGATCAAGCCCTAATATAAGTTGGGTTTGGTGATCTACAAAATATTGTGGATATTCCACTAAACAATTTATCACAACATATCTCATAAAATTATATTTAGAACATTAAATTCTACACTATTATAGTTTTATTTCTTTTTCGATTTTTTAATATGTAGAATATCGTTAATAGCGTATGTATGCGAATTAAAATAATGTAGAAAATAGAGAAAAAATAAATAAAATCTCACAAACAAATTTAACACAATATATGACCTGAGAAATCATTTTGGGAGAAAAACACAAGTGGAAATTGAGACCTCTCTACCCTCTTTCTTTGAATAGAAAATCTCTACGAGTACAAAGAAGTATGACCTATGGCTCGTGGACTACTACAATGCATAAATCCTCTCTATGTTCTCTATCTCCTATCCCTATTGTATATTTTTTCTCAGCTATGGAACAAATTCACTCGAAAGAATGGAACCCCCTTTTCCTCCTAGTGGCCCAGTTATAACATAGACCGATACCCTACTAGTGGTTAGGTTTGACTACCTCAAATATGAACTAGAGTTGCAATATAGACTCTGAAGAGTCTTCTTCATCATAATCATGTGGCTATTCCCATTTCCATGCATTATGGGGGATAGCGTGGCATCCTCTCGAATTATGGTGGTGGAAACAATAAGGTCAACTTCTGAGTGCAATAACTTTTGCATATGGACTCTAATTGACATGATTCTTGTGTCATTTGAAATTTTTGTGTGTAGAGTAGGAAAAAAAGGTGTTGGGGTAAAGAGGTAAAGTTGCATCCAAAAAAAATTTCATTTCATGCCTCAAAACACTAATAGAATGTTGTTGAGCTCATTTTTCCAAACTGGGTCGCATCTTTTACAGGTTATTTTGTCACAACCACTCAAATGGCTAGGAGACTAGATCAATCAACATCCATTAACTCTTTGAATTGATGAAGGGAGTTGCGTAGCTGAGAAACTAGTGACCTAAAAAATGGGGATGAAGTGGGAAAATGGAAAATGGTTAGAGATGGTTACAACCAATACTCATCTCAAGTTTTGAAAGTCGACCCAAAAAATCCCTTGTCAAAGCTTAGAAAATAAGGGTTTCCCCTTAGCTGCAATGGACATGTAGGTAGGTTGCGAATGGACTAGTTTAATATCATGTTGAAGGCCTGGATTGTGCCATGGAAGAGGTTGTAGAGAGGAAATAATACCCACGAGTGAGAATTGAGCAGATTCATGAATGGGTTTGTTCCTATTTTTTTTTTTTGGTAGAAATCCCTAAGGAATATAAATTTCATGCCAAAATGGAGTTGAAGCCAATTCATGACCATCTTAGAATGTTTTAACATGATAAACCTTGATTTTGACTTCTAATTTGGGCTAAGGAAACCCAATTCCAAGTTGGGAAAAGAGGTCTGCAAATTTTATTGTGGATGGGTTGAAGAGAAGGCATTAAGAGGGGAGGTCACTTAGGGACTACATTGGAAAAGAAGGGACTCTATTGTACAGTGGAAATCATTTGGGAAGCCATTTGAGAAATTCATGGAAGACTTAGCCTAGTGTGTAGAGGGTGACTGCCATTGTTTCTTGTGAAGGAGAGTGGAATTCACAATTGAGATATTTTCTTGAGAATCTGAGTTATTTCCCATGGTGGTATCATGGCTTTGGTAAGGGTTAGCCAACAAAAGAAAAGATGGGCCCAAATAAGCCTGTGGTCAAGTGGAAATACACACACCCCTCTTCAATTGCAAGTAGATCATTTTAGATAATTATATGTATATATTTTATCTTGACATCAACCGTAAATGTATGTGGTATATTGTATAATATGATGTTACATGTCGTCAATGGTTAATTTGATAATGATTTTTATATCTTAGCTGAAAAAACTGGGTCATTAAAAAGAATTTTTGTATAGGCCACCAAATTCTTGAATACTTGGTTTATTGATAGGTATCACAACCACAAATCATAAGTATTAAAAAATTAATTTAGTATGTTATATTATTCTTAGAACATATAACACTATAATGAGATGTATTCACTAATCCACTCAATTTTCCTTGCAATCCCATTTTTGGGGTGATTCTAGGACTCTGAGCATGTAGGAATGGTGTCTTATTCTTTAGGATGTCCTAAATATTGCCATAAATACTTATTAGATGCCATTCCTTAGATAAGGAAAAAATTGGGCTAATGAACCCGCGGCTTGGAACGATGGGTTGGTTGTAGAGTTGTAGAGCCAAAAATGATTGCTTAATGATTCCTCACACCTAATTTCTTAACACTAGAAGACATGTTACAAGTATCCTTATTCACCTTATAAGGAGACACCATACATCTAGGTTTGAGAGGAAAGCACAATCTACTAGAATGTAGGTGGTATCAAGTCTTACGGTTAAAATTTTCAAGGAAATGCACACCTTCGAAGAGTCCTCATTTATTTAATAATATTAGGGAGTTTAGAATTTATTTTGAACTAGATGTTGATATATATATATATATATATATATATATATATAGAGAGAGAGAGAGAGAGAGAGAGAGATATGTTATGGTAAAATTATCATAGTAGTACGATAGAATTTTGATAGAGAGAGAGATAGAGAGAGAGAGATAGATAGATATATATATATATATATATATATATAGAGAGAGAGAGAGAGAGAGATGTTATGGTAAAATTATCATAGTAGTACGATATAATTTTAAGATCCTCTCAAAATCATTAAAAATGAGGGAGATCTATGGGAATAACTCAATCCCTAATATAAGTTGGGTTTGGTGATCAAAGAGAGAGAGAGAGAGAGAGACGTTATGGTGAACTTATCATAGTGGCATGGGAGAAGTTTAAGATCCTCTCAAAAGAATTAAAAATGAGGGAGATCCATGGGAATAGCTCAAGTCCTAATATAAGTTGGGTTTGGTGATCTACAAAATATTGTGGATATTCCACTAAACTATTTATCACAACATATGTGATAAAATTATATTTAGAACATGAAATTCTACACTATTATAGTTTTATTTATTTTTAGATTTTTTTATATGTAGAATATTGTTAATAGTGTATGTATGTGAATTAAAATTCTGAAGAAAATAGAGAAAAATAAATAAAAGCTCACACACATTTAACACAATATATGACCTGAGAAACCATTTTGGGAGAAAAACACAAGTGAAAACTGAGACCTCTTTGCCCTCTTTCTTTGAATAGAAAATGTCTACGAGTATAAAGAATAATGACCTATGCCTTGTGGGCTACTAGAATGCACAAATACTCTCTATGTTCTCTATCTCCTATCCCTATTGGATATTTTTTCTCAGCTATGGGAAAAATGCACTCCAAAGAATGGAACCCCATTTTCCTCCTAGTGGCCTAGTTATAACATAGTCTCATACCCTACTAGCGGTTAGGTTTGACTACCTCAAATATGAACTAGAGTTACAATATAGACTCTAGAAGAGTATTCTTAATCATAATCATATGGTTATTCCCCTTTCCATGCATTATGGGGGATAGCGTGGCATCCTCTCGAATTATGGTGGTGAAAACAGGAAGGTCAACTTCTGAGTGGAATAACTTTCGCATATGGACTCTAATTGACATTATTCTTGTGTCGTTTGAAATTTATTTGTGTGTAGAGTAGGAAAAAAAAGGTGTTTGGGTAAAGAGGTAAAATTTTATCCCCAAAAGATTTCATTTGATGCCTCAAAACACTAACTGAATGTTCCAGAGCTCATTTTTCCAAACTAGGTCCCACCTTTTACAAGTTATTTTGTCACATCCAATCAAATGGCTAAGAGACAAGATCAATCAACATCCATTAACACTTTGAATTAATGAAGGGAGTTGTGTAGCTCAACAACTAGTGACCTAAAGTTATGGAAGCATGGGGATGAAGTGGGCAACTGAAAAAATGGCCAGAGATGGTTACAACCAATACTCATCTCAAGTTTTGAAAGTTTACCCGCGAAATCCCTTGTCAAAGCTTAGAGAATAAGAGTTTCCGCTTGGCTACAATGGACATGTAGGTAGGTTGTGAATGGACTAGTTTAATATATGCCAAGAGGATGTTGAAGTCCTGGATTAAGCTATGGAAGAGGTTGTAGAGAGTAAATAATACCCACGAGTGAGAATTGAGGAGATTCATGAATGGGTTTGTTCCTTTTTTTTATGTTAGAAATCCCTAAGGAATCTAAATTTCATGCCAAAATGGAGCCGAAGCCAATTCATGACCATTTTAGAATGTTTGGACATGCTAAATATTGACTTTGACTTCTAATTTGGGCCAAGGAAACCCAATTCCAAGTTGGGAAAAGAGGTCTACAAATTTGATTGTGTATGGGTTGAAGAGAAGGCATTAAGAGGGGAGGTCACTGAGGGACTGCATTGGAAAATAAGGGACTCTTTTGTACAGTGGAAATCATCTGGGAATCCATTTTAGTAATTCGTGTAATAATTAGCCTAGTGTGTAGAGGATGACTACCATTGTTTCTTGTGAAGGAGAGTGGAATTCACAATTGAGAGATTTTCTTGAGAATCTAAGTTATTTCCCATGGTGGTATCATGGCTTTGATAGGGGTTAGCCAACAAAAGGAAAGATGGGCCCAACTGAGCCTATGGTCAAGTGGAAATACACACACCCCTATTCAATTGCAAGTTGTTCATTTTAGATAAGTATATGTAATTATTTTATCTTTACATACTTCAATCATAAATGTATGTGGTATATTGTATAATATGATGTTACATGTCGTCAATGGTTAATTTGATAATGATTTTTATATCTTAGTTGAAAAAAGTAGGTCATTAAAAAGAATTTTTGTAGAGGCCACCAAAAGCTTGAAGACTTGGTTTGTTGATAAGTATCACAACCACAAATCATAAGTATTAAAAACATAATTAAGTATGTTACATTCTTCTTAGAAAATATAACACTGTAATGAGATATATTCACTAATCCACTCATTTTTCCTTGCAATCCCATTTTTGGCGTTATCCTAAGACTCTGAGCATGTAGGAATGGTGTCTTATTCTTTAGGATATCCTAAATCTTTCCATAAATCTTTATTGGATGCCATTCCTTAGGCAAGGAAAACATTGGGCTAATGGACCTGAGGCTTGGAATGATGGGTTGGTTGTAGAGTTGTAGAGCCAAAAATGATTGCTTAATGATTCCTCACACCCAATTTCTTAACACTAGAAGAAATGTTACAAGTATCCTTGTTCACCTTATAAGGAGACACCAAAATTCTAGGTTTGAGAGGAAAGAAAAATATACTAGTATGTAGGTGGTCTCAAGTCTTATGGTTAAACTTTTCAAGGAAATGCACACCTTTGAAAAGTCCTCATTTATTTAATAATATTAGGAATCTTATACTTTATTGTGAATTCGATGTTGATATATACATATATCTGTATATATATATATATATATATATATAAAGAGAGAGAGATAGAGAGAGAGAGAGATGCTATGGTAAAATTATTGCAGTGGTACGAGCGAATTTTACGATCCTCTCAAAATCATTAAAAATGAGGGAGATCCATGGGAATAACTCAATCCCTAATATAAGTTGGGTTTGGTGTTCAGAGAGTGAGAGAGAAAGAGAGAGACGTTATGGTAAACTTATCGTAGTTGTATGGGAGAAGTTTAATATCCTCTCAAAAGCATTAAAAACAAGGGAGATCCATGGGAATAGCTCAAGCCCTAATATAAGTTAGGTTTGGTGATCTACAAAATATTGTGGATATTCCACTAAACAATTTATCACAACATATGTCATAAAATTATATTTAGAACATGAAATTATACACTATTATAGTTTTGTTTCTTTTTAGATTTTTTTATATGTAGAATATTGTTAATAGTGTATGTATGCGAATTAAAATTATGCAGAAAATAGAGAAAAATAAAATAAAATATCACACACACATTTAACACAATATATGACCTGAGAAACAATTTTGGGAGAAAAACACAAGTGGAAACTGAGACCACTCTACCTTCTTTCTTTGAATAGAAAATGTCTACGAGTACAAAAAAGTATGACCTATGGCTCGTGGGATACTACAATGACAAAATTCTCTCTATGTGCTCTATCTCCTATCCCTATTGGATATTTTTTCTCAGATATGGAACAAATGCACTCGAAAGAATGGAACCCCCTTTTCCTCCTAGTGGCCCAGTTATAACATAGTTTGATACAATACTAGTGGTTAGGTTTGACTAACTCAAATATGAACTAGAGTTACAATATAGACTCTAGAAGAGTCTTCATAATCATAATCATGTGGCTATCCCCATTTCCATGCATTATGGGGGTTGGCGTGGCATCCTCTCAAATTATGATGGTGAAAACAGGAAGGTCAACTTCTGAGTGGCATAAATTTCGCATATGGACTCTAATTGACGTGATTATTGCACTGTTTGAAAGATATTGGTGTGTAGAGTAGGAATAAATGGTGTTGGGGTAAAAAGGTAAAGTTGTATCCCCAAAAATTTCATTTATTGCCTCAAAACACTAATAGAATGTTCCAAAGCTCATTTTTCCAAACTGGTTCCCACGTTTTACAGGTTATTTTGTCACATCCAATCAAATGGCTAGGAGGCTAGATCAATCAACATACATTAACACTTTGAATTAATGAAGGGAGTTGCGTAGTTGAGCAAATAGTGACATAAATTTATGGAAGCATGGGGATGAAGTGGGAAACTGAAAAATGGTTAGAGATGGTTACAACCAATACTCATCTCAATTTTTGAAATTTTACCCACAGAATCCCTTGTCAAAGCTTAGAACATAATGGTTTCCCCTTGGCTGCAATGGACATGTAGGTAGGTTGTGAATGGAGTAGTTTAATCTATTACAAGAGGATGTTGAAGGCCTAGATTGAGCTATGGAAGAGGTTGTAGAGAGGAAATAATACCCACAAGTGAGAATTGAGAATATTCATGAATGAGTTTTTTCCTATTTCTTTTTGTTAGAACTCCTTAAGGAATCTAAATCTCATGCCAAAATGGAGCCAGAGCTCATTCATGACCATTTGAGAATGTTTGGACATGCTAAATCTTGATTTTGACTTCTAGTTTTGGCCAAGGAAACCCAATTCCAAGTTGGGAAAAGAGATCCACAAATTTGATTGTGGATGGGTTGAAGAGAAGGCATTAAGAGGGGAGGTCGTTGAGGGACTACATTGGAAAAGAAGGGACTCTGTTGTACAGTGGGAATCATCTGGGAAGCCATTTGAGAAATTTGTCTAAGACTTAGCCTAGTGTGTGGAGGGTGACTTCCATTGTTGCTTGTGAAGGAGAGTGGCATTCACAATTGAGAAATTTTCTTGAGAATCTGTGTTATTTCCCATGGTGGTATCATGGCTTTGCTAGGGGTTAGCCAACAAAAGGAAAGATAAGCCTATGGTCAAGTGGAAATAAACACACCCCTCTTCAATTTCAATTAGTTCATTTTAGATAAGTATCTGTAATTATTTTAGATTGACATACTTCCACTGTAAATGTATTTGGTATATTGTATAATATGATGTTGCATGCCATCAATGGTTAATTTGATAATGTTTTTTATATCTTCTCTAAATAAACTGGGTCATTAAAAAAAAAATTTGTAGATGCCACCAAAATATTGAATACTTGGTTTGTTCATAGATATGACAACCACAAATCATAAGTATTAAAAACTTAATTAAGTATGTTACATTCTTCTTAGAACATATAACGTTGTAATGATATATATTCATTAATCCATTCAATTTTCCTTGCAATCCCATTTTCGGGGTTATCCTAAGACTCTGAGCATGTAGGAATGATGTCTTATTCTTTAGGATATCCTCTATCTTGCCATAAATCCTTCTTGTGTTCCATTCCTTAGCTAAGGAAAGCATTGGGCTAATGGACTCAAGGCTTGGAATGATGGGTTGGTTGTAGAGATTTAGAGCCAAAAATGTTTGCTTAATGATACCTCACACACAATTTCGTAATATTAGAGGACATGTTTCAAGTCTCCTTGTTCACCTTATGAGGAGACGCCAAACTTCTAGGTTTTAGAGGAAAGCACAGTCTACTAGTATGTAGGTGGTATCAAGTCTTATGGTTAAACTTTTTGTGGAAATTCACACCTTCAAAGAGTCCTCACTTATTTAATAATATTTGGGAGATTAGAATTTATTGTGAATTCGATATATATATGTATATATATATATATATATAGAGAGAGAGAGAGAGAGAGAGAGAGAGAGAGAGAGAGAGAGAGAGAGAGAGACGTTATAACAAACTTATCGTAGTGGTATGGGAGAAGTTTAAGATCCTCTCAAAAGCATTAAAAATGAGGGAGATCCATGGGAATAGCTCAAGCCCTAGTATAAGTTGGGTTTGGTGATCTTCAAACTATTGTGGATATTCCACTAGACAGTTCGTCCCAACATATCTGATAAAATTATATTTAAAACATGCAATTTTACATTATTACAGTTTTATTTATTTTTAGATTTTTGGATATGTAGAATATTGTTAATAGTGTATGTATGCGAATATACATAAAATAGAGAAAAATAAAATAAAATCTCACACACACATTTAACACAATATATGACTTGAGAAACCCTTTTGGGATAAAAACATAAGTGGAAAGTGAGACCGCTCTGCCCTCTTTCTCTGAATAGAAAATGTCTCTGAGTACAAAGAAGTATGACTTGTGGCTCATGCGCTATTACAATGCAAAAATCCTCTCTATGTGCTCTATCTCCTATCCTTATTGGCTATTTTTTCTCAGCTATGGAAAAAATTCACTTGAAAGAATGGAACCCCCTTTTCCTCCTAGTGGCCCAATTATAACATAATCTGATACCCTACTAGTGGCTAGGTTTGACTACCTCAAATCTGAAACTAGAGTTGCAATATAAACTAGAATATTCTTCTTCATCATAACCATGTGGTTAGCCCCCTTTCCATGCATTATGGGGGCTGATGTGGCATCCTATTGAATTATGGTGGTGAAAAGAGGAAGGTCAACTTCTCAGTGGCATAACTTTCACATATGGACTCTAATTGATGTGATTATTGTGCCACTGGAAAAGGTATTTGTGTGTAGAGTAGGAAAAAAAGGTGTTGTGGTAAAGAGGTAAAGTTTTAACCTCCAAAATATCATTTCATGCCTCAAAACACTACCAAAATGTTCCAGAGCTCATTTTTCCAACTGGGTCCCACCTTTTATAGGTCATTTTGTCACATCCAATCAAATGGCTAGGAAACCAGATCAATCAATGTCCATTAACACTTTACATTCATCCACTGCAAAGCCTAGAACATGTTATCTCCAATTTGGGTTAAATAGCTCAAAGTTATAATTTTTAGCCCTATCACACTTTCCCTTTGAGCAACATGCACTGGTTTCAGGTTGTACATTGAGCAACTACACTGACCAATACATGTTTCCTTTGTTGCAAGTGTGATGGCATCTAGAATCTAGTTAAAAAAATAAATCTTCTATTTCTAGAAGCTTATAAGGTGTTTTAACTATTTACTATTAATTAAGATCTCAAACTCCTATTCTTGAGGTCTTATCTCTTATCCCTAGAGCTTATCCTCCCTCATATGTGGATCTAAGTCCTATATTGCTAAATCCAAAACCACCCCTTTTACCCTAAAAAATTATTTCCTCCCATGGATTATGTGTTGTCTTTTGGAGACTCTTAGTTATACCCTCGTTGGTGCTTGTGCCTAAGGATCCATTATCCATATATGCACTTGAGTTGTGATTGAAGGCCTACTTTGTGACAAATGAAGGACAAGATAGTTGGGAAACATCAAAAAGGTCAAGATATGTAAAGGGTTGTAATTTATCCTACTTAAATTAGTACAAAAAGTGTTTTGTTTTCCTATACTTATGCCTCATTAATGCATATGTATTACAATGCCTTCTTAACTCATTCTTTATAGATGTTAGTGCATGCTATTTCTATGTTGTAGTGCCCTTGCTTGTTTCAATTGTCTTGTAGGTCCTATTTATAGCATTTAGAGTTGGAGATAAAGCATGCAAACAAGGAGAAGAGGAGAAATTGCATTTCACTCCAAGTAGGTCCTTCCTCCATGTTATGATTTCTCCAAGGAAAGCAAAAGTTTTTTTGTTCTTGTTGTTTCTAGATCAATCCACTAGATCTAGGGACTTCACTTATGTCTACAGAAGAGAATTATTCGTAAAAAAAATTGGTGACTCTGATAGGGAGCAAGATGTTCCTTTAATGGTTTCCTTTGTATAATATTTTTAAACCTTTGAAAGTGACTCAATTTGACATGTTTAGATATAAATACGTCTCAAGAAAGTATATTTTTGATCTTGGTAGGGTTTGTTTTTCACTTTTTGAGAAAAATCATCCCTAGCGCACTTATTGTTTTGGGACAGAGTGACCCAGTTCATTTGTATCTCTCTCTACGTGTAATAGCTCGCATTAGTTCCCATACTTCACCTGCGATGATCATATAGGATGCAAAAAAAAACATTTCTATGCCTTGATCTAAGTTATGTTTTGTTGCAGTTTTTTTCCTGAGTCTTTAAACCAATCATTGTATCTGTGAATACAATAATGTGTTTAAATTTAAATGTGATTTCCTTTGGTCACTGTTAAGAGCTTTATTTTAGTTTCTTAACAAATTTTGAGTGTCTTTCTTGTAGTTTTGCAAAAACAAATCCCCCTCAATCGGGGGGGGGGCTGAATTGTGTATGAGTGTTAATCACCTCTGAGTGTCATCTCTTTTGATCTTTGGATTTTTCACCCAATTTCAGTTCGAGTCCTTTGTTAATGAAATCTCATATTACATTTGATTTCATTGGGAATTTCCTTTACTTACACTTGATTCGTTCTTTCATTTCATTAGTGCAGGAATGTATTTTTGTTCATAAGTAGTCTTGTCATATTGTTCTTTCACTGATTTGGAATCATCTTGTGTTTTTTTTGAATAATTATCTTGCATATATTACATTTGTATAGTTATAATTCTCATTTTCACAATGGGAAATGGAATTTTTCACATATTACTTTTGCACAAATTTTAGGGGAATTGTGCATAGATTACATTGCATGATTTTCCATCTTTTAGGGATTTCAAAATTTTAATTACAATAATAAAATTAAAGATATTGTTTGGGAATTATTGTTTTTTTCTGCATTATTGTTTGAAATTCATTCCCTTCTTTATATACATCTTCAATGAATAAAAATAGTTCTTTCTCCTACTAGTTGCATTGTAGGATTTCAGGTGACATCATTTTGCGCTTGAAATAGAAACTCAATTCAAGGTAAACTTCTAAAATTTATGAATTAAACTAAGGAGAATTTGGAATATTAATGATTCACACATAGTGATCTAGGCAAGAGATGTGTTCCAATGTCATTAAACATAGGAGTTGTTGTTAATTGTTTGTGTTACATTATGTGGGTAGTCAGTATTCCATGTAAATAAGTATATAGGATCGTTCTCCACGTACCCTTGGGTATATCGGATGGAACTCCATTTATGAAAAGTATATCTGAATACTTATTAACATACCACACACATTAGACAACATTACCATAGACTGTGCTTCCACGTACCTCGAGTATATGGGAAGTCCCCACTAGGTTTCAAACCTTCCATAGGTAACCAATCAACAACCTTGTTAACTTTGATACACAGAACACAAAGTTCAGAGAGATTGCCTGCACGTACTAGAAATGGTATTCTATAGTTCATAGGGACTTGGTAATCCATTCTTCCTAGTTACCTCTTATATATATATATATATATATATATATATATATATATATTGTTGTAAAATCAATTAATCAACCGCGAAACAACATACTTGATGTTCGTAAGATATTAAATTCTAAATTTACTCCTTAATTAGGTTGTATCTAATGGAAACAATTATGTGAATATTTTTCCTTTTAATCCTTTTGGAAATATTGGTGCACCTTATATGGCTACGTTGCCCCTTCCTAGATTTACCATAGGTTTACCAGTACGGTTGTTTTCAACCTCATTGGTCCCGAATGTGAAAATTACTCTAAAACCAAATCCTCCACCTAAAAAACATCAACCTCAAGTTAATCCTCAATTTGAACCTTTTACTTCTTCACCAATGTCTCTTCATCCCTTTCTTCTTCCTCTCCTATTGAAATTATTAATGCTAGTAACGAGGAAGATAGGAAGAAGAAAAAAAGGATGAAGAAGAAGAAGAAGCAAATAAGAAAGGGGGAAACCAAGCAAACATTGCTATGAATGCAACTAATGTTGGGAAACCTTTACAACCCCATAAAGTTAATTTCCCTTGCAAGTTATGTAAGGGTGGTAATATTCTGATCCACGGGTGTTATAAGTGTGGTCCACAAGCTTACATTAGACCTCGTTGTCAGCTTCTGGAGATCATGCTGGTGAAAAACCATCAACTAGTGAAAATAAGTTTTACAAGAAAAATGGCAAAGTTAAGTTTCCATGTAGGTTATGTCATGGGAGTCATCCAATTCACCTTTTCCATTATATGGATGAAGCACCCAAATTGTTGGAAAATTTTATTGTTTCTCAACAACAACTTTCAACTAGATACTGAAAGCTTTCCCCAAATCCTCAACCAATTGATGAAGTGATTGATCACAATCCATCTTTAGTCAATTCTACTCTCTTTGAATGTGAATCCCATAAGTCCATTCCCAACAAACCGTTAGTTGAGAAAATGGTTGACTCAATTCCACCTTCGGTTGATCGCAATTTTCCCATAAAGAGTGATGTTCGTACCACTCAAGTTCTATTTGTTACTTCAGATCATGTCAAACAAGAGGGAATTTATCACGTTCCTACGGAGCCCCCTCCAAGTAATCAGGTCATTTCCTTTGATTGGAATCAATCATGATATAGCCTCATCTTCCTTCATACATTCCCATTCAATTCAGGGTGAAGTCTTGTGATAAAAACATATATCACAATGTTATATATGAGGGTGCTTTTTTTATTATTTTATCCTCAACTGCTTGGTAAACTCTAGTTTCCCCTCAGCTTGTATCCATTACTCAGAATATATTGGATTTCAATAGAAGAACCTCTGAACCTTTAGGGTTCCTTCCTTAGTTTCCTATTATTTTGGAAGGGAATATTATCTGCATTGTTGTTATGATAGTCCAAGGCTCCTTGGATTTCAATTTAATCCTTGGGTGAGACTGTTTTTATGCTATGAACATTTTATTTTCCACATTATTTTGAGTGATCTGTTTCCAATGTGATGGAAAAAGTGTGACTATTGATCAACTTTCATTTGTTGGCCCTAATTTGATTACCAATCATCCAAATTCCCTAATTGTTCCAAATATTCAAGAGTTATCTCCTCTACCATATCTTAATTACGTGGAAACATATCTCGTACCCATACTTATTGTTGAAAAAGAGCCTTTAACTATTTTCTCAACTTCTTGTGACCTGGATCCAGTTGGTGATATGGGGGATCATTTACTGAGGGAATTGGAGCCTGATATTTCCATTAGATACCTTGATATATACCCCTTCAAGAGTGTCATTCTCCCATATAATGAGAACCTCTTGGAAGCCATGGCCTCCTAGATTTCATGATCAAAGTTCTTGGAGCAGAGTTCCTTTTCCTATGTCAAGATCGTTAAAAAATGAAGCAAGTTGCCATGAGCAGAGTTATTTTCTTGAGTTAAAATCATTAAAAAATTAAGCAAGGTTCCATGAGAAGAGTTCTCTTATTGTGCCAAGCTCGTTAAAAAAATTAAACAAGGTTCCATGAGAAGATCTCTCTTACTGTGCCAAGATTGTTAAAAAAATGAAAGAAATCCTCTCCCGTTGATTCGAATATTTGACTATGATCTCAATTTCGATCTTAGAGATGTTAGCTTCATTTCATCTACCTATAATCCTATTCCTTCCTTCCTAGTGAACATATTTTTATCAGTAACCAACGGTCTATCTGGGGTCCATAAGAAGAGTTGTCAGATGAAATGAAACTAAGGGGGATGCCTCTACTATCATGTTGGGATAAATGTATTTATCTCAAGCATAATTTCTCCATGTTTCAAGCTTGTGTAAAAAATGAAACCACTCTCAACCATAGTTTTTTCTCATGTTTCAAGCTTGTGTAAAAATGAAACCATATTCAAGCATTCTCAAGCATAATTTTTCTTTGTTTCGATCTTGTATAAAAATGAAACCTTTCCCATACTTTACCTCTCGTGATTTCCATTTTTTATCAACATGTTTCTACAACATGAACTCTGGTTTTCTCATTCCATTATCACAATCTGGTTGGCCAATCAACACTTTCACTTGGTGTTTTACCCTTTCCTGAGGAATTATTGCGATGAGTGGTCTTATTATCCTTCCTCTTGACCTCTACATGTTTTGAGTAGTCCCATAACAACCATAACTAATTTATACCCTTTATGAAACTCATTCCTCAAGGAGGAGTTTTCTTTAAGCTCTTTTTAAACTCCCAAAATATGAAAAGATTATCGAGAACTTGTCTTTTATAACTCGTTAAAGTAAATGAAAAGATGTTTTCCTAGTACAAGTTTAACCCTTTCATGGACTAGATAGACTATTTATGAAAAAATAATACTTTAGTCGAACATGGCTAAAAGGTTCTCCTAGGTATTTTTTTTACACCTTTTCAGGCCCAAGAGAAAAAAATATGAAAAGGAATATCTTAGAGTTTTCTTTTTCACCATATGCTTGTATTATCTTAGATAGAGACACTTCCCTTTCCATCTCATGTTTTTATTTTTGCAATCAGAAAATCATGGCGAGAGCTTCATCTATTGCGTCTGTCGAAGCATTCCTCTATTGGTCGAGTTCATATTGAAGTTTCTCATTCACTTGGTGCTGCCTCCGAAGGGAATCCCTAAGTTCTTTAATATCACAAGTCTTTGAATTAATAATATCCTCCTCAACCACCATTACTATTTCTACTCCTCCTCCTCCTCCTCCATCATCTTCCACATCTTCCATCTTTCGCTTCACTCTTCTTTAGGATCTACATTCATCAGAACCTTTTTCATCCATCCCACTAATATTGCTACAATTTATCTTACTGTATTGATCCTTCTTTAAATTCAAACTTATGAAGCTCTTGCTCTCCTTCTGGCCAATGGAAATGCATCTCTTCCTTTCGCCCCTCCTTTAAAATCTTAATCTCGTTTGTAATTGGTTTATGCATATTCAAATTTCTTGGGATTATATGCTTATGATGAAATATTTAAATCCTAACCCCAATTCTGCTACAATTCTATCTGCATTTTATAGTATATATACATTTATATAGAGATATGTATAGTCAAATTCAACTTCATTTATATATTGATGGGAATGTGATGTCTCTCGACACCCTATATTGAGAGTCAGGGAGCTTAGGTTGATATATATATTGCACTAGAAGTATTTTAAAATTCAATATAGGGCCATGTTGTTGTGTAAATATTTGTAAACATTTATATGTCTATTGAATTAAAAAATAATAAAAAGTTAAAAGTCATAAACTGAATATGAAGATACGTTGTAGTATTGGTCACTCAATTTATAATAAAAACATTAAAATTAATAAAAATAATAAAATTCATTTTGTGATATGGTAATTTTGTTTTTATTAATGAAATTATTAATTTTTTAAATAAAAGAAAATCACAATATACATATCACATTAAAATAATATATAACATATAAATAGTGGTTATAAATTAAAACTCATTTCTCCATATAACTTAAAATAATGATTATGTAACCATATTAAATTTAATTAATAAGCACATAAAAATTTAAAACTCATAATAAACTTACAATATAACAAGATTTTTAATCATGGATAATCATACCCACTTTACCATGGATATTACTAACTTGTAAATAGATTTTTTACAATACCATGGGCTAATATCATGGCTTATCAATACCACAAAACCATAACTCATTTGACAATCAAAATAATTTATAGATATTATATTTTAATTTAACTTTATAACATTTTTTTAATTAAATCTAATGGTATTTGAAAACAAATATTTGCAATAAGGATGGAGATCCATTGGAAATACATTAGCCCAAAAAATGTTATAATTACTTTTGAGATGTATCTAAACCCTCTATCCTCATTATTACTAAAAATATTGAGTGGATATTCCATAGAGATTAGATTGTGGTTTTAATAAAATTAAAAATGAGAATACTTATATATATAGATATGTGAAATTTATATAATATAATTAATTTTTTTAATAACCAAGATCCATCTTAACTAAAGGTATACCAAGGGTCAAGAGGAATCAAATCTTTCAAGGTGCAAACATTTCCTCAAGTTTTCATATTGAGATATTTGATCTCTCTAGGCACTTGGTAGATCCAGAGTTAAGATGGAGCTAAGCTCATATATTTGCAGAGAGAATACTACAAAGAAAAACTAGACCACCAAGCTAAACTACTTGAATTAGAAAAAAAATAACTTAAACCAAACAGTTCAATTTAATCCAAACTATGCAAACAAAAAACAACACTAACACCCAAAATCATGAAAGTAAACCATTTTGAGTCATACAAACCAAAGTAAAAAAGATAATCCATGAAAACCACACAATACAAAGTGAATAAAAATGTAAACTAATAAGATATCACAAAGGTAACCCAAGGGAACTAGAAAATAATCCAAAATCCCAATTTGAATTAACCTATAACAAAACCAAGAGCTATGAACCTAGGAACCACCAAAAATATTTGAATTTTAATTTTGAAACATAATATTTTTTCCACTTGCAATAAAACTCCACCTGGGTGTGTAACACCTCATTTTATTCCATTTTATAATTTTAAATTATGATTTAGTGCTACTATAATTTTCTCACATATGTTTTGGTTCTGTTATGAACAAATGTTTAACTATGTCAAATATTTTAGTAATGGAAAACCATCAACAAATTGACTAAAGAGTGGAGGCCAATATGAGTTATGATACCATAAGTGGTAATCAATGAGAGGGTTGGGAAATTGTTTCTCCTATTAAAAATATAGCCATATCCAAAAGTCAAATTTTATGACGATTTTAATTTTTTGGAATTTGAAAATTCTTCCCTCCATTCCCAAAAAACTAGTTAATGATGAGAGTTGGGTAGCTAAGAAGCTAGCTACCTAAAGTTATGAAAGAATGGGGATGGAGTGGGAAATTGAAATGGTTAGAGATGGCTAAAACTAGTACCCATCTTGATATTTGAAAGTTAGACTCACAAATTCCCTACCATAGTCCAAAGAACATGGGTTTTCCCTTGGTTAGCATGGAAAAATGTAGGTAGGGGAAAATGGGCTAGTTACTAAATGTGGAGAGGGTGTTGAAGGCCTGAATTGAGCCATAAGAGAGGTTGCAGAGAGGAAATAACACCCATAAGTGAGAATTGAGTCGATTCATGAGTGGGTTCATTCCTATTATTTTATAGATGTCAAAACTCGCAAAGGAATCTAAATTTCATGCCTAAATGGAGTTGAAGACAATTAGGGAGCATTCTTGAATGTTTGGGAATGCTAAATCCTAATTTTGAATACTAATACGAAGTAGAGAAACTCAAACCTGAGCTAGGAAAATAGGGGCATGAATTTGATGTTGGATGGGTTGAAGAGAAAGTATTAATACAAGAGGTCACTAAGGGACTAGATTGAAAGAGAAGGGACTCCCTTATGCATTAGAAACAAATTGGGAAGGCATGTAAGAAAATTGTGGAAGCTAGTGGGTAAAGGGTAATTTCCATTATTGCTTGTGAAGGAAAGTGGCTCTCATAGTTGATAACTTCCTTTGAAAACCTAAGTTATTTCCCTTGATGGTATCATGCCATTTATAGGGGGTGGTCAGTAGTAGAAAAAACCAACCCAAGTAAACCTAAGGTTGGGTGGAAAGGCACACACCCCTCTTCAATTGCAGGAATTTCATTTAAGATAAGTCTCTATAATTGTTTTAATTTGATATCCTTTGCTTGTAAATGTATTGGGTATATTGTATAGTATGACTTTACATGTCATGTATGGTTAATTTAATAAGGAATTTTATATCCTATATTAACAAATTGGGCCATTAAAGAGATTTTATGAAGAGGCCATTGGAAGCTTGAATACTTGGTTTGTTGATAGGTATCACAACTGCAAATCATAAGTATTAAAAAAATAATTATGTCACAGTTTATTATATCTTCTACAACCCCCTCCAAAATTTGTTACCATTCAAATTTTAGAGCCCCCTTACGAACATGTCATCAGTCGTTTTCAATCATTAATTCCATGCTTGGTCAAGATTTTTAAGTGTTCAAGTCTTTACTTGGGAAATCTAAGTGTCAAAGCTACTTTCTTTCACATGTATCGCTCTTTTTGTATTCACAAGCACACATTCTAAGATAATCTAAACGAACTTCATAGTGATAATGTTGTGCACTCTTTGTCAACATTCAATGCGCAGTCCTTGTCAACATTGATTGCCCAATCCTTACCATCAATGATTGTGCAGTCTCTGCCACCAACACTTGCACAATTCTCATTGATAATAATTGTATGGTTCCCATTGACAGTGTATGGGAATCCTTTGAAAATATTGATTATGCACTCTAAGAGTATACTTCTTGAAGTCAGTATTGTCACAACTCTTAGTGGCAGTCAATTTACTCTTGAATATTATTTTCTCGACATGCACTAAGGGCACTCATAAATCCTAAACCTAACTACATGTCTTCTCTCCCTATGTAAAGAGTCTAGCTTAGAGCTCATCTCACATTCATCTTTCACTTTTGAGCTTTATGCCCTTTTGGAGCAGAAGGAGCATTATCTCACTCATGGATGCAAGCGTGCCATCATCCAGGCAAGGTTCTCAATTATCGCTTTTGCTTTCGCATTTATCATTTTCGCTTTCTCTTTATTTTGAAAGTGCCCCTTTTTCCTACTTTCATTCTTGCACGTGTCACTTGCGTTTTCTATTGTTTTCCCATGTGTCACTTTCACATATCCTAAGAGCACCTTGGAACACTTTTTAGAGGTAGCTCCAACACAATATCTTTCACTATTTGATGTTATCTATCATAAGAACATTTACTGGACACTCTCCCATAACATATCTTGTCTTTTGATCACAGTTGACACGTGTGTCATAAAGACTTACATCTAACTGTTACACTTGGAGATAGGTGTTGTTTTATTGTTACTTCAATGTATATATGTCAGTTTTGGGTATTGTGCATATCCTTGACATGTGTTTGATTGTTGATGTGTGTGTGATCATGTTTGATACCTATTTGTATGCTCTTACTTTCTCCTTCTTGTCTCACTAATCTATCACTTAGTCAATTTTAGGGTTCTTCCTTGTCCTCAAATAATGCACAAGCTATGAACATATTTAACCTCCAATACAGTGATGAGCACATTGTGCACTTTCAAGCCTTTGTTATGAGCCTCTTGTTACTTACACTTTCCCTCTACACCAATCTTGAATACAACTCCCTTCACATTGCACATTGTGCATCCTTAGAGCAAAGTCACTCAACCCTTGCTTCTTACACTTTCCCACTGTGAAAAGCCTTGATCAACCCTACATTTTTTTGCGCATTGAGAACTCCTAGTTTATAGTGAGGTATCCTTTAACTCCTTGTTATTGAAACCTGCATAATACCAAGGCCTCCCTTCCTTCAATGCACATTGAGCATTCTTAGGGCACAATGATCCAATTTATTATTGATTACACTTTCCCTTTGCACAATGCATCAATCAACCTTTTCTTCATTTCACATTATGCATTCCTAGTGGGTAGTAGGTTCATTCCTTGGCCCTTGCATTGGTGACCTGTGCAATCCCCAGAGCCTCTTCCTCAATAAACTGTGCATTGTGTAGTCACAGTGCCCAAGAATTTCACCCTTGTCTCATGGACTTTCCCATTGCATAAAACATTTCCTCTTTCTCTTTCTGTTGTGAAATGTGCACTCCTAATTCCTATAACTCTATCCCATGCCTCCTAACTTTTCACTTTGCGCCCAAGAAGGCCCCTCTGTTAATCCTTGCACATTATCCCATCACATTTAGCACCTCACATGATAAAAAAAAGATTTAATAGGCGAGTTTATTAGGATTGATGTTGTCTTTTCATGAGTCAAATATAAGGTTCCAATACATATCCAATACAACATCAAAGGAATCTTGGACCATGAAAAAGAGATGGGAACTCATGTTGACTTATAAGGTTCCAATACATATCCAAACCCTTTGTAGGGTAAATATGAAGCACATATTAGATCAATCATGAAGATTTAAAGACATAGAAACAGAGAGAAAAACTTGGCATTAATACATTACAATGAAGCCTTATGTAAAATTCACCAAATTGTAACTTCTAAAATGTGAACACAAGAGTCTATTTTGCTCCATTGTATTTTTCCATGTTGGTGGAATGTAATTTTTGTATTTTACAAAATAAGAAAATGGAAAAAATGTGTGGAAGCCCAAGGGTCACACATGGAACATGAAGAATCACTGGGAGGCCCATGGGCCATGTAGAATCTCAAAAGTGATATGAGAGCTCAAGAGTCATGATGGAGGTTAAGAGTCACATAGGAGGTGGAAGGTCACCTTTTTTGTTATAAATAAACCCTCAAGCTTAGCATAGGAGAGAAGATCATTCTTTGGAGGAGCAAGTAGTGTCTTAATGTTCCACTATTAGGGATGGTGTTGCATCATAGTAATTTTGTTTCTTGGAAATTTCACTTAATATTTTAAGATCTCTGAGCTGACACACTTTCATGTATGTATCATGGGTGTTGTAATATTATTCTTTTAATGTTTCTGGTATATGTTTGTGTTCATACATACTAAATAAAATTAACTATTTCGTTTGGATTTGGTATAAATCTTGTTGAATGGGCATTCTTACCTGATTTTATGATCATTGTTACCTTGTGAATTATTTTGTAGGCTAATTAATGATTCTTTCTATGCTCCCATGTGTCTTTACTAGAATAGTACTATCATTTTTCTCTTAAATGCTCACTTTTTCTACTTTGTTCATGGAAGAACCTTATATACATTTCAATTGTATGCTTCACCTTATAAACTTGCTTATCTCAAAGTTTTTGTGTGATATTTTATGCTTGATAATTACATCCAAGGAAAATATTTAAGAATAAATGGAAGTTAGGTTGTTGTTCTGGATAGGGCTCCTATCCCAAATGGTGTGAGGTCTAGTTGGGACTTCATATTGGGGAGACCCCCTGTATGTTGGCGGTTTTTAGCACTGTCAACATTCTAACACTAGAAGGAGGGATAGATGACAAGCTAACACATTGAGTCAGTTTGAATATTTCATCTTGAATGGACCATTCCCACATCATAATCCGAGGATGATTTTCTAATATAGTGCATCTTACAGTCCCAACAAAACTAATTTACAACTTGTCTCAATTAAAGTTTGATGGCGAGGATGGAACATCCATAGCTGCGCATACACTTTATTTTCTTGATTTTTGTGACTCTAATAAAGTGATTTGTGAAGATTTTTCTTGTAAATTATTCAACCTCACACTTGAAGGTCATGTTAATCAATGGTACCATACCTTACCTGCTACTTCTATTCATTTGTTCAAACAAAATTTCAAAGAGATTCATGAGGCTTTTGACAGGTACAATAATCAATTATAAATATATGTCTAGAAGGATTGACTAGATTAGAATGAAATCCAATGAATCGTTTGAATATTTTCTTGATCATTTTCTTCACAGCTATGAATTTTCTAAAGAAGATATGGATTGGGATTTCATGGGTGAAAATTTTAGCGTTTGGTTCAGATCTCTATTGAACAATTCGAATCTAAAAAATATTCAACTCTTATGGCGGATTTTATTTTTCCAACTTTTCCCAATCATGAGACACCTCAAATTTTAGAGGAGGAATCTACTCCCCTTTTCTTCCCTTCTCCTCCTCCTTTTCTATTACCAAAAATGGTAGTCTTCAGTGACATTGTTGAAGTTGGGAAATCCAAAAATCAAGTTCCTGATCCACTTCTTCCACCTTCACATGCTTTTAACAACCACAAATTTTTCTAGGAAAACTTTGAACATTCTCATAATCTCATGGATCCTATTGTGAAGGTTTATCCCCTGATTTCTCAAGGTGACATTAACATGCAAAATTTAAATCTTGAATTTGATTTGATTGAAATTATTGCTTCTTCAAGGAATAGCTATCATCTTTTATCATTTAAAACTCATGGATTCATGTACCTTGATTCATTTGATCAATCCACTCCATCACCATTTGCTTCAAATACTCTTGATTCTCATGTTTCTAGCTCAAATAATGATCAGGTATGAGGTGGTAATGTTTTTGAGAAATATAGGACAGAGATATTAAATGATTTCTCTTAGAATGACAACTACTTGTGAGGACATTTTACTTTTCTTAATTAGGTTCTTCTTGTACTTGATTATTATTATGTTGTATTCTTCATTAAATGAACTACCAAATCATAAATAACAATGAGACAAAGGACACAATATGTATGCAATCATCCAGTACCAAAACCTATCCAACATGAGAGGAAAACCCACAAGAATTATTCTTATTATAGAATCTTCAATTGATGAATTCCAAGACCTAGACCCTTGAACAAGAACCCCTCTAAGACAAAGTAAATACTTACTATTTTTATGGCTTCTCCTTCAAGTAAATTCAACCTACTTAGCTACTGCAACTGCAACTATAACTTCAACACTCCCAGAAACTACAACTTCGACTTGCCCAAAAACTTCAACTTCAACTTGCGCAGAAGTTGCAATCAATATGGGAATTTTGAGGTCTAAAATGGGCCTCCTAAGAAAAATGTACAAAAAAAATAAACTTTATAAGAAAAAATAGGATTCAAGATGGTGATGTCAGCCATGGGGGAACATTCACCATTTTTTAACTAAAAGGGTAAAAAGATTAAAAAATAATAAAATAATAAAACTACTTTTCAACTCGTATTTTCAAATTATCTCCCAAAGTTTATCTCAATTTTTGAGTGGGAGTACTCGTTGGATGAAAAATTTAATTCGTCATCTAAGGAGTGCCCATGTTGCATACTTTCAATGGACCCTACTACACGAAAAATGAGAAATACATGAAAATCATGATTGCAATCATATTTTTCATGTATTTCTCATTTTTCGTGTAGAAGGATCCATCGAAAGTATGAAACATGGGTACTCATTGGATGAGGAATTAAATTTTTCATCCAAAAAATACTCGCAGTTGAAATTTGAGTAAAAAATTTGGGAGATAAGTTGGAAATACGAGTTGAAAAATTAGTTTTTTTTTGTCCCCTCTAAAATTTGACAACGTAATCAAATATTATTTTATTATTTCCACGATTATTTTATAATTCCCTTAGGAGGCCCATTTTAGACCTCAAAATTCCCTTAATGTTTGTCTTTCTGAGAGACTGCAACTTTGACTACAACAAAAAGCTACAACTACAATTGCAACTACAAGTTTGATATGCCTAGAAACTGCAAATTCTCTTCTTTGCACTGGTAGATTCTCTCTCCTAGAGAATTTGGCTTCCAGGACAACTCTTCATGGTGACCTAAGTTCAATTATGCAACTCAGCTTCACTGCAACAATATGTGCTCTAATTCCATCTCCCGTGTGGAGACAAATACCCAAAAACCAAATCTAAAACTTCGAATTTTTCTCCTTCTTTAATCTTCCTCTTCTTCACACTTCTTTTTGTCCTTAAGATCGAACTTGTGTGAGTGAGAGTGTGTCATCAAAATGAGGTCAATTTATTATTTATGATAGGTTTCACATAGGGTTGAATTGCTTCTTTTATGCAGACTATAATTTTCCTTAGGCTGACATGAAATTTGTGCCATGACAAGGTCTTGGAGGGTCTTTTGACTTGATTATGACTCTATACATTTTTATTTACAATATGTAACATTCCCAAATGGGTCATTCATACATGGAAATGACTCAATGACTTTATAACAAACCTAGAAGCAATCAATGGGTGTTTTTACCTATAAATAAACTCTCTTGAGCATGAAACCCATGCCTTAAGACTTACAATAATAAATTTATTTGTTTCTTTTCATTAAATACATAAAAATAATTATTACATATGTCATTATCAAGACTAAACCTAGTTACATATTTCAACAAATATATCACAACTTGAGTAGCAAAAGGATGAAGACTCATTTCACCTCTCCTCCATTTTTCAAATTCCTCTATGTCAAGATGATGTTTCTAAATTGTTGGATGATCAAGGATATTTTGATATTGGCAATCAATTTAATGAAACAAAATATCTTAACCAAGATAAGGTATTTGGAAATCATCACCCAAATGACCATAACTCCATTACTACACATGGTGATGAGTGCCCAAGTACATTGGATGATATCTTATCTCTGCAAGAAGACTTGGATTTGCAAAGTCTTGATCCGAAATATAATATGATCATAGAATAATTTCTCATAGAAATTTCTTACTCAACTCACTAGCTCTTGTGTAAAGATATGCGTAACAAATAAACTCATATGTCATGTTATTCTAATTCGCATTCTGATGAATTAGATCTCAATTCTACACAGGGTGGTAATGCTACCCATGATGAAGAAGATGATGTGGTAATTATTGAGCACATTTCTTAAAATTTGGGTAATATATTCAATGATTTTGATAAATCCAATGAATTTGTTGATTCCAAAAACTTCCATCTGATTCATAATGATTTTTTTGAAATACTTGATGATAGATATATTCACAAAAATGTTGACCTGACCATGATTTCAAACTTTAATCATTCAACACTCGAAATTTTATGGACTTGTTAGGAAGTTAAGTCACTTCAACTTTAGTTTTTGGTTATGTCAAGTTCTCGTGATCCTGATGAGGTCCATGGACTAGGTCATATCCAGATATTCTCACATAATTATTTTCTTAGCATTGTTTCACTATATGTAGGTTCACTCTTGAAGCATGAAAGATAGATTTTTCAATTGGATCAAAGATTGATGTTTGTTTAACTCTTCGTCATGCAAATACCTTGTATCAAACCCAGGGTTGGAGAGAATATATTTCATGGATGCACACAACTTTGAAACTTCCCTTTCATATTATCACCAACTAAAAGATTCCCCCATGTCAAAATCTTATAATAATGATCAGTTTCTTATCTCTCTAGTGTATGTTATGAAGTTAATAATTTTTCTTGCACAATCAATCCTCTTGAGTGTAATTCAATGTTTGAATCATATGATGGAGCTAAGCCCGTATTATGGAAAAATAATTTCTTACGTTGATGTGAATACTGAATTTGATTTGACACATGCACTTCTAATATTTTTTTCAATCTGGTGTCCTAATTGGTTTCCTAGATTTATGATGCCAACACTTGTTTTTAATTCCACAAGATTTCATATTGTTGGTCGGGTATATAATTAGATACAAAGGGAACACATTGAGAATCTTATATGCCATTTCATCAATCTGATCATAATAGTGGTTCTAACAAAAATCACTCAATTAATCATTTTCCCACTATCACATCTGATGATAGTTTTTTTACATCAATTTATCTTGTTGAGCTCGTTGATATTTATTATTAATCATTTCATTGCTTAGATTCTTGTCATATAGTTGAGGTACTTCAACTTTTGCTGATGGTTATGGAAATTCTTCACGATATTGATAAGTTTTATGAATGACATCATGTTATGTTTTCTTTGTGATACTCTCCCCATGAGATGATTGTGTTGATTGGAAGTTCATCTTTCCAAGAATTTCAAGGTTTTAAAATGGGTTATTTTTAATATCACAATCCAATCATTGAATGGTTATAATAATTTTTCTTGGAAAGCTCTATTGCTAGTAATAATTTTATACCTTTCTTGATGTTTGATAATACAGAAATCATATACTAATGTATAGTCATGAGCAACCTTCAAGGTTTGTAATATCATTATTCTAACAGATAAGGTAAAGTTGCATACTAGTTAAATCAAGTTGTTATATCACACTTTTATGCCTATCGACGTGATCTTCATCTTAATGTGCAAGCAATTTAGATAAGTATTTTTATTGATGCACATTATTTTATATTGCCACTAATTATTTATATATTTTTGTTTGTACTCCTATGGCTACATTGGAAAGGTGACGTTACATGATCCTAACCTTCTAGTTAGATAGATAAGAGTTTAGGTTTATTTGCATCCTAGTTACTTTTGCATTGCATTCCAACACTTTTCTTTCATTCCCCTTCTCATTTTAGTTTTGTTCTTCAAATTCCATTTACCAATATTTACTTTTCTTTCTTAATTTTTGTCTTTTATGTCATGTCATTTTTTCTTTTGTGTCTTTGTTCATGTTTTGTTTTAATAATACCATGTATGCAAGTTTCCCTGTTTTACTCTGAGATAATGTGGGGGAATTTTGAAATGGCACTATGACAACTTACAATGTTTGGTTAAATTTATCCACCTTCTTTGTTTGGACCTAAATATATTAAAATTCGATGATGCAAGGATGGAAAATATGACTCATTCCAACTCGTATCTATAATAGCATCTTTGTTTATTGAATCAATCATTATATGAATTGGTTTTAACATGTCAGCTCAATCGAGTAGAGAAGGGAAAGGAGAAAAATTAAGAAAGAAAACAAATTTCATAGGTATATGCATAAGAGTCTATGTAAAATAAGGAATAAACTCTCTTTCTAGTAAAATAAGTTGGGATCCCTCTTCTACCCTTGGTGAAAAAAATGTCGATTAAATGCCAATGAAAAAAATTAATAAAACAAATAAGGGAGAAAGAATATAAAGGGTTCTTATGTATATAGGTGAAGCAAGCAAATTCACTGGGGTATTGAACATGCTTGTTGGTAGGGAAGCAATGCTTGTGATTTCTTGAAGTGAATCTACTAGGGTATTGAATAAGGTTGTTAATAGTGGAGTAACACCAGAGATGATACTAAAAATTTGAATATCTTAAACTCGTGAAACTTATATGATCCTTCTTCCTAATAAAAAAAATTGAAGTTTGAATGGTCTAGTGAAATGTGTTTATCCGACAAGGGAATGCGTCTTTAACCAGCCTATGTAAGGAACCTAGGGAGATCAATAGGATGAGACAATACTTCTCAAAGTCTAGACCTTGCGCATGATGCTATACCTAAACATAAAATCTATGGTTCTTCTAGTGTGTTGCCAAGCATTGTAGCTATTACAACCACCCTCCAAAATTTTTCTTCCGTTCAAATTTCGGAGCCCCTTGTGATCATGTCATCTGTCATTTTGAGTCATTAATGTTGTGCTTGGTTAATTTTTCTAATTTTTTAAGTCTTTACTTTACATGCCCATCTCTTGATGACTTCACAAGCACACATGCTAAGATAGGCTAAGCGCACTTCATAGTGATAGTGTTGCGATATTTTTGTTAGCATTCAATGCACAGTCCTTTCCAACAATTATTGTGCAGTCCTTACCATCAATGGTTGCAGAATACCTGCCAAGAGTGATTGCAAATTTATCATTGGAAGTGATTTCACAATTCCTAGTGACAGTGTAAGGGAATCCTATACACATAGTGATTGCACACTCTGAGAGTGTGGTTCTCAAGGTCAGTACTGCCACAACTCTTAGTGGCAGTAAATTTACTCTTAATTCCTAGTTTCCTGGCATGTACTAAGAGCACTCACAAATACTAACCCTAATTGCATGTCTACTCTCTCTTTATAAATATTCCACCTCAAATCTCATCTCACTTTCATCTTTCGATTTTGAGTTCTGCACCCTTTTGGAGCACAAGGAGAATTCTCTCACTTGTGGATGCAAGTGCACCATCATCTGGGTGAGTTTCTCAATTGTCAAATTTTCTTTCACATTATCATTTTTTCTTTCTCTTTCTTTTGCAAGTGTTAATTTTTCCTGCTTTCATTCTTGCATGTGTCACTTGTGCTTTAGTTTTTTTTTGCATGTGTCGCTTTCAAGTATCCCAAGAGCACCTTGGCACACCTTTTAGAGGAAGCTCCAACACACTCTTTTCCACTATTTGATGTTATCTATCATAAGAACACATGTTGGACACTCTCCCATAGCATAGTGCATCTTTTGATTGCAATCAACACTTGTGTCATAAAGGATTACATCTTAATAATCACACTTGGAGATATGTGCCATTTTATTGTCACTTCAATGTATGCATGTTGCTTTTGGATATTGTGAATATCATTCACATGTGATTGATTTTCAATGTGTGACTGATCCTGTTTGGGACCTGTTTGTATGCTCTTGATTTCTCCTTCTTGTATCATTGATATAACACTTAGTCAATTTTTGGATTCTTCATTGTCCTCATCAATTTTTGGATTCATCATTGTCCTCACATCATGCACAAGTTATTAACACCTTTAACCTTATAATGAGAAGATTGTGCACTTTCAATCTTGATTTATGACCCTCTTACTTCTTACACTTTCCCTCTATGCTCATCTTGAGGACAACTCCCTTCACATTGTGCATTGTGCATCCCTAGAGCATAGTCACTCAACCCTTGTTGTTAAAACTTACCCACTATGCAAAGCCTCGATCAAACCTACCTTGTGTTTCACATTGAGCACTCCTAGTTGAAAATGAGGTCTCCTTTAAGACCTTTCAATGATAACCTACATAATACCAAGGCCTCCCTTCCTTCATTGTGAATTAAGGGTTCCTAGGAAAAAGTGTGTTGAGATTTGGTAGCTTGTAAGGTACTCAAAGCCCTAGGATTCAGGGTTTGGTGGTTGGAGTGCCACAAAAGTAATTTGTGGACTTGGAACCCATGGTTTTGGATTTTCACCCAAGCTGGTGGGTGTGGAACCATGAGGTGTTTCGATGATTTGGCACTTAGAGGTGTTAGAGGACTCTTAGAGGAGAAAGGGGCAATGAAAATCATTGAAATTTGAGTTGTCTAACATAAGATATTAATTTTTATAGTTGCTTTGTGGGCTTTCACAAGGATATTTCAATTCATACTAGTGTTAAGAGTCCTAATGATAGGTTACAAGCCCTCTTGGACCTTTTGATGAAGCCCTTATTTCTTGGATCAATATAAGGTGAACTACGAAGCATAACACATCCAAAAGTGCATATTTCTCATAGAAAACACATTTGAAGCAACCAAGCTCAAGTGGGAGGCTAGAAATATTGGTTTGAGACTGTTTTGTATGATTTTTGTGTCTCATATAAGGTTGTGGAGATAGAGGAGGCTATCAGTGTTGTTAAGGGTTGTTTGGATGGTGTTTTATGGCAGCTTTTCATGGGTTTTCTCTCCTACAGGAAGGTCGTAGTTTTGGATGTAAGTTTCATGTAGGTCACAGGAATAATATAGCCTATACAGGTGGGCTATAAGGCCGCGATTGGTTGCATAGGTGGGCCACATGCATAATCCCTTTTACATGTGTGGCATGAGGCTTGATCGAGGGATGGTATTAGCCCAAATATGTAATAGTTGTGAGCATAAGGTGTTTGGAGGGAGGCCACAACCTTGGATAAGGTCTGGAAGTGAAGGAAATGAGTTGTAGCAACTTTCAAATAGCCCTAAATAGGTGCACCAGGTCTACAGTAAGTACATCATCCCTTTATGACATGATTCATGTATGTTAGTGACGTGTTCGTGTTGATTTGTATGCTAGTTGGATGGTGAGTTCTATTTTTGACAAGTGTAGTGGGAATTTGTGGTTTGTTGGAGGGTAGTGTGATAGTGCCCAAGTTGGAGCCCTAAGTACAACATCTTGATGGAAAAAGGTGTATATTGGGAAGAGGAATATTTGAGGAGCTCAAGGTCTATCCAACTAGGAGCAGTTGTTGATAGCCCATGTTGATTACTGGAGAAGCGAAATTTGATGATGATATGTGGAAATCCTTTTTCCCTATGTTAGTCATCCTTGGAGTAGTACAAGAAGAATATATTGGGAATACAAGTCCAAAAATAGATAAGGAGTAGTAGTGGTCAGAAGTCTCAAATTTTTGTTTCCTTAAAGGATGAAAGAGCAGCTAGTGAGCATGAAGATCCTATGTGTTGATGATAGATGGAATTATGATCAACTAGATTGTATATTGTAGAGATCGATTTGAGTGACCTAAAATAGTTGGTGAATTGATAGAGGAAATGTTTTAGAATGAAAGTGAAGGACCCATAGTGTACATGATACAAAAAAAGTAGTTTTGATTTCATGCTACATTAGCTAGATCGTCACTGTATCTTGTATTTTGTATTCTTGGAGAAGGATGCATTTTCCTTGATATCTCATTTCTTGCAGTGTACCATCGACAATGATACATGGTATGTGGAAAATGGAGTGTCGAATCATATGACATGATCACATGAAGTATTAAAGACTCTATCTGGATGATACTCGAAGTTGCACATGGTGCTGGGGACAAGAGTGAGAAAGAGATTAGACGATCAGGAGTTTTTCCATTCAAGATGGAGTCAAGAAAGATGATGTAAGTTTAGGACATATTTTTTGTACCAGGACTCAGATTTAGAAATATGTATGTCTTATATATAGAGTATAATGGGTTTGAGGTCTTGTTCTAGGATGGGAAGGCAAGAATCAAGACTAGAGGCTCTAGCTTCACAGGTTTCATGATTGGAGTTAGAGAGCATGGTATATACAGGTTAATGGGAAAGACTATAAACCATGGGAAGAAGAAGAAGGAAGAATAGGTGTAGGTTCAAAAGAAGCAAGTGCATGTGTAGGCTTCATAGGAGTAGGTATAGGTTCTAGAGAAGAAGGTTTAGGTTATACAGGCTCTGAGGGAGTTGAGTTCTAGAGGGAGTTTGTAGAGTTAGAGGGAGACTGTGCAACCCAAAAAGAGTACATGGTTAGTAGGGAGAAATAGTGTTTCTACAAATGCTAGGAAGTAATCATGGAGATGATGGAATATATTTCAAGAGAAGAAAAAGAAGAAGAAGGATACTTTTAGTTACAATGACACTTCCGAGAGAGGCATAGTCCACGCTATAGGGATTGTTGTAGTTTTGGGTGCCAATAATTGGGGGAGTGTTGCAAACAATGGTAGTGATGATGATGATTTACTTATTATTCTTGGAAGTACCTCCCTCTTTAAGAGGTAGTGATGAGATTTGGTAGCTTAAGAGGTACTCCAAGCCCTAGGGTTCGGCATTTGGAGTTTGGAGCGCCAAAAAAGTGCTCTGTGGACTTGGAACCCAAGATATAGGATTTGCACCCAAGCTAGTGGGTGTGGAAAAAAAATGAATTTCTATGATTTGACACTTGGAGGTGTTAGAGGACCCATAGAGGAGAAATGGAAAAGAAAAATGATTTAAATTAGAGTTGTTTAACATGAGATATTAATTTTCGAAGTTGTTGTGTTGCCTTGCAAAAGGAGAGTTCAAGTCGACCTAGTGTTAAGAGGCCTAATGATAGGTTGTCAATCCCTCTTTGGATATTTTAATGAAGCCCTTATGTTTCGTATAAATATAAGGTGAGTTGTGAGGGATAACACACCTCCAAAGCTACATATTTCTCATAGAAAACACATGAGAGGTATTCGAGCTCAAGGAGGAGGCTAGACAGATTGGTTTGAGATTTTTTTGTATAATTTGTATGTCTCTTACAGGGTCATGGAGGTACGGGAGGTTTCCATCATTGTTAAGGGTGGTTTTGATGATCTTTTGGGGAGGCTTTTCAATTGTTTTCTCTCCTACATTAGGGCCACAACCTTGGATGTAAGTTTTAGATAGGATACATGCCTAATATAGCTTATATAGGTGGATCGTAAGGCTGTGATTGGTTCCACATGTGGGATGTAGGAATAATTCTTTGTATAGGTGTGGCTTGAGGCATGTTTTAGGGATAGTATTAGCCCAAATCACTAATAGTTTTGATCATACGATTTTTGGAGGGTGGTCGCAACCTTGCAGGAGGCTTGTAAGTGAAGGAAAGGAGTTGTAGAAGCTTTCCAACTACATTAACAAGGTGCACCAGGTCTATAGTAAGTACACCGACCCTTGATGACATGAGGTATGTATGTTAGTGACATGTTTTTTATTGATTTGGATGCTAGTTGGATGGTTATCCTATTTTTTACATGTTTATTGGAAATTTTTTGTCTATTGGAGGGCAGCGTGAAAGTGCCCAAGTTGGAGCCCAAAGTGCAACACCTTAATGGACAAAGGTGGCTACTAGGAAGAGGAATATTTTAGGAGCTCAAGGTCTGGCCAACCAGAAGAAGTTATTAACAACTTGTGTTCATTTTTGGAGAAGAGACATTCAATGATGATAGGTGGAGACCCTCATGCCCTATGTTAGTCTTCATTGGAGTAGCGCAGGAATATTATAGTGGGAAGAAAATACCCAAAAGAGTTGAGGAGAAATAGTGGGCAGAAGTCTCAAAGTGTTGTTGCCTTGAAATATGAAGGAAAAACTAGTGATCGTGAAGACCTTGTGTTGATGATAGATGGACTTATGATCATATAGAGGGAAAATTTTAGAAACTGAGTTTAGTGGCCTAAAGGAGTTGGTGCATTAATAGGGGCAATGCTGCAAAACGGAAGCGAAGGACTCACAGTGTACATGATACAACAAAGAAGTTGTGATTACATGCTACATCAACTAGATCGTAAGTGTATCTTTTATTTTTTATGATCCAGGTGGATATTGTTGGACACCCAGCTATTCCACTTGGACCCCCACCATTGTTTCTTCTAGTTTCCTTAATTTAGCACAATTTACTATTTTTGGCATTTTTTCAGGTCCTAAACTTCTAGAACCATTTTGAGGCCCTAAATAACTTTTTTTTTGGAAAATTGGCAAACCTAAAAAATATGGCAAGAGTTTGTAGTCGAAATTTTTAGTCCTCAGATAAATATTTCTAACTAGGTATTGTACGTGTCAAATGGAGATCGTATGCAAAATTTAAGACCCCGGGAAGTTGATGTACCAATTTACTCCAACGGCACCCACAGAATTTTGACCCTTCATCTCCTAGGATTAGGTTTTTGGGTGTTTAGGGTTTTCCATTGTTTCTAAATAATAAATATGCCTTAAAAAATCATTGTAACACAATTCAAAAAGCATGTAGCTATCACATCTCTTCTAAGAGATAAGCTACCATCACCTGAGCTAGTTTATTTCCATTCTGCATGTAAACAATTTTCAATACTTTTTTTATTAATGAATTGAAGTTATATTTTTCATTGTATCTTTGTGTTTATATTTATATATGTATTTCATTTCATTCCTTCATAAATATGAATTAGTAGTTTTAGATCAGTCTTCTCTTTCTCTATTTTTTTGTGGACATCCCAAATTAGGGGAATTTTGAGGTCTAAAATGGGTCTCCTAAGAAAAATGTACAACAAAAAAAAAATTATAAGAACCAATAGGATTCAAGATGATGATGTTAGCCATGGGGGATGATTTACCATTTTTTAATTAAAAGGGTAAAAATATTATAAAATAATAAAATGATAAAACTTCTTTTTCAACTTGTATTTTCAACTTATTACCCAGAGTTTTTACTCAAATTTTGAGTGGGAGTACTCTTTGGATGAAAAATTTAATTCCTCATCTAAGGAGTACCCATATTGCATACTTTCAATGGACCTTGCTACACGAAAAATGAGAAATACATGAAAAGCGTGATTGCAATCACATTTTTCATGTATTTCTCATTTTCTGTGTAGTAGGATCCATCGAAAGTATGCAACATGGGTACTCATTGGTTGAGGAATTAAATTTTTCATCCGACGAGTTCTCGCACTTGAAATTTGGGTAAAAACTTTGGGAGATAAGTTGGAAATACGAGTTGAAAAATTAGTTTTTTTCTTTTTTCCCTCTAAAATTTGATGATGTAATCAAGTATTATTTTATTATTTCCACTATTATTTTATAATTTCCTTAGGAGGCCCATTTTAGACCTCAAAATTCCCTTAATTATTGTCTTTCCAAGAGACTGCAACTTTGACTACAACCAAAAACTGCAACTACAAGTTTGATATGCCTAGAAACTGCAAATTCTCTTCTTTTCTTAGGTAGATTATCTCTCCTAGAGAATTCAGCTTCCAGGACAACTCCTCTTGGTTTCCTAAGTTCAATTCTTCAACTCATCTTGACTGCAAAAATATGTGCTCTAATTCCATCTCCCGTGTGGAGAGAAATAGCCAAAAACCAAATCCAAAACTTTCACTTTTTCTCCTTCTTTAGTCTTTCTCTTCTTCGCACTTCCTTTTGTCCTTAAGACAGAACTTGTGTGAGTGAGAGTGTGTCATCCAAATGAGGTTAATTTCTTATTTATGATAGGCTTCATATAGGGCTGAATTGCTTCCTTTATGCCGACTATAATTTTCCTTAGGCTGACATGAAATTTGTGCCATGACGAGGTCTTGGAGGGTCTTTTGACTTGATTATGACTCAATACATTTTTCTTTACAATATGTAACATTCCCAAATGGGTAATTCATACATGACAATGACTCAATGACTTTATAACAAACCTAGAAGCAATCAATGGGTGTTTTGACCACGGGGGTGTCACTGACAAAGCAATATTATATCACATGCGTTCATATTGGGGTAATTTTTTTAGAAAAACCCAAAACATTATACTGGATATATAACTAAGGGTTAGTGGGTTTTTTTTTTATTATATATGGAATATAAATATTTTAAGGTATTTTTTATTTATTTTTTAGGCCAAATGGGTTTGTTTTTCAAGCAAAAGAAAAAAAGCGCCGACCGATATTGTGTAAGGCATCATTTGCATTCGAGCACCATTGGACCAAGCTAGGTTAGGTTTGGCTGACTGAACATTTCTTGTGCGGATATGAGCATTTGAACTTGCCTGGTACTGCGCGACCAGATGCGAGATGAGGGAGGAGGGATCACAGAGAGAAAGGAGAGACAGACCCCTCCATTGACAGACCGAGGGTGGGTGGACGACCTTTCTTTATGGATGGCATTGCTTAGGCAGGATCCGGATGAAACTGAATTAGTATTCTGTGAGGAAGGGGTGAGGAGAACCAAAAGCATTGAACCGCTGCAAAATGTTGGGACTGTTGCTAAAAATTTGATAGGAATAGCTTTTCAACGGTATCGATTCTTGTAGATAACTATTTTATCACAATATTTTCTTGACTTGTGCCATTTCTTTTGTCTAACTACTTGAAATATAAGCATTCTTTGACATTCTCATTTAAGTGATTGGTATTGATTTTTGCAGTATAGTTATGGATTATGTTTCTCAGTCGATCATCGACAAGTTCTTCATAGTAACCATAACCATCCTGAATAGTATGGTTTCTAAAAAAACTTCCTGCGAGGAACTCAGAAAAAACCTTTTCCTCCTCAAGCCTAGCATTGATGAAATTTCCAAGCTATCTTCTGAGTCAAGCCCCACACCTGAGAGAGGCCACCCATTCAAACACTTTCAAGTGCAACTGCAAGATGGCCTTCACATGGTAAAAAAATTAGAGCATATGAGTAGCTTTAATTTATACATAAGGTATCACTATGGAAAGAAGATCCAAAAGATAGAAAATAATGTCAACAATTTCTTGCGTACCCTTGATGTCCACAAGCCAGATGTGGATTTCAATGGTTTTAGCGAACAATCTGAACTAAGAAATGGGTTGGATTATAGTGGAAATGGTTAATCTTAAGATGACTAATGATGTCAGCTCCAATTCATTCATTCTTCATCAAATGAGCACAACTGAACTATGTCAGAGCGCCATTGATGGGTCGCATGATACCACAATATCTGAACAGTCTGAGCAGTTCATCGGCAGTGACAACTCCCAAGTCTCGAGTATGCCAAACTTTGTAGTGGGTTTGAATAATATTGTCAGTTATGTCAAACATATCCTATTGAAGAAGGGAGTTAGTATCGTTGGGGTTGAAGGGATGGGTGGAAGTGGAAAAACTACCATTTCATTAGCCCCTTGCAATGATCCCTAAGTCAAAGGTAAGAAAAGCTCCCCTGTTTTAATCGTCACACCAAGCATCCATTTTATTGCTTCCCTTTTGGTTTTTTTAGTCCTTATTCTGATTGTGATTATCAGATTTCTTCCAAAACAATATATTTTTCACAACTGTTGCATGGTCTCCAAATGTAATGGGCCTTTTGGAGATTATGTGGGATAAAATAATCGAAGGTCGAAGGCCTATTTTTCAGAGCATCAAGGATGCGCACAACCAACTACAGAAGAAACTCAGTTTAAAAGGAAATCCATAGACGTTGGTGATTTTGGATGATGTTTGGTCAAAATCAGATGTGGAATAGTTGTTGTTTGAAGCAGAGGGTTGCAAAACGGTTATCACAACCAGGTAGGATCTCACCATTCCACATACATACAATAGTCACTTGTATAACATGCCCATGTTGTAGAAGGTTGATGCCCTGTCTCATTTATGTTTCTTGGCCTTTGGACAACCTTCGATTCCAAAAATAAATGACGAAGTTGTTGTTAAAAAAGTATGAATATGACATACTATTCAAAATCTCATACCCTAACTGCTTGTTTCTCTATCTTGCTCGAATTCTTTGAATCTTATTATACAGTGTTCAACTCAGATTGATTTTATGTCCCTTTGATAGATAAATGGTTTTATAGGTCTAAAATTGGAGAGTTAGAAACTTCAGAAATTTTTTCAATGCTCTATATTTCTGCATAATATTAACATGTTTAACTGCTAAAATATTTGTCGGTTGAAGCAGTCTATATAGGTTTACCACTTGCCCTCAAGGTGATTGGAAGCTCTTTGTGCAATGAGCCATAGCTAGTTTGGGAAAAGGCTATGAAGAAACTTTCAAGAGAAAAATCTATATCGAAACATTACAAAGAGGATCTACTCCATTGCTTGGAAAGTACAAGTATTGATGTCCTTGATGATGAAACAAAGGATTGATTTATGGACTTGGGGGCATTTCCCAAGGGTAGAAAGATCTATGTAGTTTCATTGCTGGATATTTGGGTATATGCCCGTGGAATGGATAGGAAAGATGCTTTTGTGGTCTTGTTAGAACTTGCAAGTCAAAATCTCCTAAATCTCACAAGCGATTGAAGGTGAGGAACTTTCTCAGATTTGTTTCCTTCAATAAATTTGTTGATTGTTTTGTTATTCTCATTCTTCATATTTGTATCTCAACTTAATTTTAAAGTCTTTTATGAGCACCAACTTTGCAAAAAAATTGAGGCAAAAAAAATCAGAAATCAAGAAGGTAAGATAAATCAATGTGTTAGCTGGTAAAGATAAAGGTGTTTTTCAAATCACTACCTTTGGTTAATACAAGTTTTTCTATATCAAGAGTCTAGGCATCTCATTTGATTGTGATAGTGAGCTTTTCTTTACTCAACATGATGTATGCATGATTTATCCTTGCGTTTGGCTAGCCAGGTTAGTGCCATTCATAAGAGCCTTTTCATGCTTGCTAAAGAAGATGGTATTCCCACAAACTGGTTGGCACTAGAGCATACATATCAAGTTCAATTTGTTTCAATTCATACAGGTCATCCCTAAAACTTATTTTCTTTTCCCTGCATAAGAATTGAATAATTATTTTTTCAATTTACTAATTTTTCAAATTTAATAAGGAAGCATTTTTATCAGCATAGCATCTCAGCTTTCTGACTTTTGCATTCCTATGACATTACTATAGGTTCAATGGAAGAACAAGATTGGTCTCAAATAGATTTTTCTAAGGTGAAAGCTCTAGCTTTGTTCTTTGATGCAAGTCAATATTGTCTTCCAACATTTTTACAGACCATGCCAAAACTTCAGGTTCTTATCATGTACAATTAGAATTCAAAGTGTGCAGTACTTAAAGGCCTCTCAGTAATTTTGTCAGTTACCCAGCTTAAGTCTGTATTCCTTGAGAAGTTGATACTACCTCCTCTTTACGAGTACTGTAGATCCTGAGAGAACTTGGAAAAATTCTATGTATGCCTTTGTGAGGACTTGGGAAATATGACTCTATTTGACAAGGGGCAAGTCCTAGAGTTTCCTAAGTTTGTAGAAATTATCTTTGATCACTGTAGTGATTTGAAGGAATTTCCGACAAACATATGCAGTTTAATTTCCGTGGAAAGGTTGTTTGTCATGTATTGTCATCTTATCCAAAATTTACCTGATGACTTGGGAAATTTAAGGTCACTTAGGTTGTTGATATTTTCTGCAAGTCCAAGCTTGTCAATGCTTCCTACTTCCATTTGCAGACTTCAGCAACTAGAATTTCTTTATATTTCACTATGCAGCTCTTTGAAGGACCTTCCCATAGAATTTGATCAACTATCAAACCTAAAGGTTTTGGACATGAGAGAGTGCTTTGGACTCACTTTAAGACTAATGTTTTTGCACAAGAATGATGGTTAATATTCTCTAGAATTTATGAATAATAAGAGGCCACTTGGGGCAAGATCTGTGATTTCTATTGTAGATAGTGAGATTGATTATTAGACACTTCAAAAATTTACTGTATAACTGACAGTTACATGTTATCTGTCTATTTGTGAGAGAACTAGAAATTTCATATTTTGTAACTTGGTCAGGCAATGGTTGTGAAATAACTCACATATATATGTACAAAACTAGCACTGGAAAAAATGAGTGAAAATTTATGTTTTATATGTATTTTTTCTTCATGCAATTTTGTTTTTACAACTTTGTATAATTCCTTATTTTTCCATACTAATATGTAATATTCCAAAATTTTCCTACAATAATTTGGAATATTAATTTTTACTGATTTCACCTAGGAGGAGAATAAATGGGTAAGGAGGTCCATGCATAATGATATTCTCAATAAAATCACTCATAGTATGAGAGGGGATCATCATTGGAGCTAGTTTTCACACCCTCATGTGTGAACAGGGTTATTTGCAAGTGGACAAGGTCAAGTTTGACCAAGTCAACAATGCTGCCATAGGAGGGGTGGCTTACTTAGGAAGCCAGCGTAGTGTGAATGAGGAAGAGGATATTTGGTGGAGTAAACCCTAATGGATGGGGCCCATGGAGAAAGAGCTTTCACTTGTTTAAAAGGAGGGCAAGGCAACCATTGTTTCTCATGCTTGTATTATTCAACTCATTGTCTATTCAGACAATTGTGCATTCCTTGCTGTTTAGCAAGAGTTGCTGGGGGAATTCCTGTTTAGGATTCCTTCTCCTTATTTAGAGGTCTCTTCAGGGATTGTTCTTCATTTTCCTCACATCTAGGCTTGAGTCCAAGCATCCTCCATCAAGACAGCGTTATTTCTACAATAGAATAATACTGTGTTGTTGGGTGTTGCAGTGAGGGTTCACTACACCACCTCCATCATCTATTTTTCAAAGGAGGAGTCTCTCTTCTCTTTGGGAGATCAGATTGGAGGCATTCTGAATCTTATTGCAGAATTTGGCATCAAGGCCAACTCATTCCCTAGCCCTACAACATAGTTTCATCCAGTGACTACGTTATTTTAGTGGAGCATTTGTAGTGGGGCTTTGTAGATACTTTTGGAGGGTGAGATCTTAGGTGAAAGGGTCAGCCTTTCATTCTAGAGATCCATTGGAGGAGATCTTGTCATTGGTTGCAGCATCTCTATTCTTCTCCATCCAGTTCTATTTCTGAGTTGCAGCTGCTACCTAGCAACTCCGGCATTTTGCAGATTTTGTATTCTAGAGCAATCCTTACAGGACTGACATGAGCTAGCCTTTGGAAGATGAGATATTCATTCCCATTGTTGTATTGGACCATGTAATGATATATATATGTATCTGACATATGTATCATGTAGTTTCTCTATAAAACTTCAGTGTCATAGCTTGGTATACATTGTGTAGCAGTGATTTGGTCATGATTCATGTACTAGTCTCTTGAGCTTGAGCATTGCTTATCTTGAGTATTATTTATCCTCAAGATCTTGTATTCTATTATTGTTGCTATTATTTAATGAGATGGCTATGGATTTCTCTCACATTTATATGAGTTGAGTGTTGCTGCTGCTTAAATGTTGTGTTTGCATATTGCTGGGTCTCCAACATTAGAATATCTTGAGATATTCTCATTGTTGTAGCATTTTCCTGATTTGGAATATTACAGTGGTATCAGAGCATGATATCTGGCTCAGCCAGTGGATCTCAGCCATCATGCTATTAAGGAGAGAGAAGATGAAGACTCCATTATGTGGAGAGAAAAGGGAAGATAAGCTTACCAAGCTTCTTCCAAGATCTGTACTGAGCATTCATGAAGAATCTGAGAAGATAAGGAGGGAGAGTTTTACAGGATCTCCAAGAGGGTTTGAAGCTAAGTCAAACTCTAGATTTTCTTGTAGGGGATGTGAGCATGTAGCTACACCCTATGATGTACAGCGCAGTCACATGGCCATATTTTCCATGAGAGGAGAAGAATAAATAGGAATGCTAAAGGAAGGAACTCTTAGTGGTTTCTTGCATGAGTATGAATCTCAAACTCGAGGGTTTAGAGATCATATTGCTTTTCCAGAGTTTTGCAAGATCATGGTGAGGAGGAGAAAGCATCATAATGAGGATATATTTCTTCTATCTATATTTGATGGTTCCCCTACTTGTTCAGCCAGGGCTTGGACAGAAGAGCTAGACACCTTTCTATAGCAGCATTAGATTTCCGAAGATGAAGCCATCAGAATAGCAGCACTGCACTTTGGAGGTAAGGTCTATGCATGGTGGTTATTTGAGTCATTTACCTTGAAAAATGCAAATACCTCTTCCTATGCAATGTTCATTAGAACTTTGATGAAGAGATTTGGTAGGAGGAATTCTGAAACACATATGGAGGGAACAAACACATTCAAACAAACAAAACCCTTGCATGTGATGAAGAAAACCATATACTCAAAAAAACTTCAGAAACCCATGGAGGAGGCTGATATCTTGCATGATAATTTATCAGAGGCAAGACCTTCATCTTGCATTTTGGAACAAGGAGGCATAGAGATCCTTTTTCCAAAAGAGGATCCAATCATTAGAGGGTTTCCCAATCATGTTAAGGAGGCTGAGGGCAACAACGCTGTCATTTCTAGAGTTGATCTAGTACCTCATGCAGAGGAAGGAGGAGCTCTTGCTCCAACTAGAGGGATTCTTGCAGCTTTTCAAGGAAGTTCCCAGGATCTCATACATGGAGGTCCAAGCACAATCAATGGACAGCATGATTGTGCAGCATTGCAGCTGGAAGGAGGAGGAAGGGAGGAAGAGCAGCATCATGTGATGAGAGGCACACACCCTTCTCTATTTCATAGAGCTAGTGTAAAGATGAGGAAGACTGTATTACGTTGTGAGAGCAAGGGCAAGGGTGCCCAATCATATATTCAGTCCACTCTTGACAGTGATGTCTCACTGCATAGAGGCATTCCACCAGGGAGGCCACCAGATCTATCATTGATGAGAGACATTTTGTCTTTGGATTCACCACTCTTGGATTTTGGAGGAGAAATTTGGCATGAGGGATGTCAAAGTATCAGACAGTAGCAGGAGGAGAGCTTCACATGCTGGATCACCAGTGTTGTCTCTTAGGAGGATTGATCCTTACTGGAGGTCTCAACTCTTGGTAGAGTACTCCAAGGATCTTGATGCATATCTTGCATTGGAAAAGGAGTTCATTTGGGAGGGCATCTAGCAGGACATACATCAGCAAATGGAGAGATGCAGAGCCTGGATGATGATGGAGGAGATGTCACAACCACCTTCCTACTCATTGGGAGTAAGGGAGCATTTTTAGTTGAGCCATTTCAGCTCAAGTCTTCGAGTACATGATGGAGAATGTACAATTTCACCTTTTGTTTTGTACTTCTTGTCTTTTTATGAGCAACATATTGTACCAAGTAGGATTATTCCTTCTTACAGATTGTATATTAATGTACTCGAAGCCATTTGCAGCATTGAGATTGGCTATCTCATTGGTGGTTTGTGGGGAAAGCCACATGATTCTTGGTGTGCACCATTGGCACCAAATGGTACTTTCATATTTCTATCTTGTAAAATGATTGTGGCAGCATACAAGTGGTTGGGAGAGAACTTGTTTCTATTTGATTTGATGCAAGCAAGGGATGCATTGCGCTGGTTCCATGGGAGGAACTATGATTCACTCTCTGGTTGTCATTTGGCAACTTGTTCTTATTGTACTATGCTTCCATATATTGCTGATATGTTTATGTTTATGGGGAGCTTCTATTGGAGAGTGGGCCTGAGATTGAGGATTCCCATTGGGAGCATGATTCTCCTTACTATACATGTTGTACATTTCAGGAGGAACCATGGGCCAACCATGATTGCCACATTACATTTATTTTCTTCTTGTGGGAGGAACCACTTGAAGAGCTTGAGGAGGCATTCCATGGATCATGAGGATAGGGAGGAGTTAGCACAATCAACTCTTTTTCCTTTGAGGATGAGGGGAGATTCATCTATGAGCCACTCCATTTTTATGAGAAAAACATATGGTAAGAGTATTGTTGATTTGCATGGTGACTTGTCTATATATATGCATCTCTTAACCATGATATATGTGCAGGGATTTGCTCAAAGGAAGGATATTTTTCCTTATAGATTTGATGGTCTACATAAGGCCATTATGGATGATCACTCCCTAAGGGGATATGGGGATGATATTTCTTGGGGAGAACATACTCATAGTGCACATTACATCTTTTACCTTCTCCAGGAGATTGAGGCAGCAAGTAGATGGTGGGGAGGCCACCCATCATTTCATTTTCTATGGCAGTTGAGAGTCAAGCTGCGCTGGCTACATTTGAGGGACCATTGTCCTTATCCCTTACTTCACATGGAAGCCATCATGATTCTCCTTGTGGTTCCCTTGGTTGATATTGCTAGAGCCTTCCTTGGGAGCATGATTGGAGGGGAGACACATTGGGTGAATGTGTCCTTGGAGGGAGAAAACTCCCACACACTTTGCACTACATGTTCTAGAGGGAGCATGGGAGATGGTATGGCCACTACAGTAGCTCATTTGTTACCTTATGAGGTGAGCCATATGAGGAATGTGATGCCATATGTTGATGACTTCCAACTCATCACATATGAGATGATTTGGGCCAACATATTTCACAACGCTGGAGGGGATATCCTTGGAGGTCTAATCTCCATCTTGCCATTTGAGGGAAATATTATTGCAGCCCAGGATCAGCATACACTCTACACTTATCCTAAGTGGATAGGAGGACAGCGTGGGCTAGGCTCTTTTTTCTACCAAGATCAGATTTTCAGCCCACCTACATTGCCGGATCCATAGGTGGAAGATGACTTTCAGGAGTTGCCATGTTGGGGGGTAACTCATTTTGCATGGTTGATTGCTTGGGGGATGGAGGATCCACATGAGTAAGATATTCCTCAACACATCATAGACTCCATGCCTTGAGAGGAGGCTTTCAGTTCTATCCTTGCAGTTGCTTGAGGACAAGCAACATTTGGGAGGGGAGGACTGTAATATTCAAAAAATTTCCTTCAATAATTTGGAATATTAATTTTAACTGATTTCACCTAGGAGGAGAATAAATGGGTAAGGGGGCCCATGCATAATGATATTCTCAATAAAATCACTCATAGTATGAGATGGGATCATCATTGGAGCTGGTTTTCACACCCTCATGTGTGAACAGGGTTATTTACAAGTGGACAAGGTCAATTTTGACCAAGTCAACAACGCTGCCATAGGAGGGGTGGCTTACTTAGGAAGCCAGCGCAGTGTGAATGAGGAAGAGGATATTTGGTGGAGTAAACTATAATGTATGGGGCCCATGGAGAAAGAGCTTTCACTTGTTTAAAAAGAGGGCAAGGCAACCATTGTTTCTCATGCTTGTATTATTCAACTCATTGTTTATTCAGACAATTGTGCATTCCTTGCTATTTAGCAAGAGTTGCTAGGGGAATTCCTGTTTAGGATTCCTTCTCCTTCTTGAGAGGTCTCTTGAGGGATTTTTCTTCATTTTCCTCACATATAGGCTTGAGGCCAAGCATCCTCCATCAAGACAATGTTATTTCTGCAGCAAAATAATACTATGTTGCTGGGTGTTGCAGTGAGGGTTCACTACACCACCTCCATCAGCTATTTTTCAGATGCAGAGTCTCTCTTCTCTTTTGGAAGATCATATTGGAGGCATTTCGGAGGTTATTGCAGACTTTGGCATCAAGGCCAATTCATTCCCTAGCCCTACAGTGCAGTTTCATCCAGTGATTGCGTTATTTCAGTGGAGCATTTGCAGTGGGGATTTGCAGATACTTTTGAAGGGTGATATCTTAGGTGAGAGGGTCAGCCTTTCATTCTAGAGATCCATTGGACGAGATCTTGTCATTGGTTGTAGCATCTCTAGTCCTCTCCATCCAGTTCTATTTCTGAGTTGTAGCTACTACCCAGCAACTCCGGCATTTTGCAAATTTTGTATTCTAGAGCCAATCCTTCCAGGATTGACATGAGCTAGCCTTTGGGAGATGAGATCTTCATTCCCATCATTGTATTGGACCATGTATTGATATATCTATGTATTTGACATATGTAGCATGCATTTTCTCTATTAAATTGCACTGTCATAGCTTGGTATACATTGTGTAGCAGTGGTTTGGTCATGATTCATGTACTAGTCTCTTGAGGTTGAGCATTGCTTATCTTGAGTATCATTTCTCCTCAAGATATTGTATTCTATTGTTGCTACAATTATTTAATGAGATGGCTATGGATTTCTCTCACATTTATATGAGTTGAGTGTTGCTGCTGCTTCAATGTTGTGTTTGCATATTGTTGGGTCTCCAACATTAGAATATCTTGAGATATTCTCATTGTTGTAGCATTTTCCTTATTTGGAATATTACATAATATATGTATTTAATGCCATTGTATGCAAGAAAAACAGAACATCATCTATTTTTTTTTCAATGTCTTCGGAACATAAGATAAAATGACTTTTGTTTTGGGTCAACTTTGTGGATTTCAAAGACACTTAGATCTTTGATGCTCATCAAAGAATGGCTTAACATTCATGATAGAGGAGAGGTTCATATGAAAAAAATGCTCAAAATGTGATTTATTATTGGTTATTTTAAAGAGAAATGTTCTACACTAGCATGCTTTCTAAAATTCATTTATATTTGCTCCACACATGCAGCTTCAGGAAACTATGCAATCTTCATATGGAGAAACTGATGTCAAATTTCAGATAACGAAAGACACTTTGGAGGCCAATTTGAGATCTATGTACTACATAAGAGACCAATTGTCTAATGTTGTAAGTAGATCCAATTATATACTTCAATAAATTTCATAAATTTAGAAGTTAGAACATAATTATTCATATTTGTACAGTGTAATTTTTATTGGTCTTATTAACTAGTTGATTGAATTGTTAATTTGAATCTACTCCATAGTTTTCTGAGACTTGCCATAATAGGTCTACTTCTACGTGAAATTTTTACAAGACTACTATGTAATGCAATTCCACATGTTTGTTTTCAGGGTGCAACTTCAAGTGGGAAGGCATTGAGGAAGGGCCAACAATAATGTATTTGAATATAGAAAAATTATTAAAAATGTATTTGGTCTGGATTTTGAGACATGAAAAGTGAGAATTCAGTACTTAATGAATATTTCAATGAGTGGGTGGGAAAAAAATTCAATATGAATGGTTAAAAGAGGGAAAGGGATAGCAATGGCCAAGGGCACAAATCGGTAAAGTAGAAAATGATAATTGTAATATCTAATCACATTGTTCTACTCTTCATACAAAATGGCCTAGAAATAAGTAGTGATGATTTATTATTGCCAGAGTAGGCCTTTCTATTATTATTCTTAGCCACGAAACATGAGCATGAAGGAGAGGATGGTTATTTATGGTAGTTAGTTTGAAGTGCATGCTCAATCTACTATAAAAATTCCATGATTAAGTCTGGGATGTTTTGTGTAGTTTATAGCTGCCATGCCATCTCGTCATCACCATCTCCTAGCTAATCTAAGATAGCTTATACATAACTCCACTTCACCATATATGTATGTATGGGTAAAAGGTTGTGCATCTAACCATTCCATCTTTATTATGTATTAAAATGTATGAATATGAGTTATCTTGTATGTAGACTTGTACATTTATTAATTTTAGTATTAGGTCTCATGGTTTCTAATTTCAATAATTATAACAGGGCACTTTCATAAGCTCATAGTCTGTATTAATGTTCTAGTATTAGGTCTCATGGTGTCTTATTTCAATAATTGTAAAAGGCCACTTTCATGTAATAAGAGTCTCATGACACTTAATAGTTACTTGAGCTTGAAGTTATGGTTTCTTCCTGTTTGTATAACCAAGGGTTTCCCCTTCTTTTGTAACTCATTACTTGATCAATACAATTAACAACCTACATTGCTGAGCTCTTCCTTGATATTATTTGGATGCCTCTAAACATTGTTTTTCCTATTGTTAGTTTCTACTTATTTGGGGTTTATTGTTATTTTATTTCTTCTTGTACTATTGTAGTTGCAATAGTAGTGCAGCTTTGTATGCATACAAATTGGTTTATGAGCTACAAGGCTGAGATTTTGGAAAAATTGATCAAACTTCGAATGTTGATAAATACAAAGAATCATGAAAAATAATCACTTGGTGATTCTAAATGACATTTTTTCACATGACAACTTGCAAGACTAAGGCAGGTCGAGAAAATGATAGCAAGACAAAATGCAATCCCTATGATTTTGAAGGTGATGTTGGAATGCATACATGGATGCGAAAGATCAAATTATCCTTTAAAGTGCACAACACTCATAAAGAGGAATATAAGTTAAGCATTTCCCTTTGCCTATAAGGGTTGATGTAGACAAGGTGTGGAGCTTTCAACATGTTTATAGAGGCAATATCCCAAAATGTCAATGAAAACATCCTAGGACAAACCTTACAATGTTCAACTCATTTTAATGCTCCACATTGATGCCCTTAGATGGGTAGACCTATATTATGATGTATGCCAATGTTTTTATTTGTTTATTATCTTGTTGGGGCTCAAAAAATTTTGATGTAAGGATACCTAATCATGTTTTGTTAGAGTATATGATTATGCAATTGCATGGTTATAATGATGGGTAATGTAATAAAGATGTTTAAATTCTCACATATATATGCGATGCATGATGACGCAGGGGAGGGGGTTAATCCATGTTGAAATATGTAACTTGGTTCGGTCTTCATAATGACATATGTAATAATTATTTTATGTATTTGATGTAAAGAGAAACATAAATTTATTATTATTAAATTCTTGAGGAATGGGTTTCATGCTCAAGGGAAATTTATTTTTAGGTCAAGCATCCGTTGAGTGCTTCTAGGACTTGTCATTTGGTCTACAAGTCAGTTGAGTCATTGTCATGTATGGAAGACTCTTTTGGGCATGTTACATATTGTAAAGAAAATTTATTTGAGTCAAATCTAGAGTCAAAGAGCCTCCAAGGCCTCGTCATAGTGAAAAGAACAAGTCGACCTCTATGAGAGGATAAGTCAGCCTAAAGCTATCAATTCGACCTAGAGAAAGAACTATATATAAGAAAGACTTCGATATCACTTGAAGGACTTAATCCATGTTAATGACCAAGCCTTAAAGTATACAATTTTCTACGATTTTGATATATTGAGTTTTCTAGCTAGATGCAAATAAGTCTTGAGTCTATCTATGTATCGTAGACAGGTTGTTCTGAAGCTTATTAACAAATTTAATTTCATTTGGTTGCTGCAAGATTTGATTCTTGAGGTAGTATGGTTGAGCATGGTGATTGATCATTTAATATCGTCATGATGTCTCGACACCTTTGGTGACATAAGAGAACCTTTATTTGAAAATAACATTTATAGTAATCTTGTGGATAGATAATAATGAGACTGTCAAGGGAAGTAATCTATAGACTGTGAACTATGTGTCAGTGAGTGACCCTGTTTCACATTTGTATACTAATGTTTAATTACAACATGACAGATCTTGTTTTTGTCACAATAACCTTGGCATCTGTATTGCAGCAATATTCTCTATGACATGGTGACAATGATCCCCTTTTGTGAACACTATTGAAGATTCATCTTGAGGTTTTTGAGTATATTTGTTACAGTAATTATGACTGAAGATTCATCTTGATGTTGTCAAGTATAGTTGCTACAGTAACTATAACTATATCTCCAGTGCTTCCAAATGGGCCTTGAAATTTCTGGTATCATTTTGAAAACACATTCTTGTCTTAAGCTAGTGAATATTGTGCTTATTAATTCTTCTCCAATCCAACCAAGATAGTGTTGTGACCCCATAGATCCCTCCAAATGTGAAATACCATCTTTGAAAGATGCTTACTGAAAAACTTGGGGGTAGACCTACGTAGCATGTTGATGTTGGGAAGGTTCATAAACCATAGCCACATAATACCATCTATTTGAACTTGGGGGAAACTGTCTACAATGCTTACAAAATATTTTTGATAATCCTAAAAACAAGAAATCTACTGGTAAAAGATCTCTAAAGCACATTACCAAGGTTAAAAACCCATTAATGCCATCCACATGGGTCATTTCCAAATGATGTCTTAATAAAATATACCATGGGGCTCTCATTAAAACACTTAAATTAAAAACAACAGAGAACAATTTTTTTTTTCATTAAAGCAAGGGGAGGGTCTCATAACTCTCATCCTCACCTTGCCTTTTATTCTCTATATAACTCTTTGAAACTGTAACTTTTTTTGTTCCACCTTAATAAGACACTAGTTTGAGTACATGAGGTTGTAGTTGGATTTTTGAACAAGAAGCTTTCAAAGGGAAGAAGGTCTAGACTTGTGATTGAACACTTTATTTGGTGCAAACATATTCATAAAGATTGATCAATTGATTTTTCATCATCATATAGATCAATTTATATGTCATTTTATAGACATGCACATAATCAATCTTCCTAAAACATTGTTTATCTTTGTATTCCTTGGACCATTAAATGCCACAAATCATAGTGAGATGTTCTTGAGTGTGGATTGAGTAATCACATTGTGGGAATACTAATATGCATCTCTTATGTATATCACAAGAAAAAAGGTGAATTGTAGAATGCATGTGGGGTCATAAGAGAGGCATCATGTCATTATGTTAAGGATATAAATATAAAGGGGTGTAAAAAATGTGAATGAAAAAATAGATACCTACAATATCTAGTGAAAGTAGGGGTTTTTTAAATTGGGAAAATGCAATGAGTTAGTATTGGTAGGGGGTTAAATAAAGTGATTTTTAGAGGTATTTTCCAATATGTATTCAAATTAAGGGTATTGTTTAGTATGCCACACACACATGTGCTATGCCATAAGTTAATTGAGTGACGCCCCTGTGGTTTTGACCTATAAATAAACTCTCTTGAGCATGAAACCCATGCCTTAAGACTTACAATAATAAATTTATTTGTCTCTTTTCATTAAATACATAAAATAATTATTACATATGTCATTATGAAGACTGAACCTAGTTACATATTTCAACAAATATATCACAGCTAGAGTAGCAAAAGGATGAAGACTCATTTCACCTCTCCTCCATTTTTCAAATTCCTCTATGTCAAGATGATGTTTCTAAATTCTTGGTTGATCAAGGATATTTTGATAGTGGCAATCAATTTAATGAAACAAAATATCTTAACCAAGATAAGGTCTTTGGAAATCATCACCCAAATGACCATAACTCCATTACTACACATGGTGATGAGTGCCCAAGTACATTAATGGATGATATCTTATCTCTACAAGAAGACTTGGATTTAAAACCTTGATCTGGAATATAATATGATCATAGAATAATTTCTCATAGAAATTTCTTACTCAACTCACTAGCTCTTGTGTCGAGATGTGCATAATAAATCAACTCATATGTCATGTTCTTCTAATTCACATTCTGATGAATTAGATCTCAATTCTACACAGGGTGGTAATGCTACTCATGATGAAGAATATGATGTGGTAATTATTGAACACATTTCTTAAATTTTGGGTAATATATTCAATGGTTTTGATAAATCCAATGAATCTGTTGATTCCAACAACTTTCATCTGATTCATAATGATTTTGCTGAAATACTTGATGATAGATGTATTCACAATAATGTTGACCTGACCAAGATTTCAAACTTTAATCATTCAACACTCGAAATTTTATGGAATTGTTAGGAAGTTAAGACACTTCACCTTTAGTTGATGGTTATATTAGGTTCTTGTGATCCTGGTGAGTTCCCTAGACTAGGTCATATCCAGATATTCTCACATAATTATTTTCTTAGCATTTTTTCACTATATGTAGGTTCACTCTTGAAGCATGAAAGATATATTTTTCAATTGGATGAAAGATTCATGTTTGGCTAACTCTTATTCATGCAAATCCCTTGTATCAAACCGAGGGTTGGAGAGCATATATTTCACAGATGTACACAACTTTGAAACTTCCCTTTCATGTTATTGCCAACTAAAAGATTCCCCCTGTCGAAATCTTATAATAATGATCAGTTTCTTATCTCTCTAGTGTATGTTATGAAGTTAATCATTTTTCTTGCACAATCAATCCTCTTGAGTGTAATTCAATTCTTGAATCATATGATGGAGCTAAGCCCGTATGATGGAAAAATAATTTCTTACGTTGATGTGAATACTGAATTCTATTTGACACATGCTTCTAATATTTTTTTTCAGTCTCGTATCCTAATTGGTTTCCTATATTTACGATGCCAACACTTGTTTTTAATTCCAAAAGATTTCATATTGTTGGTCTAGTATATTATTAGATAAAAAGAGAACCAATTGAGAACTTTATATTGCATTTCACCAATATGATCATAACACTGGTTCTAAAAAAAATCACTCAATTAATCATTTTCACACTATCACATATGATGATAGTTTTTTTACATCGATTGATCTTGTTGAGCTCATTGATCTTTATTATTCATCATTTCATTTCTTAGATTCTTTTCATATAGTTGAGGTACTTCAGCTTTTGCTGATGGTTATGGAAAGCCTTCACGATCTTGATAAGTTTTATGAATGATATCATGTTATGTTTTATTTGTGATACTCTCCCCATGATATGATTGTGTTGATTAGAATTTCATATTTCAAAGAATTTCAGGGTTTTCAAATTATTTATTTTTAATATCACGATCCAATCATTGAATGGTTATAAGAATTGTTCTTGGAAAGCTCTGTTGCTAATAATAAGATTATACCTTTCTTGATGTTTGATAAGACTGAAAGCATATACTAATGTATAGTCATGAGCAACCTTCAAGGTTTGTAAGATTATTATTCTAACTAGCAAGGTAAAGTTGCATACTAGTTAAAGCAAGTTGTTATATCACACTTTTATGCCTATAGACGTGATCTTCATCTTAATGTGCAAGCGATTTAGATAAGTACTTTTATTGATGCACATTATTTTATATTGCCACTAATTATTTATATATTTCCATTTGCAGGTAAGGAACAACTCCTATGACTACATTGGAAATGTGACTTTACATGATCATGACCTTCTAGTTAGATAGATTAGAGTTTAGGTTTATTTGCATCCTAGTTACTTTTGCATTGCATTCCAACACTTTTCTTTCATTCCCCTTCTCATTTGAGTTTCGTTCTTCAAATTCCATTTACCAATATTTACTTTTCTTTCTTATTTTTTGTCTTTTATGTCATGCCATTTTTTCTTTTGTGTCTTTTTTCATGTTTTGTTTTAATAATACCATGTATGCAAGTTTCCATGTTTAACTCTGAGAGAATTTTGAAATGGAACTATGACAACTTACAATGTTTGGTTAAATTTATCCACCTTCTTTGTTTGGACCTAAAATTAAAATTCGATAATGCAAGGATGGAAAATATGACTCATTCCAACTCGTATCTATAATAGCATTTTTTTTCTTGAATCAATCATTTATATGAATTGGTTTTAACATGTCAACTCAATCGAGTAGAGAAGGGAAAAGAGAAAAATTAAGCAAGCAAACAAATTTCATAGGTATATGCATAAGAGTCTATGTAAAATCAGGAATAAACTCTCTTGTTTATAAAATAATTTTGGATCCCTCTTCTACCCTTGGTGAAATAAATGTCGATTAAATGCCAATGAAAAAATTTAATAAAACAAAAAAGGGAGAAAGAATATAAAGGCTTCTTGTGCAAAGAGGTGAAGAAAGCAAATTCACTGGGGTATTGAACATGCTTGTGTGATTTCTTGAAGTGACTCTACTAGGGTACTGAATAAGGTTGTTAACAGTGGAGTAACACCAGAGATGATACTAAAAATTTGAATATCTTAAACTTGTGAAACTTATATAATCCTTCTTCCTAATAAAAAACATTAAAGTTTGAATGGTCTAGTGAAATGTTTTTATCCAACAAGAGGAATAGAAGGGAATGCATCTTTAACCAGCCTATGTAAGGAAGCTAGGGAGATCAATAGGATGATACAATACTTCTTGAAGTCTAGACTTTGCGCATGATGCTATACCTAAACATAGAAGCTATGTTTCTTCTAGTGTGTTGCCAAGTGTTGTAACTATTACAACCCCCCTCCAAATTTTTCTTCCGTTCAAATTTCGGAGCCCCCTTGTGATCATGTCATCTGTCATTTTGAGTCATTAATTTCATGCTTGGTCATTTTTTCTAAGTGTTTAAGTCTTTACTTTATATGCCCATCTCTTGATGACTTCACAAGCACACATGCTAAGATAAGCTAAGCACACTTCATAGTGATAGTGTTGCGAACTTTTTGTTAGCATTCAATGCACAGTCCTTTCCAACAGTGAATGTGCAGTAATTACCATCAATGGTTGTATAATACCTACCAACTGTGATTGCAAATTTATCATTGGAAGTGATTTCACAATTCCTAGTGACAGTGTAAGGGAATCCTCTACACACAGTGATTGTACACTCTAAGAGTATGGTTCTTAAGGTCAGTACTATCACAACTCTTAGTGGCAGTCAATTTACTCTTGATTCCTACTTTCCTGGCATGTACTAAGCGCACTCACAAACACTAACCCTAATTGCATTTCTACTCTCTCTATATAAATATTCCACCTCAAATCTCATCTCACATTCAACTTTCGATTTTGAGTTCTGCACCCTTTGGGAGCATAAGGAGCATTTTGTCAATTGTGGATGCAAGTGCGCCATCATCTAGGTAAGTTTCTCAATTGTCAAGTTTTCTTTCGCATATACCATTTTTGCTTTCTCTTTCTTTTGCAAGTGTCAATTTTTCCTGGTTTCATTCTTGCATATGTCACTTGTGCTTTATTTTGTTTTCGCATGTGTCACTTTCAAATATCCCAAGATCACCTTGGCACACATTTTAGAGGAAGCTCCAACACACACTCTTTCACTATTTGATGTTATCTTTCATAAGAACATGTGTTGGACACTCTCCCATAGCATAGTGCATCTTTTGATTGCAATCAACACTTGTGTCGTAAAGGATTACATCTTAATCATCACACTTGGAGATACGTGCCATTTTATTGTAACTTCAATGTATGCATGTTGGTTTTGGATATTGTGCATATCATTGACATGTGTTTGATTTTCAATGTGTGACTGATCATGTTTGGGACCTGTTTGTATGCTCTTGCTTTCTCCTTCTTGTCTCATTGATATAACACTTAATCAATTTCTGGATTCTTCATTGTCCTCATCAATTTTTGGATTCTTCATTGTCCTCACATCATGCAAGGGTTATGAACACCTTTAACCTTCAATAAAGTAATGAGAATATTGTGCAATTTCAATCTTGATTTATGACCCTCTTACTTCTTAAACTTTCCCTATGTGCTCATCTTGAGGACAACTTCCTTCACATTGTGCATTGTGGATCCCTAGAGCATAGTTACTCAACCCTTGTTGTTAACACTTACCCACTGTGCAAAGCCTTGATCAAACCTACCTTGTGTTTCACATTGATCACTCCTAGTTGACAATGCGATCTTCTTTAAGACCTTGCAATGATAACCTGCACAATACCAAGGCCTCCCTTCCTTCATTGTGTTTTTAGGGTTCCTAGGGAAATCTTTTTTGAGATTTGGTAGCTTGTGAAGTACTACAAGCCCTAGGGTTCGGGGTTTGGTGGTTGGAGTGCCATACAAGTGGTTTGTGTACTTGGAACCCACAGTTTGGGATTTTCACCCAAGCTGGTGGGTGTGGAACCATGAGGGGTTTCGATGACTCTTAGAGGAGAAAGGGGCAGTGAAAATCATTGAAATTTGAGTTGTCTAACATAAGATATTAATTTTTGAAGTTTTTTGTGGGATTTCACAAGGAGATTTCAATTCATACTAGTGTTAAGAGGCCTAATGATAGGCTAAAAGCCCTCCTGGACCTTTTTTTGAAGCCCTTATTTTTGGTATAAATATAAGGTGAGTTGGGAAGCATAACACACATCAAAAAGTGGATATTTCTCATAGAAAACACATTTGAAGCACCCAAGTTCAAGTAGGAGGCTATACATATTGGTTTGAGACTGTTGTGTATGATTTTTGTGTCTCTTATAAGGTTGTGGAGATAGAGGAGGTTATCGTTGTTGTTAAGGGTTGTTTGGATGGTGTTTTGGGGCAGCTTTGCATGGGTTTTCTCTCCTACAGGAAGGTCGTAACTTTGGATGTAAGTTTCATATAGGTCATAGGAATAATATATCTTATACAGGTGGGCTATAAGGTCGCGATTGGTTGTATAGGTGGGCCATAGGCATAATCCCTTGTATAAGTGTGGTAGGAGGCTTGATCGAGGGATGTTATTAGCCCAAATATGTAATAGTTGTGAGCATAAGGTATTTGGAGGGAGGCCACAACCTTAGAGAAGGTCTGGAAGTGAAGGAAATGAGTTGTAGCAACTTTCAAATAGCCCTAAATAGGCGAACCAGGTCTATAGTAAGTACATCATCACTTGATGACATGAGTCATGTATGTTAGTGATGTGTTTGTGTTGAGTTGTATGGTAGTTGGATGGCGAGTTATATTTTGGACAAGTGTATTGGGAATTTGTGGTCTGTTGTAGGGTAGTGTGAAAGTGCCCAGGTTGGAGCCCTAAGTACAACATATTGATGGAAAAAAGTGGATATTAGGAAGAGGCATATTTTAGGAGCTCAAGGTCTATCCAACTAGGAGTAGTTGTTGATAGCCCATGTTGATTGTTGGAGAAGCGAAATTTGATGATGATACATGGAAATCATCTTGCCCTATGTTAGTCATCATTGGAGCAGTACAGGAAGAATATAGTGGGAATACAAGTCCCAAAAGACTAAGGAGTAGTGGTGGGTAGAAGTCTCAAAGTGTTGTTTTTGTAAAGGATGAAGGAGTAGCTAGTGAGCGTGAAGACCCTATGTGTTGATGATAGATGGAATCATGGAAAATTTTAAGGATGGAAAATTATTTTGAAGTTTAAAAAATTGGCGAATCTCACTAGTCCCTAATATGAAAACTATAAAATGTTTATTGATGTATTTTTAAAATTATTCAAATTTATAATGATATGATATATATTATCTATATAACGTTGGCGATTTTTAAGGTAAAATAATTTTATATTATAAAATTTGGGCGAATCACTTTTATAAAAAAATGGAAATTGGCGAATCTTTTTTTTGGAAAAACCATGGAGAATTAGCCCTCCTGCGAATATTAGCCCCTAAAATCTTCCATGGATGGAATTATGATCAACTAGATTGTATATTGTAGAGAACGATTTGAGTGGTCTAAAGGAGTTTGTGCATTGATAGAGGAATTGTTTTAGAACGAAAGTGAAGGACCCATAGTGTATATGATACAAAAAATTAGTTTTGATTTCATGCTACATTAGCTAGATCGTCAGTGTATATATTATTTTGTATTCTTGTACTAGTGGATATTTGAGGGCCATTATTCCTGGTACGGGATTCCTAGACTATTATATTATTTAGTTGGATTAATATAACACATATTGGGTTATTGTACATATATTTGTATATTTTGTGCACTAGCTGTATATTTACTTGGTTTGGTAGTGTCAGTGATTTAAGATTCTATCCTAGACACTAGTATCGTGGAAAAAAAAACACGGTATCAGAGCTAATTTTAAAGGCCAATCAATCATAGCATGCACAACAAATTATAGACTAAGAAGGAGTTGGTCACATTGTTGGTGAAGCGATCACAACAATGTCAAAGTTGTAGGTTGGTATTCGGTATGAGGACAGGTTGGAAGGGTTTTCCAACTATAGTCCATGGAAGGAAAGGATCAACTTGGTCTTGCAGGTCAACAATATTTGGGAATGCGTTGAGAAAGAAATAAAAAATCCAACTAACCCTAAGGAGATGGAACTGTACAAGGATATGGATATGAAGGCAAAATTTATCATACTTTGTAATATTCCAAAACGGAAATAGCAGGAATACAAGATATAATAATGTAAAAAATAGAAAATTTGATCATGACATAAGAGGGATCAATATGCAGCCATAATTTTATTAATATATCAGCAACAATATACAAAAATATCTTGAGGGACAAGCCACTCAAGCAATAAGAACAATCCTCCAATTATCTGAACAATCACCACATGAGTTGTTGCAACTGTATAGAATGTTGGAGAGCAGTGAAAACGTTGTCTATATCAGTGTAGCTACTGCTGTAAACATACATAAATGATATATGGCTGATAGAAACAAAATAAATGCCCAGGAAATAAGATATGGGCTCTAATACATGATTTCTAGCTAACCCGGAAAAGATTGCTAGAAATACCAAGAAATATACAATGTGACAAATAACCCTGAGGTTGAGATGTTACTACAAAATGGATCTGAATAAAATGAGGCTATGACAGATCTGAAATGATTATTTCCTCCTCCAATAGTATTTATAAATAGAAGGTTGATCCCTCTACTCAGAAATAGACCCTCCTGATGAGCTCAATGAACCCTCCCATCAATTGCCTCCAAAAATAACGTAGTTCAGAATTGTGACTATGCTGTGAGAGATGGTAGATGGTTGGCCTGATGCCAAAGGTGTGAAAATATGCCCAGGATCCCTCCTTGTTGATCCTCCAATGGATAGGCTACCTCTCCACTGAAAAACAAGCCTAGAAATATCTCTATGTGATCCTCCTTTACTGCACCCTGCAACACAACCTAGCTCTAAACAGAAACTGCGTTGTAGCTGAAGGAGGTTGCTTGGCCAGAATTCTAGAATGAGGAAATGCAGCTCAAACAATCTCTCCTTCCCTGAGGATGAGGTAGGGATTCCCGATCAGGAACACCCTTGTGCTAAACAACACAACAACCCTGCTAAACAGCAAGAGGAAGCAAAAGTCTAAACAGAACAATATCAAATAATAATCTCAAAAACATGAATAAAATGGTTTCCATCCCCTCCATATATAGCATGAGAGCCTACTCACATTGGGTCCCATCCATACTTTCCACCAAACTCATGCAAGTTTTCCTCCACTAAAACTGCGATGTCTCATCATAAAGGCCACTCCTCCATGACAGTGCTATTGACTTGGTCAAAGCTGACTGAATCAACATGATCTAATCCTTGTTCACACCCAAAGGTGCTTAATCCAACTGCTTATTCTTCCTCCTTTCACATTAGGAGTGTTATTATTTCACCTAAAGAAGTTTATGGGACTCCCTACCCATTTATTCATCTACCTAGTGATAAAACAAACTATAATATTCCATTTAGATGTAGGCTAAATATTTTGGAATATTGTACTCCTCCCCTCCAAAATGTTGCTTGTCCTCAAGAAACTGTAAAGGTGGAGAAAAATTCCTCCCTTCCTCTTCTTGTGGCCTCCTCATCAATAGTTCCCACCACAGCTCAACATAATCTGCAATGAATCTGCCCTCCAATGGTTCCTCCCAAGTATGCAAAGCCAAATGGTGTACATCATGAGAAAGTGGAAGGTGTAAGTGGAAACATTATTGTTGTCCAATGGCATCCTCAAGGTAGGAGTGATGATAAACATAGGGAATCTCATCCCCAATGAGATTCTCCCCTACCCATGCTATCATCCACATGAAATGAGCCATTCTAGGTAGCTCATCAAAGAAATCATCAACCCCTGGTTTATGCAATGTATTGGAGTTGCATGGAGAGATTAGATTTTTCCACCCAAGTTTTTTCTCTGCATTTATGGTAAGTATGGGGCTATTTCTGATCTTGGGCTGAAATTTCATGGCCTCCAAGAATGGCCCAAGTTACCCCACCAAAAAAATCAGCCATGAAGTGCCTCCTCCAAGAACTCAAGTTCTCCAAATGGCTCCTCCCACATGAAGAAAAGAGATGTAGTGTGGCAATCATGGTTTTCCCATTGTTTCTCATGAAACATGCAACATGTACAGTAGGGATAATCATTCTCCCAATGGGCACCTCAACTCTTGTGCCACTCTCCCAACCAAGCTTCCCATAAACATAAGAACATCTCCAACATATGGAAGCAAAAGCAAATGAAAACAAGTTTCCATATGACAACCGGGAGGTGGATCATAGTTCCACATATGGAACTAGCGTAGTACATCCCTTTCCTTCCTCAAAACAAACAATAACAAGTGTCTTCCCAGCCACTTGTTTGTTGCCACAACCATCCTACAAGATAGGATCATGAAAATAAAATATGGTGTCAATGGTGCACACCAAGAATCATGTGGTATCCCCCACAAACCACCAATAGCATGGCCAACATCAATGCTGAAAATGGCCTCAAGTACATCAAAACATAACAGAAAAGAAGGGATAATCCTCCTTGGTACAACATGATGCTCATATAAAGTAAAGGAGTATAAATCATAATGCAAAATTGTACCTTCTCTACCATGTACTTTGGTCATTGAGTTGAAATGGCTCAACTAAAAGCTCTCCCTCACCCCCAATGAGTAGGGAAGTGGCTGTGACATCCTCTCCATCACCATTTAGGCTATGCATCTCTCCATATTTTGATATATATCCTGTTGGATTCCCTCCCAAGTTAACTCCTCCATCAAAGAATGAAATGCATCAAAGTGCATGGAAAGAAAGTCCACATGTGCTTTATGTAGTAGCTTCCTCTTAAGCTCAAAAAATCTATTCAATAATACTTTTCCATAAGAATAGATGACCTATCCAACCACCATGTATCTATCTTCTCCCTCTGGGTCATCAAGAATCATGCAAGCACCAATATCCTTGGAGTACTCTACCAAGAGTTGAGATCTCCAATATGGATCAATCCTCCTAAGAGACAGTGTTGAAGATCTGAAATGTGAAGCTCCTCACATGCTATTGTCTTCTCCTTTGACATCCCTCATGCCAAATTCATCCTCCAAAATTTTTCCATGCCCATCATTTTTTTTAGTTTCTCATGCTCAAATTGAAGTGGTGACCTTTGGAAGTTGGCATCCCATGAGAAGCTACCATCCAAAAAGAACCTCCTGATCTTGGTCAAATTAAGCATGAGTGGCCTCCATCTACTCCAATGTATGGAGGATTCCTTCCTCAAAGGAATTATCCTCTGTTTCTCCAAATCCATGGAGAATCTCTCTTGCACCATGAAGGTGCCATCCTCCATCATTGCAACAACTTTTGTCAGCGCAGAATATGTAGTGAGAGTGGGTGATGCTGAAAATGGGAGAATGTCTTCCTCCTCCTTGAGTCTACCCCAGAATATATGTGCTGTGCTAGACTCCTCCAAGGTCTTCACCCCTCCAGAATATAAGAGTGGTGGACCAAATAGCAAGATTTATCTCACCAACTCTAGATCTGGTGGCCTCCCAAGTGGAATGCCCCCATATAGTGAGACATCAAAATTTGAAGTGGACTGTATATATGAGTGAACTGATTTTTCCCTCTCTTCACTACAAAATACAGTCTCCCTATTTTGTGCAGAAACCTCCTAAAATAGATAAGGGTGAATGATCATCATCCCTTGATTCCGATCCTTCCTTTCTTCCATCTCACAATCCACAAAAACTGATACATGTTTCTCTGGAATTGTGCTTTGGTTCCCACATGTTAGATCATTTGGAACTCCTTGCAAAGACACAAGGGATTCCCTATTGGTATCAATGGCTCCCTTTCCACCTCCATGTGGTGATGGATCTTCTCCCAATGGTACAACGTTGTTATCTCTTCTTTGCTCATCTTCTTCATCAGTATTTGAGAATGCCTCATCATCAATGAGAGACCCTTGATCCTGGTCTTCCCTTGAAGGAGGAGCCTCCATGTCTTCATCTATAGAAGAGGGCTCATCAAGAAGTGGGGATCTTGTCCTTGACAAGGCATCATGTATGTTTTTATCCCCCTCAACAGAAATATGGAGTGGAGTTGGAAAAATAGATCTCTCCAACTAATACAAAGATTTTGAGTTTTTGCGTTCAACAAAATATGTTTCACAATGTTTAATATTAAATATTTTCATTAATTTCTTAGTGAACCTAGCATAAGTGTTTACATTTGCATGATTAATGAATCAGAACTACAAAACCACCAATCATGGTCCATAACTTTGAGGTGTAGCGCTGCTACTCTAATGGCCTCCTTTTATGAAACTTGGTGTAGCTGGAAATAGGAATCTAGCTCCTTCACCTAAGCTTTGGCTATGCACTTTGCTGATCCATCAAAGTTAGATAGAAATATTCTACCTCTCTTGCTTCTATTATAGTGGCGGGACCTTCTGTCTTCCTTTAGTTGGCAAAACCCTTGGAAGTCCAAGTGCTTTTTGAATCTCCATGATTGAGACTCATACTCCCGAAGATAGTCGCTCAAGGTCTCCTCCCTTGGTGCATCTTCTTCCTCCATCCTTCTTGTAGTAAATGTGAGCAATAAACTACACTGTGGATCTGCATGTGTGGCTGAATTCTCACATCCATCATGTGAATATCTAGGGCTTGCTCCACTTTCAAACCCACTTGGAATTTTTCTTCACCTTTGACCTTTCATCTCCTTGAGATCTTCTTTAATATTTTTCACAGTTTGGAAAAGAAGTTGGGAGATCCTCTCTTCCTTAATTTCTCCAAATAATGGAGTCTTTCCTTTTTTTATTCTGCACATCTTCTCTTTTCTGTGAGAAGAAGAATCTCCTTCTAATGACATAATGTCTTGAATGCACAGGCTAAGCCAAGATTATGCTCCGATACCACTGTAATATTCCAAAATGGAAATAGTAACAATACAAGATATAATAATGTAAAAAACAGAAAATATGATCATGACATGAGAGGGATAAATATGCAACCATAATTTTATTAATACATCAACAAAAATATACAAAAATATCTTGAGGGACAAGCCACTCAAGAAATAAGAACAATCCTCCAATGATCAGAACAATCAGCACATGAGTTGTTGCAACTCTATAGAATGTCAGAGAGCAGTGAAATGTTGTCTATATCAGTGTAGCTGCTGCTATAAACATACATAAATGATATATGGCTGATAGAAACAAAAGAAATTCCCAGGAAATAATATGTGGGCTCTAATACATGATTTCTAGCCACCTGGAAAAGATTGCTAGAAATACCAAGAAATATACAATGTGAAAAATAACCCTGAGGTTGATATGTCACTACAAACTGGATCTGAATAAAATGAGGCTATGACAGATCTGAAATTATGATGTCCTCCTCCAATAGTATTTCTAAATAGAAGGTTGATCCCTCTACTAAAAAAGAGACCCTCCCGATGAGCTGAATGAACCCTCCCAACAATTGCCTCCAAAAATAACGCAGTTAGGAATTGTGATTGCACTATGAGGGATGGTAGATGGTTGGCCTGATGCCAAAGATGTGAAAATATGCCCAGGATCCCTCCTTTTTGATCCTCCCATGGATAGGCTATCTCTCCACTAAAAAACAAGCCCAAAAATAACTCTATGTGATCCTCCTTTGCTACACCCTGCAACACAACCCAGCTCCAAACAGAAACTGCGTTGTAGCTGAAGAAGGTAGCTTGGTAAGAATTTCAGAATGGGGAAATTCAGCTCAAAGAACCTCTCCTTCCCTGAGGATGAGGTATGGATTCCCGATCAGGAACACCCTTGTGCTAAACAGCACCGCAACCCTGCTAAACAGCAAGAGGAAACAAACATCTAAACAGGCCAATATCAAATAATAATCTCAAAAACATGAATTAAAATGGTTTCCATCCCCTCCATATATAGCATGAGAGCCTACTCACATTGGGTCCCATCCATACTTTCCACCAAGCTCATGCAAGTTTTCCTCCACTAAAGTTGCGTTGTCTCATCATAAAGGCCACTCCTCCATGACAGCGTTGTTGAATTGGTCAAATTTGACTGAATCAACATGATCCAATCCCTATTCACATCCAAAAGTGCTTAATACAACTGCTTATTCTTCCTCCTTTCACATTAGGAGTGTTATTATTTCACCTAAAGAAGTTTATGGGCCTCCCTACCCATTTATTCATCTACCTAGTGATAAAACAAACTATAATATTCCATTTAGATGTAGGCTAAATTTTTGGAATATTACATACTTGATGGTGTGAATGACTACTTAATACCTCATTTGTCCAATAAGAACATTAGACATGAGATGTGGGAAGATATTTAAAGTTTGTTCCAGAATAACAATGAGAACTGGGTGTTGGTATTAGAAGATAAGTTGAAGTCCACCAAGATGATACATGGTGAAGGGGTGACTTCATATCCAACGACGTTCTCTCGAGTAAAATATGAGTTTGGCATTGTTGATATCACTATTTCATATCCTGGGATGGTACGGATTTCCTTGAAGGAGTTTAATCTAGAGTTGAAGCCATTCATCAAGGAGATTGTTTCCAAGGACAAGTTACCATATTGGTGATAGGATGTGGGATGACTTCATTCAGGAAAAGTTGCTAGACGAGGATCTTCATCCGAAGAAGCATGCTTGTGATGATGATGTGGCACTCGAAGCAAGAATTAAGGGCAAGAAAATGAAGGAATTGAGTAAGATCTAGTGTTTCAACTATGGCAAGATGGGTCATTTTTCGACGAGATGTTCGATGAAGAAGAAGGGAGAGGACAAGAAGAAGAAATGGAAGTAGGTCGCAGGTGTCACCACTTTTTTGAGATATATGATCTCTCAAGTAGGTTGGATAAGGATGAATTTTCCTTGATATCTCATTTCTTGCAGGGTACCATCGACAAGGATACATGGTAAGTGGACAATGGAGTGTCGAAGCATATGACATGGTCACATGAAGTATTCGAGACTCTAGCTAGATGAGACTCAAAGTTGCGCATAGTGTTGGGTGACAAGAGTGAGAAAGAGATTAGAGGATTGGGAGTTGTGCTATTCATGATGGAGTCAAGAAATATGATGCGAGTTTAGGAGATATTGTTTGTACTAGGACTCAGATATAGCAAGATGTATGTCTCAGAGATCGAGTAGAATGGGTTTGAGGTCTTGTTCCAGGATGGGAAGGCAAGAATCAAGACTAGAGGCTCTAGCTTCGCAGGTTTCATGATTGGAGTTAGAGAGAATGGTATATACAGGTTAATGGGAAAGATTATAAACCACGGGAAGAAGAAGAAGGAATACTAGGTGTAGGTTCAAAAGAAGCAAGTGCATGTGTAGGCTTCATAGGAGTAGGTGTAGGTTCTAGAGAAGAAGGCTTAGGTTCTATAGGCTCTGAGGGAGTTGAGTTCTATGAAACTGCAGAAGTGTCCTCAGACACACAACTTTATTGATCAAGAAAAAAGATTACATAGAAAATTACAGGAGTTTACACACGTAAACTCACACTCTCACATTCTCTCATTACACACTCCAATGAAAATAGGAAACTAACCTATTTATAAGCTCTATGTTCTAACTTAATCTAGTTATGGATCACTTGGAAAATAAACAAGTGTCCATTTACAATAAATGAGCTTCTAACCACTCTACTAACTTCACTCCTAACTTAGAGCCTAGGAAACAACTCTTTTCTAGAGTCCTAATTTTTAATAACAAATTTCTATTTCTAAATATCTCAAAGATTTATTAAATATTCTAGAATAATAATTATTAATTTAATATCTTAAATTAATAATTTTTTTATTCAAACACTATAACCTATGATAAAATTTATTTTGGATCATCTAACATTCCCCCCTATGATCCAAAGATACATTACAACAAATACCAAGTTCATCCCTAAACTTAGTAAACTTTATTCTGCCAAGAGGTTTTGTGAAAATGTCGGAGGTCTGATCTTCTGAAGGGCAAAACATTGGCTTGATGACGTCCTTTTCAATGGGAGATCTGATATGATGATACTTGGTGTCCACATGTTTTGTCTTTGAATGAAAAACTGGATTCTTGGCAAGCTTTATTACTGATTGATTGTCGATGAATAATGAAGTAGCTTCTGCTGGAGGAATCCCCAAGTCCTTTAAAACTCGACGTAACCAAACAATCTCACATGCTGCTTCCCATGCTGAAATGTACTCTGCTTCTGCTGAAGAAGTGGCCACTGTAGTTTGCTTCTTGCAACTCCAGGAAACTGCAGTTGTCCCCATGTTCATTAAGTAACCTGAGGTTGATGCCCTGTCATCAATACTGCCAGCAAAATCGGCATCTGAAAATCCACCAAGTACAAAATTTTTAGTCTTTTTGTAAAGAAGACCAAAATATTTTGTTCCTTGGATATATCGAAGAACTCTTTTGGCTGCATTCCAGTGGTTGTCTAGTGGTTCTTGCATAAAACGTGAAATAATACTGACTGCATAAGATAGATCAAGATGAGTGGTTTTCAAATAAATCAAGCTTCCAATCAACTGTCTGTAAGTTGTGCTATCCACCTTTTCCCCCCCTTCAAATTTTGAAAGTTTTAAGTTTTGTTCCATAAGGGTAAGGACAGGCTTACAATCCTGCATTCCAAATCGCTGAAGAATTTCTACTGCATATTTACTCTGGGAAATGAAGATCTGATGTGGACATTGGAATACTTCAACTCCAAGATAGTTGTGAAGTAGTCCCAAATCTGTCATCTTAAAACCTGCATGTAACTCCTTTTTCACCTGTTCAATGTGATCATCATTGTTTCCTGTGATGATCAAATCATCGACATACATAATGAGAATGACAAGATATTTTCCCTGTTGACGCACATACAAAGTATCATCAGATTCATTGCGATGAAAACCAACTTTTCGAATTCATCCATTTTGGCATACCAAGCGCGGGGAGCTTGTTTTAATCCATATAAAGCCTTGGTTAATTTGCAGACTTTATGTTCTTGCCCTTCAACTTAAAACCCTGGTGGTTGTGTCATATATACATCTTCCTGTAAGTCCCCGTTGAGAAAAGCGTTTTTGACATCCATTTGATGAACTTTCCACCCTTTCTGAGCTGCTAAGGCAAGTGTGAGGCGGATGGTGTTCCATTTAGCCGTGGGAGCAAGGTTTCCTCATAATCAATCCCTTCCTGCTATGCAAAACCTTTAGCAACAAGGCGTGCTTTATACTTGTCAATATCACCATTTTTCTTTTACTTAATTCGATAAACCCATTTGCATCCAATAGGTTTAACATGCTGAGGACAATCAACAAGTTTCCAAGTGTTGTTGTCTTGAACTGCCTGATATTCATCAACCATTGCTTGTTACCATGCTTTATGTTTTACTGCCTCTTGAAAAGAAGAAGGTTCAGTAAAATCATTTGCTATCAAAGAAAAATTTCCTTCATTTCATTTTGATGTCCTTGTTCCTGTTTTGTTTTGTTCATTAGGCCTTACATCTTTCAATAGTTGAACTGCCCATTTTGGAAGTTGTTGCTCACTTGTTTGAGGTGCTAAGAAGTCTCCATCATTGTAAAGGGGATTAATGTAAACCGATGTTCGTCATTCAGGTGGTGAATCTGGAGAATCACTGTCAGAAGAACTGCTGCTGCTTGGAGACGCTGATGAACTGCTAGAAGACCCAGATGATTTTTTTGAAGTAGATGGACTGGATGACTCATATTCAGAGGAAGGAAAATAAAGTTCATACCAATTTGGTGAAGTTGGTTGACTTTGCATATTTCCTTTCCTTTTACTGCCCTTAGTTTCTAACTTATGAAGAAGACTTTTGATTTCTTCAGCACTCTTACTCTCTGTTTCATCAAAAATGACATCCCTGCTCACAATAAATTTTTCATTGGTCAAAAGACGATACCCTTTCTTTTCATCTGAATAGCCAATCATGGTGCATTTCAAACTTCTTGAATCAAGCTTAGTTCTATTTTCTTTGGGAACTAAGGCATAACAAATGGATCCAAAAACTCGAAGATTTTTAACTTTAGATTTGAAACCGAACCAAGCTTCAAAAGGGGTGATTCCTTCTAAAGAAGCAGTTGGAGATCTGTTTCTTAGATAGACAGCTGTATGGATTTCTTCTGCCTAATATGTTGGACTTAACCCTTTGAAAGTTAACATGGATCTTTCCATGCCTAAAAATGTGCGATTCATCCTTTCTACGACTCCATTTTGCTGAGGAGTGTAAACATTTGTAAGATGCCTTCTGATGCCATTTTCACTGCAATAATTTTTGAATTCATTTGAATTTAATTCTCCCCCATTATATGTCCTGAGAGTACCTATCTTTTCTTTGACCTCATTTTCAACAAGTTGTCGAAAAATTTTAAATTTCTCAAATGCTTCTGACTTGTTTTTCAAGAAGTAAACCCAAGTCATTCTACTGAAATCATCAATAAAGAGAAAGAAATATTTGCAACCACCTAATGAAGTTTGTAGTGGACCACACACATCATTGTGAACTAGTTGTAGAATCTTGTTTGCGTGCCATGTACTTGTTGGAAAACTTTCTCGACTCTGTTTTCCATAAATGAAGGCTTCACATTTTGCATTTTCCTTATTGAAAGTTGGAAGTCCTTTAACCATCCCTTGTTTCTGCAATTGAGAAAGACTATAAAAATTCAAATGCCCATATCTTACATGCCATAATCTTATAGGTGAAATTCCTGTAGTAACTACCCCTGCAAAATCAGAATGCCTTGGAATAACTGTCCCTTTCATCCTTAACAGTTTTCCATCTTCATATCCTGTCATCACTGTTTCGAATTTCTGTTTGACTAAATTAATCTTAACTAAGCCATCTTCCATAATTATTTGATGTCCAGCTTGTCGAATCATGACCAAAGACAACAAATTTTTCTTAAAGGTGGGAACATACCACACATTGGAAATCAATTTTTCTCCAATCTCACGGAGAAAAACTTTGACTACACCTTTTCCATAAGGTGTATTTTTGTATCATCTGCTAGAAAGATGGAATTAAGATGGCACTCTTGAAAATTCCAAAAGAAATCTCGTCTACAGGTCATGTGCTGAGTTGCTCCTGAATCCAAAATCCAAGCATCTTCATAATCACTCTTAATATAAGAGGAAAGTTGGATTGCTGGTGAAGAAGTGAAGACATATTCTGAGTCATTATCATCTTGATCTTGATCATTTGCAAACTGTGCTGAAGGCTGTTGAAACTTAGAAATTTTATTGATAGATGTGCGACAATCTGAAGCATAGTGACCAACTCTGTTACATCGCCTGCAAACAATTTGACTCAAATTGGTGCCTCTTCCTTGAGACTGTCCTCTACCTTGAGACTGTCCTTGACCTCTACTTTGTCATCTGTTTTGAGATTGTTCTCTCCCTGGATTCTATCCCGTGCCTCTGTTTTGATTGTTACCTATGCCTTGAGAATTGTTTCTGCCTGAATTGGAGCCTCTGTTGGAGTTTTTTCCTCTGTGTTGACTGTGACCACGACCTTGCGCTGCTTGATTTTGATTAAAATTACCTTTGCCTTTGTTTTTGGAATTGTCAGCTGAGGAGTTGCTAGTATTGGCTTCTGTGAGAAAAACATCTTCACCAACTTTCTTTTTCTTCCAAAATTTTTTATCATGTTGAGTCAAAATTTCGTGGAGCTCATCAAACTTTATCTTTTCTAACTTCCCAGTTAGCAGTAGAGTTTCCAAAAAATGTGTGTAGGAAGAAGGAAGCCCGGAAATTAAAATTGTGACCATAAAACTATCATCAACTGATTGAAAACCAGCATTAACAATTTCCTACTTAATATTCTTAAGTCTAGAGATGTATTCAAGAATATCTCCTTCAATCAATTTTTGATGCAACAATTTTAATTCTAGGTCAACTCTTTTTGATTGAGGTTGAGTGTCAAACAACTCTTTAAAATTTCTCAAAGCAGACCATGCATCTTTAGAATTTTCGATATGGACATACATTTCATCATTGACAGAGGATTTAATGAGAACTAATGCTTTGGCATTTTTAACTTCCCATTTTGCTAGTGCAACTGCATCTGTAGGTTTATTTGGCTTTACATCTCCATCACAAATATCATGCCATAGTTCATTATAAACAAGAGTGCTTTCGATGAGGCGTTGCCATGTTTTGTAAGATTTTGAGCCTTCAAGTTTGTCGGAATTAGAAAAGAAATTAATCAACTTAGACATTGTAGTGTTAAGACTTCACACCACGAATCAAGCTCCAAAACAAAATATCAAGATGCGCAACACAACAGAAACACACGACGCAAAAAATGAACTATCGGGGCTTGGCCTTGACCCTCGAATAGTCGTCGAAACAGGAGAAAATTGACTGAGCTTTGCACTTGGCTCTAGTCAATTTCTCAAATATTTACAAGGAAAATTTCAAAATTTGACTTTCACAATGATGCGCTTGCACAATCTGGTAAAAAAAAGTTACCCCCCCTCAAAGTAGAATTACTTTGAGTTACAATATCACTCCATGAACAAATTACAAAGCACAAATCTCCTTATTACTCCAAAAAATTACAATACCCTTATTACTCCAATTACAAAAAAAAATTGCAATGTTCTTCAAGTAAAAATAAATATTCTACTTATTTATCCGATGACAAAAAAAAAAACTCAAATCGACAATGCTGCTGGACAATTGATTCAATCGACATATAAAAAACACAACTCATCTACTGGCGGGATTGAGCTTTTCGTTTTACTGTAAATGCATCAATGTTGAATCGATGCCTTGTGAATCAATGCTGCTTCAATGCTTTCAACGCTTCAAATGCTGAATCGGTGCTGCTTCAATGCTGGTTCATACATCAATTAAACGTCAAAACAGATGTGTAGATGGGGGCATTTAAACTTTGTAAAATGAAAGCTCAAAATGCTGTAAAATTATTTTAAAACGCTATTTTCAACCATAGTATTTCAAACGTTGTTTTCAACGCCTATTCCACAGCATTTCAATGTTGTTTTCAAATGTTGTTTTTTTGCTACAAACAAATTCTGTTTCAAGTCATTTCCAACGCTACTTTCAAATGGCAGCTTCATTTATTTGAGTCAACAATTCGCAGAGCTCATCAAACTTTAGCTTTTCTAACTTTCCAACTCATTAGAAAAAGAGTACATGGTTAGTAGGGAGAAAGGGTGTTTCTACAACTTCTCGGAAGCAATCATGGAAATAATGGAATATATTTCAAGAGAATAAGAAGAAGAAAGAGACTTCTAGTTACAATGACACTTCCGAGAGAGGCATAGTCCATGCTACAGGGATTGTTGTAGTTTTGGGTGCCAAGAATTGGGGGAGTGTTGCGAACAATGATAGTGATTATGATTAGATACTTCTTATTCTTGGAAGTACCTCCCTCACTAAGAGGTAGTGTTGAGATTTGGTAGCTTAGGACGTACTCCAAGCCCTAGGGTTCGGCATTTGGAGGTTGGAGCGCCAAAAAAGTGCTATGTGGACTTGGAACCCAAGGTATAGGATTTGCACCCAACCTAGTGGGTGTGGAAACATAAGGAATTTCTATTATTTGACACTTGGAGGTGTTAGAGGAAACTTAGAGGAGAAATGGACAAGAAAAATCATTTAAATTCGAGTTTTTTAACATGAGATATTAATTTTTGAATTTGTTGTGTTGGCTTGAAAAAGTAGAGTTCGAGTCGACCTAGTGTTAAGAGGCCTAATGATAGGTTTTCAATCCCTCTTTTTTTGTATAATTTGTATGTCTCTTACAGGTTCATGGAGCTACAGGAGGTTTCCATCATTGTTAAGGGTGGTTTTGATGGTGTTTTGGGGAGGCTTTGCAATTGTTTTCTCTCCTACATTAAGGCCACAACCCTGGATATAAGTTTCAGATAGGCTACATGCCTAATATAGGTTATATAGGTGGATCGTAAGGTTGTTATTGGTTCCACAAGTGGGATGTAGGCATAATTATTTGTATAGGTGTGGCTTGAGGTGTGTTTGAGGGATGCTATTAGCTCAAATTACCAATAGTTGTGATCATACGATTTTTGGAGGGATGTCACAACCTTGCAGGAGGCCTATAAGTGAAGGAAAGGAGTTGTAGAAGCTTTCCAACTACATTAAAAAGGTGCACCAGGTCTACAGTAAGTACATCGGACCTTGATGACATGAGTATGTATGTTAGTGACGTGTTTTTGTTGATTTGGATGCTAGTTGTATGGTTATCCTATTTTTTACATGTGTATTGGGAATTTGTGGTCTATTGGAGGGCAACATGAAAGTTCCCAAGTTGGAGCCCAAAGTGCAACACCTTAACAGACAAAGGTGGTTGCTAGGAAGAGGAATATTTTAGAGGCTCAAGGTCTGGCCAATGAGGAGCATTTATTGACACCCCATGTTCATTGTTGGAGAAGAGAAATTCGATGATGATAGGTGGCAACCCTCATTGCCTATGTTAGTCTTCATTGGAGTAGTGCAAGAATACTATAGTGGGAAGAAAATACCCAATAAATTTGAGGAGAAATAGTGGGCAGAAGTCTCAAAGTGTTGTTGCCTTGAAAGATAAAGGAAAAACTAGTGAGCGTGAAGACCTTGTGTTGATGATAGATGTACTTATGATCATATAGAGGGAAAATTTTAGAGACTGAGTTTAGTGGACGAAAGGAGTTGGTGCATTAATAGAGGCAATGTTGCAGAACAGAAGTGAAGGACCCACAGTGTACATGATACAACAAAGCAGTTGTGATTTCATGCTACATCAACTAGATCATAAGTGTATCTTTTATTTTTTATGATCTAGGTGGATATTGGTGGACACCCACCTATTCCACTTGGATCCCCACCATTGTTTCTTCTAATTTCCTTAATTGTAGCAAAATTTACTAATTTTGGCAGTTTTTCAGGTTTTAAACTTCTGGAACCATTTTGAGGTCCTAAATGACATTTTTTTTGGAAAATAGGAAAACCTAAAAAATATGGCAAGGGTTTGTAGGCGAAATTTGTAGTCCTTAGATAAATATTTCTAATGGGGTATTTTACGTGTCAAATGGAGATCGTATGCAAAATTTACGACCCCGGGAAGTTGATGTACCAATTTAGTCCAACGGTGCCTACATAATTTTGGCCCTTCATCTCCTAGGGTTAGGTTTTTGGATGTTTAGGGTTTTCCATTGTTTCTCAATAATAAATAGGCCTTAAAGCCTCATTGTAACAAAATTCAGAAGGCATGTAGCTGCCACATATCTTCTAAGAGATAAGGTACCATCACTTGAGCTAGTTTATTTACATTCTGCATGTAAACAATTTTCAATAATTTTTTATTAATGATTTGAAGCTATATTTTTCATTGTATCTTTGCGTTTATGTTTATATCTTTATTTCATTTCATTCCTTCATAAATATGGCTCAGTGGTTTTAGATCAGTCTTCTCTTTCTCTATTTTTTGTGGACGTCCCCAATGAGGTTGAGGTATAAAGAGTTAAGGCTTGAACTGGTTTAACCTTTGCAAGACCGACCTTGATGACACTGATGACCTACCATGGCAGTAGAAAAGAAATATGGAGTAGGATATCATTTGAAAATATTTCTCAAAGAAGCCTTCAAGCAACAAAGGAACGTGATAAATGGTTAAATTTCTTGGAAGGATATTTTCTAGCATGATTTTTCTAATAGGGAGAAGATTACTTTTGCAATCCTCAAAGCCACACCCCACATTAAGGACTGGTGGGAAACCTACTGTGAGCAGAGGGATGAAAGGGAACCCTCACTATTTTAAGCCGCACCCACTTGGAATTATTTCCGAGACACCATCAAGGAATATTATTATCCTGTCGGGATCTATGAAGACAAGTACATAAAGTGTACCACACTGTGGTAGGGAAGGGACCAAGACGTGTGAGAGTTCACAAATATTTTTCATACCCTTCGCACAAAGTTGGGTATTAATGATTCTCAATGGAATTTGGTACTATAGTACCACAATTGTATACATAAATACATTTAGGATGAGATGGAGTTAATGGACATCTCCTAGCTTGGTTCCGCCTATCGATACACTTTCAAGATCAAGTGGAAATTTAAATAGAAGAAGCGAGATTTTAGATCTACAAATACGAAGTAAGGGAATCACACCACCAAATCGCAAACCAAAGAAAAAATAGAAGGCAGGGTGACCCAAGATAACCCACTAAAGCCACAATAAAAGAAAATACCACATAGACAAATAAAAACACAGGAAAGTTGCATGAGTTACATAAGAGCCCCACTCACAACACAAGTGAGTGTCAATCCAAGCATTCACTGGTCGCCGAGATGAAGGCTTCAAAGTTAGGTGCATGTTCCAACTCTGAGTCAGAACCCGACAAAGGAATGAAAAATGGAAGAAAATTATTGCTATGGAACCCAATGCTACAATTGCCACCACAAGATCTAGAAGATTGAGCCCGAAGATCCAGAAGAAGGGGAGTATCTCTTCCACTCACATATGTGGGTGAAGGGGTCTCCACTGTAGTTAATTGTTGACAGTAGGATCCAAAAGAACCACATCTCAGTAGAGCTCGTTAAGCGGCTAGGCCTACCGACCACACCACACCCACAACCATAAAACATCAGGTGGCTCTACCAAGGACGAGATCTTCATGTTAGCCAACAATATCGTCTTCCCTACAAAATCAAACCCTTCATGGATGAGGTAATGTGTGACGATTCTCCTCTTGAATTTTTTGATGTATTATTAGGAAAACCATACTTTTGGAATCTTCATGTTGTGTATGAGTCAAGGCCTTCCACTTTTATTATTTCTTTGGGCAGTAAGTTATATAAAATAATGGAGGTATCACCACCTACTGCCATCTCTTTGATCTCTGCTAAGAAATGCAGTAATATTATCTCCCAAATCGAGAATTGTTTTTTTATATGCTCTCAAATTAAGTGGAAGATTGTGCCACATCCATGGACCCTAGGAATGGTTCCTCGACGCAACATAACTAGATGGATAAGGTCATGGAAGAATACAGGGACATCTTCTCCTCACCCATAAGGGTACCCTTTCACTGTGAGGTCAAGAATTTGATTGATCTGAATCCTAGAGAACCTTTACCCAATGGGATGATATATTTACCACTCCATTCTGGAAAATAAAAAGATCAAACAACAAATCCAGGATTTGTTGAAAAAAGGGAACATCTAACCAAGTTCCTCATCTTGTGGGAGCCTGATTGTACTTGTATAGAATAAGGATGGGACTTGGAGGCTTTTCATTGATTATCGAGCACTAAAACAAATCACTGTTAGGAACATATATCTAATCCCACAGATTGATGACCTTCTATACCAACTCAAGGGGACCAAGTATTTCAGCAAGATCAATCTAAATTTTGGCTATCACTAGGTTCCGATAGAGCCCACAAATGTATGTAAGGCTGCCTTAAAATCCAAGGAAGGCATTTTTGAATGGTTGGTTGTGCCATTCGAGTTGAAAATTCCCTTGCTAATTTTATGAGGTTGATGGATGACATCTTGTGACCCTTCACCAACTATTTCTTGGTTATTTATCTGGATGAAATCCTCATCTTCAACCAGATTTGAGAATAACACTTACAACACATTCAACAGGTCCTTCAAACAATACAACAACAAAAATTGTGTGCCAACTTGGAGGAATGCACATTTGGCATGGTTCAGGTCTAATATCTATGCTACATAATTGATGAGGAATTTTTGCATGTGGATCCAGCTAAGATCCAAGTCATTCAGGATCGACCAACCTTGGCCTCTCTAATAGAGCTTCGTAGCTTTTTGTGCCTTGACAATTTTTATCAAAGGTTCGTGTTGGGATTCTCATATAAATTTGTATTTGAGTCAAGTTACCAATGGAAGAGAGAAAGCGAATTTTTTCTGGTTTGAATTCCAACCAAAGGCATTTGTTGAGTTGAAGCACAACCTTTTCTCTACACGATTACTCACATTTCCAAACCTTCAACAACCATTTTGAATTGATACATATTCCTATGACTATGATAATGGTGCAGTTCTAACCCAACAAGGGTAATCGGTGGCCTATCACAGTGAGACACTTTCTAACACCATTCAGAAATACCCTGCCTACGATAAGGAAATGTTCTCCATCATGCAGGCTTTCCGAAAATGGAAACATTACATTCTGAGGAAAGAGATGATAACCCACACAAATCACTAACCCCTGCAGTTTATAAATACCCAAGGGAATTTACAGAATTATTTCCATCATAAGTGGTCCACATATCTACAATATTTCCATTTGAATATCAAGTACAAGAAGCGAAACACCAATAATTTTGAAAATTTCCTCAATCAACCACTCGTTGGAGCACTAACCACTATTCTGAATTATTTTCGCCACAAGATCTTTGGATGGTTGCAACTATATAAAAATTATCCAGATTTCACCACCACATTCCAGATTCTAGTGGATGGAAATAAAGTTCTAGAATTCCACCTCTAGGAAGCATTATTATGATACCTGGGTCACCTATTTGTTCCTTCAAAAGAGCGTGCCAAGATAATTTGGGAGGCACACTATAGTCGGGTCGCAGGACACTTTGTTGTGGAGAAATTTTTTTCCATCTTATAGAAGTATTCTTTTTGGCCAAATCTCCAATAGGATGTTGTTAAATTAATCAAACCCTACACTTCCTGTGCCATTGCTAAGCTAACTATTAAGAAGCAAGGTTTGTATACTCATCTGCCTACTCCTATCCCACCCTGGAAATCCATCTCCATGGACTATATGTCTTACCTTCCTTCTACAAATCATGGAAATGGTTGTGTATTTATGTTCATTGACATATTTTCTAAGATGGCCATATTGGCTGCCTACAAGAAGCGTATCACAACAAAGGTCACTTCCAAACTCTTCTTTGAATGAGTGTGGGTACATTTTGGGATACCAAAAACCTTTATATCGGATCTAGAAAGTAGGTTCCTAAGTGTGTTTTGGTCTAGCCTTTGGTCATTGTTGGACACCAATCTCGCCAAGTTGATTGTATTCTATCCCCATACTGATGGCTAGGCAAAGGTCATCAACAAGATTATTATGCACACACTACGCATGTATAACTATAAGCATCCAAAAACATGGGATGAGAGTCTTCCCTATTTACAAAAAAACTACAAAAAATCTCTCCATAGCTCGACTGGCCATAATCACTTTGAAGTGGGTCTGGGATTTCAACTGTTATGTCCCCTTGTTGTTGCATTTCCTTTTGCAACTACATAAGAAGAATCTTCCCATGTTCAGTCTAAAGCTAATAAATACACCAGGTTTATTGAGCAGAATAAACACATCCACCAGCAATTTCATGACATCTTCGAGAAATCCAATGTGAAATACAAATAAAAACATGATCAACATTGGGTTCCCCATAAGTTTCAGGTGGGAGACAGAGTTTGGTTACATCTGCAGAAATAACACCTCGCCGGAGTGTATCATAAAATTCGACCACCCTAATATAGGCCTTACACCATCACCAAGGATTAGGGAGATAATGCTTTCGATCTTAGCATCCCCCCATTCCTTATATTTCACCCCGTATTCAATGTGGACCACCTTTGGCCATACTTTCCACTGTTGCTGGACACATCAGACAATGTTAAGTAGTTGAAACCAATAAAGCTCCACCCAAATTGTATCGAACATGACACAACTGATAGGATCATGGACACATAGATAAAGAGCACTTGAAAACATAGGATCCAACTATATCGAGTTGTTAAAATTGGACAACTCTTACACCAGGGAAAATGGCTCACCAAATACCAAGTTCAACAGAAATTTCCCCATCTCATGGAGGCACTCAATGCAATGGGGGCCATTGCTTCCTAAGGGAGGAGGACTAATCCAGGTGGATATTAGTCGCCACCCTTCTATTACACTTGGGCCCCCACCATTTTTTCTTTCATTTTCCTTAACTGTGGCACAACTTACTATTTTTGGTCGTTTTTTGGGTCTTGAACTTCCAAAGCCATTTTGAGGCCCCAAATGATGTTTTTTTGGAAAATGGGAAAACCCATTGCTTGCGGTAGGGGTTTTTAGTAGAAATTTGTAGTCATGGGTTAAATACTTATAACAAGGTATTGTACGAATAAAACAAAGATTGTATGCCAAATTTATGACCTCGGGAATTTTATGTACCAATTTACCCCAATGGGGCACACAGACTTTTGGTGCTTCATCTCCTAGGGTTAGGTTTTTGGATGTTTAGGGTTTTCCATTTTTTCTCAATAATAAATAGGTCTTAAAGGCTCATTGTAACATAGTTCAGAAGGCCCCCGGATGCGAGTTCCAGCCAGTGAGATTGTGGGCCCTGAGGGCTGCCATGTGGAGGGACACTTGGCCGCCACACATGACCGCACATGGAGACCAGCACATCGTTAAATGCTACCGTGAGGGAGTCTTAAACTCAACCTTTACCACCTTCACTTCGATGTACCCAGTCTACAACGCATTAAGGTCACATGCCATGGCCATTAAGCAAGCCACCTCCATCTATTCGCCCTTTCTTCGGCCCTCTCTCCTGCTCTCGATGCATTTTTCTGTTAATTCCCCTCTGCCTCTAGTGCATGGTCCTCATTCTGCCAGCCTTAGCCTTCCCTTCGGTGGAAATTCCTCTCCCGCACTTTCCACAGCTCCCTCTTAGTCCTATGCTTCTGCTCCTCAAAAAATTATTCCTCGGCATCATCGAATGAGATGAAGAAGGGCAGGAGGGCATGGCCTCCTATCCAAACCTCCTTTCTCACACTCCTTGGGATGTGACTTGAATCTTTCAGTTGGGTGGGAAGAGAAGAACATGAATTCTCCTATCAATCTGACCGCCCAGCTATCCTTGCAGCTTCATGTTCCTCCTTTGGCACCATCCAGCTCCCGCAGCAAGAAGAGGCCGCGTAAATCAACCATTCCGCCTGAGCCTACTTTCATCCCTCGAAAGATGAAGGCTATCCTGGTGCAAAGTGCCTCAAGCAGCAGTAAGGACACTAGCGGTAACACAGGAACAATGATGGTAGCAGCTCGAATTATGAGGCAGAAAACAAGATAGAGCACTCTGGTCTGCAAGCTGCCTCCTCTGAGAAGATCAACTCTCCCACGTCTCCACGTCCCTAGACTTCACGCCACGAGCTGATAAAGGAGAACAATGACACATTCTATGTTTGCAGGATTAAAGAAGAAGATCCTACCTCTGGAAAAAAGAATGAATGTTTTCCCTAGTTTCAATTTTTTAATGCTCTCTAGTCTGCTCATGTTTTGGAAATGTATGCTATATGACTCTTGTTTATTTTTGGCTACTAAATCTGTTGGTTTCCCGCAACGGGCAGCAGTTTCACTATGGTTTTTAAGGATTGGTTTCCCCAGCTGGGGCAGTCAAATTTCTTTGGGAAAACTAATGAAACTTCCCTTTGGATTTGGCTTGCCAAACCTAGAGGAAGAGACCTGTAATTTTCTGTTTTATATGATATAATAGAAGTAGTCAAACTTAGAAAAAAAAACATAGTTCAGAAGGCATGTAGCCACCACATCTCTTATCAGAGATAAGCTACCATCGCATGAGCTAGTTTATTTCCATTCTGCATGTAAACCATTTTCATTACTTTTTTATTAATGAATTAAAGTTTTTTTTTTGTTGTATCTCTATGTTTCTATTTATATTTATATTTCATTTCATTCCTTCATAAAAACAAATCATTTTATTATTTTACTAGCAGATATTTGAGGTCCATTATCCCTAGTATGGGAGCCCTAGATTGTTGTATTATTCAATTGGATTAATATAATTAATATTGGTTTATTGTGCATATTTGTGTTAAAAAATTTGTATATTTTGGGCACTAGTATATTTAATGTTGTTTATATTCCATTATGAAAACTATACTTGTTGTGATACTTGGTTTGGTAGTGTCAATGATTTCAAATTCTATTGTAAACACTAGTATCATGGAAAAACAACACAATGATCCAATTTCTTGTTGATTACACTTTCCCTCTGCACAATGCCACAATTAGCCTTCCGCTTCATTGTGCATTGCACGGTACTAGTGGACAGTAGTGTCATTACTTGGCCCTTGCAATATTGACATGTGCAATCCCCAGAGCCTCCTCCTCAATCAACTATGCATTGTGTAGTCATAGTGCCTAGGCATGACACCCTTCTCTCCTATACTTTCCCATTGCACAAAACCTTTTCTATTTATCTTGCCATTACTCAATGCACACTCCCAATTCCTAGATCTATATCCTCTACTCCCAAATCTGCACTCTAGACCCAATAAGGCCCTTCTCTGAGTCCTTGCGCAATATCCCATCACAGTCAACACCTCACATGAGCAAAAAAAGATAGAATAGGTGATTTTGGGAATGGTGTTGTCTTGACATGAGTGAATTTCATTTGCAGAGGTTTTCTTCCTATCATGGAAATATGATTCTCAAGGAGGTCATAAAGAAGAGGTTACAAAAGTTCACTTGTGGAAAAAAGACAGAAAGATGCTATCATAAAAGTAATCTTGGATGACGACAAAGAGATGGAAACTCATGTTGACTTAGAAAGTTCCAATACTTATCTAGACCCTTCGGAGAGTGAAGATGAAGCACATCTCATATCAATCATGAATATTTAAAGAGATAAAAACAAAGAGAGGAACTTGGCATCAATATATTACAATGAAGAATCATGTCACGGTTGCCAAAGTGTAAATTCACAAATGTGAACATAAGATTCTATCTTTCTCCATTGTATTTTTCCACATTTGTGGAATGTAATTTTTATATTTTCGAAAATAATAAAATGTAAAAAATGTGTGGAAGCCCAAGGGTCACACATGGAACATAAAGCGTAACTAGGAGGTCCAAGGGTCATGTAGAAGCTCAGAAATCATACGGGAGCTCAATAGTTATGAGGGAGATCAAGAGTCACATAAGAGGTGAAAGGTCACCTCATTTGTTATGAATAAACCCTCATATATCAAGCAAAGGACTTTTCACCTTGACCCCTCAACCTTAGCATATGAGAGAAGATCATTCTTTGGAGGAGAAAGTAGTGGCTTAACTTTCCACTATTTGGGTTGGTGTTGCAACATTGTAATTGTGTATCTTGGAACTTTCACTTAATATTTGAAGCTCTCTGAATTGATGCACTTTCATGCATATATCATGGATGTTGAAAGGCTATTCTTTTAATGTTTTTGATATATGATTGTGCTCATACATACTAAATAAAATGGACTATTTCATTGGATTTGGTATACATCTTTGGTAAATATGCATTGTTACTTTTTTTATGATCTTTGTTACCTTGTGAAATATTTTGCAGGTTAATAAATGATTCTTTCTATGCTCCTGTGTGCCTTTACCATGGGGGTTTCACTTAATGAACGTCTTACATATCATGTGCATTCGTAGAATACTAAATGATACCTTTAATTTGACTACCTATGGGTGATAACATGGAGTTGGTTTACACTTTTTGGTGAAACGAGGGCACGCTTTGGTGAAAATTTAAGCACTCGATTGAGCTCCTTAATCACTAAAAAAAATATCTCGATCGAGTATTAAAAATAACTCTTAATTGAGCTCCTATGTAACCTCAGGTTATGAGCATGATCAAGCTTTAAGGCTTGATCTGGACTTAAAGCTGGAAATTTTAAAATTGATGTAAATATCAATAATGATATGCAAGCTTTAAAATTGTAAGTGTTTGATAGTTAAAACAAAACTCAAATTTAATTACTAATTACATTTGAATAGGTAATTAACAATTGTGTCGATTAATTTCTCATTACATTTCTAGCATTTTGGTGTATAGATTTAAAAAATGATTCTATCACACTTGCAATTGAAATTGTAATATTCCTATGTTCATAATTTGGTAACTTAAAAATTAGTTTTTAATATGATTTAAATTGTCAATGTTATAATTTAAATAATAAATTTATTATAAACATTCTTTAAATAATAAATTGATTCAACATAAGAAAATTTATCAATTTGATTTTAATAAATATTGTAATTTTTTATATGAATAAGTGTAACTCAAAAAAAGTGAATTTGACGCAGCTGGAAATATATATTTTTTAAAATTAACTGAAGAGCTAATAAACATGATTCCCTCATTCATAATCATATCTATTAAAACCAAACATATATATATATAATAGTAATATCCACTTTCTCTCAAGAAAATAAATGAGTGGAATAATAATTAACGTAGTTGTAATGGATGCAATGGTATCTGCAGTTATAAATATCTCTAAACCTATAAAATGTGATTACACTCAATTATGTCCTCAGTCTATATATTTTTAAAATAATAAAAACAAAAGGAAATCATAAATTTTAAAACATTATTTCACTAATCTGAATTTGAATAATAAAGATTTAAATGTGGATATGAAATTATTTTTAAAATAATAATATTATAAAATTTAGTTTAGTTTAGTTTTTTATTTATTTATTTTTATTAAAATATCTACTTAAAAATTTATAAAATTATTAAGTATAAAAATATGTTATATTTAAAATAAAATTAAAAAATAAACAAATTATCATTTTTATGAATTTCAAAATTGAAAAAAAGGTTAAAATATTTTATAGAAAGTTATCTATATATTATTATTAAAAAAAATTATTGGTAAAATAAAATTAAAAAATGCATTTATAATTAATAAAAATTAGATTTTGGAATATATTTGAATATTTATAAAAAAAATTGTGGAATAATTTTTTTTTATAATTTACTTAAAGACAACTATTTTTTTTTTTGTCAATTTGGTAGGTCCTTACTATTTTCTATTAATCATCAAAAAGTAGGTTACATTAGATATTAAGTAAGTGGCCTCAACCTGCTCGAAGGAAACCAGGTTTGTTGGCCAGCTTAACGCATTGAAAGCCATCCAAAATTGATAATGTTTCATTATTCTACTTGCCGCACTGGCCATTTCACTATTTAAAACATTAACTAAGTACCAACTATGAACTAAAACACTATACGCAAAAATCATATGAACTTAAGCTGGGTTACTATCCATCTGAAGAGTCTATTGGCGTCGGATCCTTCGCCATGGAACCAGGCATGTCCACTTGCTGCAGTTGTTGAATCTTCCTTTCCATTCGTCCGATTCAATCCGCGCTTGATACTGTGTCACCTTGATATGCTGGAGTTGAATGTTGATATCCTGAAGAAATTCCATCACTGTAGATACTTGAGTCTCTTGACCTGGATGAAGACTTTGCATAGCTTTGGCCAGAACACATTTCATGATCCAGTATGTATGAACAGTTTGATTAAACAATGAGAGACGACCTCTAGTATTTCCAGGATCAGTGATAAAATTCATAATTTCCGCCTCTGCTTCATTATCTTCTTCATTACTATAACTTTCTTTTTCCCAGCCTTGAATTACACTCCTGACTTGTGGAAGATTTCCAAGAGAGTAAGGTATCGAGAGATTCTCTAACATCTCTTGCTTTGTATTTCTACCTCGCTTACTAGTCTTAGCTACAGATTTTACAATATTCTTCTTTCCTTTATCTTGATTTTGAGCCACATGCTGCCTCATTTGCCTCTTAACTATTGTTCTGTTCTGGATATTTCATTGAATTAAACCTGTAATGACAAGTTGTGATCCTGTATGACGGAAGAATAGAGGTATAGCAGTTAAATTTCTTTTCTTCTGAACAAAATATTCCTGAGGCTCATGATGCTCCTCATGATAGAGATAATGCCGTAGACCGAGAAATTTGCCGAAACAAGTGTTATGCTGGACATAGAGACAGACCCAGGATTGACTCTCTATCATACCTAGAAAGACTCTAACAAAACAAGCTAGACTCCCATAATTACAAGGATTAATGTTAAAGCCAGAACAGAGAGCATTTAAATGACGGATTTGCAACATAATACCCTGCCTATACCTATCGTGGTTGACATAAAAACCATTACTTTTAAATTTTCCAATGCTGATATGGAATAAAAAACAGACCAAATGACGAAATTTCCCCTACCATAGCTCAGTAAGGCAAACCCACAGACAACAGTGATTCCCCCATTTAACCCTTCTATTTTTCAAATATAACGAGCACAGGCAAAAACCAACAGAAGTGAATTGACCACCATGCATAAATGAATTATGACATCTATCAAACAGATTCAAATGCCCATCTAAATTAAACTCAGAGATATGTTTAGACCTCACTACCTGATTCAAATTCCCATCAAAATGAAACTCAAAGATATGTTTCGACCTCACAACCTGATTCAAATACCCATGAAAATGAAACTCAGAGATATGTTTAGACTTCACGACCTTACATGGGTCACAAAAACAAGGCTGAATAGCCTCTAGCAGTATGAATTTTCCATTTCTGGCCGCAAAGCAGCAGATGGGTAAAAACATTCCTATCCTATCAGACCCTCCACTATCCTGCTTCGTGTAATAATTGATAGCTAAAAGCATGAGGTTGAAATTAAGAAGAACATACCCCTGAATGAAATCTTGAACCCTCTGAATGATGGCTGCACCAGTTTCCAACCGTCGCCTCAAATCACAGTTTCTGCCGAAGGAAAATGGTTTCTACAGATAACTATTAAGAGGTTTCATTTAAAAAAAAAAAAATAGATAATTATGATAGCTCGATCGAGCTACAAGCTTGATTGACCCTTTTCTTAACCACGTTAAGGGCAAGATCAAGGGGTTCTTAAACTCTCAATCTAGCTATTTGAAATTTGAATTTCAAGCACTCGATCGAGCATTTTAAGAGTTTGATCGAGTTGTTGAGGTCCCAAAAAACAAAGTTTTAGCTCTTCTTCTGCAAATTTCTCTGCAACACCATTTTGTTTCTTAGCCGACTCCAAGAAGAATTTATCCTTAAGTGGAGGAGTTGATCATGTTGGATTCAGAAAAGAACCCTCTATCCAATGGTATATGAGTTTGAAATTTTTTAATTCATATGATATTTTTTATCTAATTTCTTTTAAACATAATGTTTGAATTTTTTTTTTGACAGTTTCAAAGGAGTTGAATAAAAAATCAATAACATAAAATATACACAATGAAAAAATGGTACCCTTGGTTTTTCATTTTATTTAAAGAGTTTAAAAAAAACTTACGTCTCCAAATGCAATTGCAATTGAAATATTTTTTTCCAGCTTCGAAAAATAATATAAAATATAATTTTGCATAAAAAATATTTTTTTAATATGAAAAAATTAGTTCTCTTTGTGCAGATTATATATATATATATATATATATATATATATATATATATTACAAATTTTAGACTAAGTTATGCTACATGAACACATGCATACCTCTTAAGTTTTGCAAAAAATATCAAGGGAATAAATTGCATTTAATGGAAAAATGAGAGATTATACGACACTATTTTTTTTTTGAAAAAAAAATCTTTTGGACAACATAATTCTCCACATATCGTATTTTTAATCCAAATCAAATTTCACAATTCTTATATGATTTTTGAGGGTTGCAATTCGATAAAAGAGGAAAAACTTGAAATTTCATCACCACATAATTTGGCCTAAAAGTGTAACTCATCTTCATGCATTCACCCATAATAGAAAATACCTCTAAAAATCACATTATTTAACCACCTACCAACACAAACCCAATACACCTTCCCAATTTAAAAATCCCCTACTTTCACTAACTTTGAGCTCCATTTTTTTATACCTTCCAATATAAAAATACTTTACCCCCTATTATATACCCGATATATTATGTAATTTTTTCCTCAATATATATTCCCCAATACGACTACACGTGGTATGGTATTTCTCCCCCAGTGAAGCCCCTATGGCCTTTACTAAAATAATACTACTAATTTTCTCTTAAAAGCTAACTTTTTCTACTCCATTTTGTGGAAGAACATTGTATACATTAGAATTCTATGTTTCATAGTGTCAACTTAATTTCTTATCTCAAAGTTTGTGTATGATCTCTTATGTTGATAATTGTGGCCAAAGAATTTTTTTAAGAATAAATGGCAGCCAGGTATTTGTTTCCAGTGGGGATCTTATCCCAAATAGTGTGAGGTCTAGTTGGGAATTTGTATGGGGGACACCCCCTGTATGTTTACGATTTCCAATACCATCAAAAGAATTTTCTTAGAACATTGAATGTTGTAATGATATATATTCATTAATTCACTCAATTTTCCTTGCAATCATATTCTAGGGGTTATCCTAAGTTTCTAATAATGTAAGAATAGGGTATTTTCTTCAAGTTCTCCTCTATGTTGCTATAAATCTTCCTTGTATGTTATTCCTTAACTAATGAAATAACTGGGATAATGGACCAAAGGCCTGGAACGATAGGTTGGTTGTAGGGGTTTAGAACTCAAAATGATTTCTTAACGATTCCTTTCACCCAATTTATTAACAACAAAATACAAGTTGTAAGTCTCTTTGTTCACCTCACATGGAGACACCAAACTCCTATGTTCAAGAGGAAAGCGTCCTCTACCAATATGTAGTTGATCTCAAGCCTTCCTTATTTTCATCCATATTCTTTTCTATTCCTTCCTTTTTTTCATTCATCTTATTTTATTTTCCTTATTTTCGTTCAACTTTTTTTCCATTTCTATTTTAAGTTTTTCTTGCAAACTTGATATTACCTTTTTCAACATACTACCATTCATTTAATTCACTTTCTTCTATAACTAAGATAGTCTAAATTTTAACTATTCACTTTCTTCATGAATAAAGGATGAGCCTTTAGTAGATTTAATTAGTGTAGTAGTTTCCTTTGGAGTCATTTTGGAAAATAATAATATTACTTCTCTTTATCACAAGGTTTAGTCACAAAAAATGGGATCTTTTAATCAGCATAAAGGTCACTTGTAAGTTACATTATTTGGAGAATACATGAATGGATAATTTATTTTTGATATATATATGAGATTTGGGTGCTTTTAGATCGGAAAATTTGGTCTGTAATACTTTTATATGTCTTTTATGCAATTCCACAAGTATGACCAAAATTTGATGTTTCGAATGAAAGTTATAGTAACTTTCCAAAAACTTGCTTATTTTTGGCCTAATATCATGAACAAAATTATATAGCATGCCACACATCCAATATGAGGCACTTCTATATGGCTTCTAAATCCTTGAATATTTTACAATCTAAAAAATCCTACAAAGGAATATGTAGAAAAAATACAAAGCTGACATCTTTTAAATTTATTTCAATATTGTTCACAAACCCTAACTTCCATAGGGTATAAATTTGACCATATAGTGAACCAAATCCTAAAATTTGAATAAGATGTTCCCTGAAATTTTTCCTTAATATGATATAAGTTTCACTATATGAGACCTCCTATAAAATAAGTTATTGTGAAAATTCCAAACTAACTTATTTGAAACTAATTTCAAGAGTATTAAGGAACCTAGAATTCCTTAGAACATATATCTGAAATTATAGTGCATAAATATATGGAATATGTACGAGATGTTCATCAATATTTTGCCTCATTGTGATCCATGTTTCATCGTTTCAAACCTCCCAAAAAAAATTATAACAAAAATTCCAAACTGACTTGTTTGAGACATATTTAGGAGCATTCAGGAACCCTAACTTCCTTGGAACATATCTAATAAAATATAGCAAAATAAGATCTAAAATTTAAAATGGAAATTACCTGATATTTCTCCTCAATATTATCTAAGTTTCACCATTTGAAACCTCCAAAAAATAATTTATATTAAAAATGTTCTAATGACATGTTTGACACAGCAAAACCCTAGGATAACGAGCTTTGATACCAAATGTTATGAACCTTATGCATTAAAAATGATAAGAAACCAATCATTACAATCCTTTTTGAGAAAGAAACCTCCATTTACAATTAATACAATGGTCAAGAAAATGTTTGATGATCCTAATACTAAGTCTGCTTTGTGTGTGGGTGGGATACAAAGGGTAAAATTATAATAAAATGAGACCATTAGAAGTTATAGCCTACATAAAAACATAACAGTATAAATCTAATCACACAATATCTAGGGTCTCAATTTGGTTTTAGGGTTAACAATTGTCTTATATAGGGCTTATATAGTGCTTATCAATTGTCTTACAATATTTTGTGGTATGCTTGATTTGGATACATCAACTATGAATGTCTTCATATGCTATAGAGAAATGGCGTTTCTAGTTTTCCTACAATTATAAGGAAGTTAAAGTAATGTGAGGTTTGTATCCTTAAAAAACAAAATAAACAACGTTTTCATGATTCTATTTCAAGAACATGTAGAAGGTTAGAATTTATACATTCTAATTTGTGTGGACCCTTGCCTATTCCATCTAATTTTGGTAATAAATATGTCATGCATTTTATTAGTGATTACAAGATATGTTGGCTTTATTTGTTAAAACATAACTCTTGACAAGATTTTGAAACTTTTAAATTTTCATGTTTGGATTGAAAATGAAGCACAATATAGTATTAACATTATTCATATTAAGAATGGAGAGGAATATACATATATTGAGTTTTATATTTATTTTTTCCAACATAGAATTAAGCATTGATCCACTATTCTATAAAATCCTTAGAAAACTAGTGTGGTAGAAAGAATGAGTAGGACAATCTTGAATATGGCATGCTCAATGTTAGTTTTGAAGAATGTGAGGTTCATGTTTTTGGTAGATGTATTTCTATGTGCATTGTATGTGAAAAATAGAAGCCCATATAATTCATATAATTCTCTTGAGAAGAAAACTCTATAGGAAATGTGGTATGGTAACATTCCTTTAGTGAGTATCTCAGGGCATTTAGTTCTACTTACTATGCCTTCATTCCTAAGAAGCAAAGAAACAAGAATGGTGTAGGGAGTCGAAAGATAATATTCTTAGGGTACTCAAATACCACAGAGACATATCATATTTATGATGAAATAAACAAAATCTTCAATATTTATAGAGGTGTGGTTTTTCTTAAATCCTCTAAGAATGGCAAGAATATTGAACAACAAATTTATCATAACTTTGATGATGAGATTACACATCTTTAAGGGAGGATCCCTATCTTGGATCAATATCAAGAATATCGTTTTGAAGTTCCATCGATTTCACTAGGGAGTTCAATTAGATGATGCAATTCAAAGGATTGATAGGTTGAACCTTGAGGAAAACTCAATACCATCTCAATCAATTGAGTAACTTGTACCATCACAACAATTTACAAATTAATTCATAAAAACATTGAAAGTGTTCATGTTGATGAGGTTGGAAAGATAAAATATGAAGTTATGCAAGTAAATATGGAGGTGATGTAAATGATATGTGTGTCTCATTTGATTGTGAATTTAACTATCTACTAATATTGAGCCAACTCCCATTAAATAAAATGCTTCTCATGGTGAGTAGAAAGAACTCATGTAGAAGGAGTATGATGTTATCATCAAGAATGGAACTTGGAAGTTGGTGGGTCCTCCATTTGGAATGAAACCAATTGACTATAGGTGGTTCTACAAGAAGTACATGTAAAAATCAAATGGCTCACTAGACAAATATAAGGTTAATTTTGTGGTTAAAAGATATGCATAGAAATAAGACACATATTGTGAAGATACCATTGGCCCCAAAAAAAAATGGGCTACAATCCATGTTAAAATATGAAAGTTATATGCATAAATTTAAAAATTATTTGCAGAAACTTGAAAGTTCTATGCAAAAAACTGAATGCACTTGTAGAAAATTGAATGTACCTTGTAGAAAAAAAATGATTGGAACTTAATGTAATTTTTAGAAAGTTGAATGTACTTTGAAGAAAACTAAATGTACTTTGTAGAAAGTTGAATGTACTTTGAAGAAAATTGAATGTTCTATGTTGTTACAATTACTTTGAAAGTAGATTTCTTCTTCACAACTTTTCAGATCAACAATTGTAGATAGAACATAAACTTAAGGATCATATGAAGACAACCAAGCACAAATATGAGACACTGAGAGTTAGGTCCAATGACCAGGGAAAAACCCACAAGGTGTAAACCGAAATGATTATTCTTCTATTATATTTCTTCAAATTTTCAATTGAATACAAAGAGAGAGAGAGAGAATGAGAATGAATAAAGTAATGAATGTCTGATGAACTTGCAATTGAAGTTATCTTTCTCTTTGCTTGAAGATCTCTTCCTTCTCTTGATCAGATCTTGTTCTTCACACTTTTTCAAAATATTCCCTTGTTCTTACTCTTCACTTTCTCTCACACTTCTCTTGCACATACTCAAAACTAACTCTCCTTCTTCACAATGAACATTCTACACTCAACTCTCACTTTATCTTTCTTAAATATATGAAGGAGTTACAAAATGAATTCATGCCTTAAGCCAATAATAGGAAAATTTAATTCCATGAGGGATGAGTTACTTGAGGAGAAGTGTAACTCATCCCAAGAATAGAGAGAGATGTACACTTGTCTTGGGGAGTTACAATTCGAATTAGGGAGAGAAAAAGTTACACTTAGACATGAGAGAATATTTGGTAAGAGTTACAAATTGAATTGAATGAGGGAGTTACAAGTGCATTTAATGAGGAGGAGTTACACTTTTTCCATACATTGAATAAGTGAGGGAGAGTTACATTCTCTTAAGTGTGGAGTTACTATTTTCTTCCAAGAGAGAGGTTTTATTTTCCAAGTAAGAGATTCTCAATTTAATTTACTTATTCCATGAGAGATGACTTTAGACTATTTTATAAATAATAGTATAATATAATAAAATAATATTAAGGATAAAAACATTAATTCTTGACTTGTTAATCATGATTGATTTGATTTTAAAGTGGATTCCATATGTCAAGATCACTCTTGATCATTTAGACATGAATTTCTATTTTTGGAAAGTCACTTCCAAATTGAAATGTGACTTAATATTTTTGGAAATTCATATTAGAATTGTTAGAAATGAACTTTTATTATATGAGGTATAAAAAGAAGTGAAAGAAATGATTTCTTCTAGGAGAAATTCATCACTAAGCTTCCAAATTTTAACACTCTCTCTCAGCTGGGGAAGAATTTATTTCTGCATCAAAGATATTTGTTTCCTCTTATATCTTTCATTCATCTTAGTTCACATCTGATCTATAACATTTATAACAATGAATTCACAATATAAAGAAGAATCAACCACTTGATATAAATTTGGAAAGGAAAGGATCATCACATGTCGCATAAAGAAGGATTACACTCAAGAAATTTTCATCTAAAAAAATTAAGTGATAGAACACAAAAATCACATAAACAAGAATTAAACAAGTCTCAAAGATAAGAATCAAACATAACCAAGTGTCAAGTGATGAAACACCTACATCCTAGACAAGTCACACAAACTAGTCTCATTACATGCATTGGCGAGATAGGTGGCTCTTCCCACGTCCCAGACTATGTGTTGGATGCATACTAAGGCCTACTCTTGTGGCACACACTACACAAGAGATCCCTCATCCTCAGGATATTTCCAGCATCATTTCCTAATCCTGTGAGCTCTGATAGGGGGAAAGGAAAATCATTGTTCTCGATCAATTGTGACCACTTCCTGAAAGGGTCACGTCCATAATTCCAAGCTACTCTTTAAAAACAAAGAACTTTCCTTTTGGTAAAGGGTTGTTAAGAATTTCAACTATCTGATCATCCGTGGTGATCTGATGGAGCCTCACTAATCCTCTCTTCACCATATCTCGGATATAGTGACACTTGATCTCAATATGCTAAAAATTATCACGAAACACATGATTTTCTATAAGAGGAATCCCACCCTTATTTTAATAATATATAACTATTATGTCTGGAAGTTGCTCAAACAGTTCCCCAAAAATATTTCTTATCCAAACTGCCTCATAGCTAGGCATGCTAGCAACAATGTACTTAGCTTCAGTTGTAATGAAAAAGAGTTATGCTTTCTTCTCATCCAAGAGATAATGGTAGATACCAAGCTAAAGCAACACCCATAAGTACTCTTTCTATCACCAGAGTTACAAACCCAATCAACATCAGTATATCATGAAGTCTTTCATTTTTAGCAATGTATTTCAATCCTATATTAATATTTCCATTCAAGTATTTGAGTACATGTATTGTAGAAATCTAGTGGGAATGAAATGGATCAATCATATGTTGTCTTAAAGTGTTTACAATAAATCACACGTTAGGCCTAGTGTTTACCAAAACCATCAAAGCACCAATGAGTTATCTACACTCTACAGGATTTTCTAGACTACGTCTTGTAGCTTTGCCACATAATTTCTTAAAGCTTATTTCCATGGGAATTTGAATGGACCTACATTCCACCATAACAAATATTTCAATAAGCTTAACAACATATTTTCTTTGAGAAAGATAAATTTCACCTGGTCTTTGCCAAACCTCTAGACCTAGAAAGTAATGCATCAAACCAAGGTCTTTCATTTCAAATTCATAAGCTAACTCCCTATTACATTAGAGGATAAGAGGTTCTCCTCCTGTCAAGAATAAATCATTAACATACAATACCAAAGTCAAAGGTATACATTAGACTTCCTTCAAGTAGAGGTTTGGGTCTGCATTGCTTCTTATGAAACCAAGCTTTATCAAGTGGCTACCAATGCAAGCATGATACCAAGATCTTGGAGCTTTTTTCAACCCATATAAGGCTTTCTTTAGTTTTCATACATGAGTTTCCATGGCATGCTCTTCAAAGCCTTGTGATTTTTCCACAAATACTTCTTCCTTGATGAGGCCATGCAAAAAATAAATTTGCATGTCCATTTGGTGAAGAATCCATCTCTGGCTAGCATCTAAGGAAACAACATATCGAATAATAGTTTATTGAGCTACAGGTGAAAAAATATCATCATAGTCTATTCCCTCTTTCTGAGAGAAACATCTAGCTACAAATCTAGCCTTATATTTTTAAATACTACCATGGACACCGTGTTTAATCTCAAACAACCATTTGGAAGTGACAACAAATTTAATTTGAGGTCTAGGAACCACTTCCCATACATAATTTTGAATGATGGACTCATATTCTTCAGTCATGGCATATTTCCAGAATTGTTCTTTTGCAACTTCTTCCAAGGTACATGGTTATTCCTAAATGATGTTGCTCATGACAACATCATAACCTTGAAACTAAATTGGCTTCTTACTTTATCTAAAAGTTCCTCTTGGGGCAGTGTTTTTTTCAACATCTTGCAAGGTATCTCACAACCATAGAGGTCTCTTTATGGTAGGAGGATCATGTGGGGGATCTAGAGAATCCATGGAACCCATTTTATTATCAACAAACCCATTCTCAGGTCATGGTTCAAACTCAAATGTAGGCTCTTTTTTATTAACAGATTTTCTTTCAGCAATGGTAAGAGGAGGAGAGTCTCTTTATTTTCTAAGAGCTCTGTCTTCATAAAATGTTACGTCTCTGCTAAACTCTATAGTTATTTGACTAGGTACATAAATTCTATAATATTTTGAATTACACAATAATCAACAACCATACGTTTCTTAACTGAAGCTTCTAGTTTGTTCCTTTTCTCTTTTGGCACATGGAAATACACAAGACAACCAAAGATTCTTAAGTGACCCACCTCAGTCCTTTTACCCATGAAGACTTCTTCAAGAGTATTATTGTATAAGGCATGAAGAGGAGTTCTGTTTTGCACATAAAAAATAGTATTTGCAACTTCTCCCCATAGAAAATTTGTTAGCTTTTGATCATGCATCATGGCTTTGATTGCTCCATAATGGTTCTATTCTTCCTCTCAACCACACCATTTTCTTGTGGATTGTACGACACAATGGTTTCTTTCTTTATTTTTACGTCTTTGCAAAGATCATTAAAATCATAGGAGGTGAAATCTCCCCCATTATCAGATCTGAACGCTTTTATCAACTGTCCAGTTTGATTTTCAATCAAAGCCTTGAAATCTTTGAACATGTCAAATGCTTCCCCTTTATTTTTCAAAAAGAATATCCATATATTGTGAGAAAAATCATCAACAAAAATCATGAAATACAAGTAGCCATCGAGAGAAGTAACATGCATAGGTCCACATAAATTAGAATGTATGAGTTGAATTACCTGACTATTTTTTGTTATGATTGAAGGGAATGGTCTCTTTATATGCTTTCCACTTGCACATCTTGGGAAAAATCCTTCATGATGCATTCTAATCTCAGGAATTCCAGAGACCATCTTCCTTACATGACATAAGTCTTTGTATTGTAGGTGAGAAAATCTTTTGTGCCATAGCTCACACTGAAGATTGGTATCATGGACCAGTGTGTTATCACCAAAAATTAGTCATCTAAAAATTTACAATTTGATGGATGGAAGTACACCTTGTAAGACCAATTTTACCATAGTAAATTTTCTTTCACTATAAGAAATAATTTAATAAACCATATTTTATTAAGTTATTTTTGGTTTAAACAAGAAACCCCACGATGAATAATTAAATAAATCCATATTTATTTGATTTTCCTTGAGGAATAATTAATTAAACCATTGTTTAAATAATATTCCTGGTCATATTTAACTCGATTATGAGAAATAATTAGATAAATCATTATTTTTCTTATTTTTCTCTAGGAGTAATTAATTAAATCATTATTTAGTTATTATTCCTTGTTAAATTTGACTAAATCATATAGGAATAATTAAACAAATCATTATTTGTTTATTATCTTTAACCAAATTCTTGAAATGATAAATAAATCATTTAGTTCTTTATTATTTCTAAATAAAGCTATTTAACCAATTTAAATACATTTTCCCTCCAACAAAATATAATAAAATACTCCAAGCGGCTAGATCTAGATCTTGGTTAATAATATTTTATTATTCACCATTATTGAGGATAACTCAATATTTTCTTATAAATAGAAGGGTTTTTCCATTCATTCTTCACTTTGATCCTTTTCATTTTTGCACTTTGATCATTCTCATTGTTGCTACTATTTTATTTTGCTTCTTGAGCTCCCATAGAGTTCAATACATTTTGGGTTTTCTGTACCATTGAGAGAGAAAAACTTATGGAACTGAAGCATTGAGGACAACCAAGAACCCATCCCATTGAGGGGGGCTAGTAACACTTATTTGTTCCCTTAACCAGGTGTAATAATATATGGAGCATTCTTCAAATCTTGACTTGTCAGTTGGATGCATGGAATAATTAATATTTCTTTTTACTGTTTAACTACTTTTACTTCATAGATCCGGTTTTTTGCAGCATTTGTTCTAATTATAGATTACAGATCTAAAGAGTTGACCAATGATTTATGTTTTTAGGGTTCTTTGTCACACACAACGAATCCCATTGAGGGGGGCTGGTAACACTTATTTGTTCCCTTAACCAGGTGTAATAATATATGGAGCATTCTTCAAATATTGTCTTGTCAGTTGGATGCATGGAATAATTAATATTTCTTTTTACTGTTTAACTACTTTTACTTCATAGATCCGGTTTTTTGCAGCATTTTTTCTAATTATAGATTACAGATCTAAAGAGTTGACCAATGATTTATGTTTTTAGGGTTCTTTGTCACACACAACGAAAGTAAGCTCTTTTCATACATTTGCGTTAATAATTTATGCTAACAAATGGCGACTCCACTAGGTTTTTAACTACACATTGTCATCTACAAATGGCGATTCCACTGTTGTAATTCAGATTCCTGCGTGACCACTAGCTTAAAAAAAAATGGGTTTTCTTCAGCTATTTTCAATATTTTGATGTTTTTTTTTTTTACTTTTATGCCCCAATCAATAAAAATTCTAACTTTTGGATGTTTTCTGGTGTTTTCCATACGTAACAGGTATCATTCATGCTAGAGACAACAAATTTTCCACAACCTGTCGTCCAAGAACCTAGGAACTGCAACTCACACTTTTCAACTCAACAAGCGCAGGGTAACCAAGGTTGCTAAGGTAATCAACCAAAAACACCCCAAGGGAACCATCCTAACACCACAAACCAACAACAGGACGATCAACCCAATAAGAAAAATTCCCTTCGTACAAATAAACCTTGTTCATGTTGTGGTTTACATGGCCAATATACTCATGATTTTCCCCTTCTACCCCAAATGCGCCAATTGTGGGAAGCCCAAGAAACGTCTAAAGGACATTAACCCACAATGTCGCTTCCTCTAAACACTGTGCCAGCTCAACCGGTTGTGTTCACTTAATCCTTTCCCTCAGCAAGGATATGTTGGTGCCCAAACACCTCAAGGTCAGGCCACCCCTCCACCTCCGTAATCTAGTACCCCTGATTACCATATTCTCATGATGAATTTTGAAGAGGTCAATAATGCTAATGTAAACCTTCAGACCCAGTTGTGCCAATATGACAAGAAACCCACTATGTCTACAACTGATTCCCAAACCAAAGTATCCATAGAGTCCATTTCGACACCAAATTTTCCCTTAAATATCCCTTAGCCTAAGGCAAAGGTCACTCACAAAATCCCCAAAGGGCCATTACACTGAAATCATGCTTCTGTCAAAGCTTCCCACACCTACAACATAGTATATTATTTGGCATAGTATCCTTCTGCCATGTCAACATTGGAATTCCTCCAGACGTGCCCATCACAATGAAAAAATCTACTATCTTCTTTGGGTGTTGTGGATCCTTCAGATGATCATTTCATCATTTTTTATGTTGAAAAATTTGAATGTCCCCATTTACTAGTCAATATTCGTAATGCCCATGTTCATAGATGTATCATTGATGAGGTCACATCCACTTGTGTGATGTCCGCTTATGTTTGGAAGAGGCTCGGACCACCTGATCTTTCCCCATCCACCATCACTTTGCATGCTTAGGACGGTCACCCTTCTCAGCCCCTTGGCATATTCCATAATTATCCAGTCACACTTGTGGGAAAGACTGTTGGTATTGAAATAGAAGTCATCACTACAAGAAAAAAGCACATTGGTGAGGGGCGAAAATGGTCACCATAAGCTCATTGGTGAGGGTCAAAAGATTCTTTGTCACCAAAAACTGGACGTCACCAAAGGTGGCATCGCTGAAAGTATAGGTGTTGTGGTGACATTCAAGGTCCATCACTAATAATGATTTATAGTGATGGATAGTGACCGTAACCATTTCATATGAGTAATGGTGACGGACAATAGCCTCCATCACCAAAAAATTGAACGTCACTAAAGGTGGCGTCACCGAAAGTATGTGTTGTGGTGACATTCAACGTCCGTCATGAATATTAATTATAATGATAGATAGTGACCGTCACCATTTCATATGAACAACAATATTTTTTTGTGATGGACCTTTCATGACTGTCACTATTGGTGGATATATATGGCGACGTTCATTGACCGTCACCATAAACTCATTGGTGACATCAAGGTCCATCACGAATAATGACTATAATGACAAACAATGACCCTCACCATTTCATATCAACAACAACGATTTATGGTGATGGACCTTTAATGGTCGTCATTATTGATGTGTATATATGGCGGCGTTCGTTGACCGTCACCATTTCATATTTTGGTGAGGGTCGAAAAATGTCACCATAAGCTCATTGGTGATGGTCAAAAGAGCATCCATCACCAAAAACTGATCTTCGTCATTCCCTATGAATATCAGGGCATGATGGAATCGAACCACCAACCTCTTGCTTGTAAAGCAGGCGCTCTTCCATTGAGCTAGCACCCTTTAAAGAATTAGACTTTAAACTAGCAATTTCCCCTAAAGGTGCAAAGATACACCAAATGAATAAGAACTAGGAAAACTGAAAGAATTCAGTGTCCTTGCTCCTATTTTTATTCTACGACACTCTACAATGTATGATCTTGATCTTTGACGTATTTGTGCCAAGTGGTTATAATTTAATAGTAAATATTATATTCAGATAAAATAAATGAATAACTGAGAAGGCCTTATGGGCTAATTTTTAATCCTTACACCAAAATCTCTTTATTCAAGTCTATGGAACAACTAGTTCAAAATTCAAACTGAAGTAGATTTTAAATGGAAAGCCTAAAACCAGCTAAGTAGTTTACAAGTTAACATTTTGGATATAAATTCTGTTCAATTTATATGACAAGTTATGCCATAACCTTGAAACTAGTTTCTTAGCTATAAGACTTTCTTAAGTCAACAATGACAAAGAAAGATAGTCATGGCAAGCAAAATTCTATTGTTTTTTCTAATGAGGGTGCATGTAACTTGATAAAGGTTGTATGAGAGTATCAAACCATAAACAGTTTCACTAAAACATGGAAATGACAGTCTTGTTAAGCAACAAAAGTTTAGTTGAATATATGAAAAGCATCGAGCTAAATGATATAATTAAACTAAAAATAACTGTAAAAAATAAAATTTCCATCATATACCATTTGGTTTGGTTAGTTCTTCAGAAAGAGAAAGTGCATTTGCATGATCCAGCTCCTCATCTTGATTCTATAATGGACCATCCTGAACAAAAATATCCACATACAACAATCAATGTTATCGTATTGGTAAGACTTTCTATATAATCTATCAAAGCGTGTACTATGTAGGAGAATAACTGGAAAGCACAACTAGAAATTTGAATAACAACATAAAAATATAAAGGAACATGCAATAGGAAAGGAAAAACTCCACAGTTTGAGAAATATGAACAATCCATGAACTTGTTATTATATATTGATATAGATAACGAAATAGAAATCTAGATTTATGAAATTCAAGTATCACACAACAATGTCTTGAACAAATTTCAATATGTAAAATAGTATTTTTTACATTTAGATTCACCTTGCAGAACCTCAAGAAAAAGTTTCCACAGAAATAGCAAATAAACATAACAACATGGACCTTAGGAGCAATCGTGCAGGGGATAAAATATGAAGGTAAAGCACTAGAGAAGTATTCAAAGCAAATGATGAAAAGTGTATCTAGAAAGAACTGAGAACCCTCTGAAGTAAACCACACATTTATCATCCTGACTAGTACACTTGCAAAAAAAGATCAGAATAAATTATGAACTATTCCACCAAAAAACAGTGAATTTTTCCACTAAAATACAGTTTCAAATTAAACACTAACATGACGCTAACTTTGTTAGAGCTAACAGATAGAATATTGAAGTTTAAAATACAATACACCCTGATGAATTAGGGATTACCATGGCATTAGAGGGCACATGCCAAATTACATTGTCATCTCCAAATGCACCCCTACGTAGTGTTCATCTGACACTTTGTGACTTGAACCTTTAAAAGGTTTGCTCATCCACTTCATCATTCAAGATTTATTGTGAGTATGATGGTACAATGTGACCTGCATGTCCCAAATAACATGAGCCAACAATGAAAACCATAATTAAATTATTAATGCCTTACTAATTTAATCCTTGAAAAGATGAAAAACATGAATCCAAGAAAGAAAATGATAAGGTTCTCGTTAACCAACTATTATATTTACAGATATGGCAGAATTTTTGATTGGTTGTTTCAGAATTTAAAGCATTTTACTTATTCTCTCAAACATATGAAAAGACACTAAAATTACCAAGGTCATATTTCAACATAAATCTTGCAGAAAATCAGATTGCAAATATGAAGATATTATTACAGAAATCTTACAGAAAATCTGATTGCAACTATGAAAATATTATTACAAAAACCTTGCAAAAAATCAGATTGCAACTATGAAGATATTATTGCAAAATTATTGCAGAAAATCAAATTGCAACTATGAAGATATGGTTCTAAATTTTAAAAATTATAGTAATAAATTCTGTCTTCAACATGACTTAACATTTTATATCATATTAGACAAATTTTGAGTCAGGGAACAAGTACAAGGTTCAGAGTTAAATACTTGCGTCAAGGACAAGGAGATATCATATACAACTTTCTGAGTTGAGGTTTATCACTAGAGAACATAGTCTTGAGTCTTAAACTAGTACTTAATGAGGGAATTCTGGAAATAAATGGGTACAAAATGTGAATTCATCCCTCATGAGTCATGGCAACCCGCAAACAACTCCTGAAGCTTTACAACCACTGCAGTTGCACCCATCACACTACGTTTTTAGTTTGAATTTTCCACACCCGAGGCTTTGCAAATTGTGTCCACTGCAGCTGCACCCATCACACCACCTTTTTAGGTTGAATTATCCACATGTCCTAATCCAGAGAAGATGTATTTGAATAGTTTGTTGTGCTGAATTGCACAACTTTTGCCCACAACTGACCATAATTTATTGTGTGTGATGAGTGCACCAAATATGTATCATGGGAGCCACAAAACCTGCAAACACAATTATCCATGAAGTATAGAACAGGGAGGATGTAACTGGCAAGAACAAAGCTGGGAAAAATTCTCCCTTGCAATGAAATTCCAGATGTGACTCCTCATGAACAGAGAGCCATTCTTATCAAAATATTCTAAGATAAACATGTTTTAAAGCTAAATGGATACAATTCATTAACCACCCTACCATCCTACCATGTCATATCACCTTGAGCACCCTGCAACACAGTGACTCCCTTGGTAGAAAAGGCCAAATAGCTAAATAATTTTGCTCAAAAATGTAAAAACAACATCCAGATATGGGAAGAATACACCAATGCCCAACAGGCTTGGGACTAGCAGTTTCCAACGAGGAGTTTCACACCTTTGGTTAAGATTTTGTTCTCACAGTTTTCACCCATGGGGGATAGGAAGGGATTGAAATTATGGCATTGGGAGGTGATGAACCATGTGCATATATTGCCGCTTGTGACATGATTGCTCTTCGTGAGACAGTTGTTGATCAGTACAAAAAAATTATATATTCTTGGAATATGATCCAACAATGAATATGGAAGTGTTTAACTATCTTATTGAGGAAATTATATTTGTGAAAATCTGGAATTCAAATCTTTAAAATAACATAATTTATGGGAGTGACGAGGTATGCAAGGGAGTGGTAAGCTGGAAGTCAAATCTGAAATAACACAATTCCAAAATAACTTAGGGTTTACAGTGGCTCTACCAAAGATACTCTAACATTGGAGGTTTTTCTCATGGTTATTTTAGATTGTTGGAGAATCTTTGGTGGAGCTAGGGTTTCTCTTGATTTTCCCTATCTAGGGTTTTCGAAAGCATGGAAAATTATATGATAAGTTGTGATTGTGTTCATGGGTTTCATTTATTCTTTATATATATGAAGTTTTCGAGTGAATGTTCTAACAAATCCTAACACCTTAAGACAAAAACACATAAAGTAAAAAGAATATTGAATGAAAGAGAGAGAGAGAGTAGCACTGCTCTTACATCCCTAACCCAAGTATGAAAAGGAATATGCACAAGTGCATGATCAACTATAATAACAACTCACTCCTTCCTCTATTTATATGAGAGGTAAAGAGGCTTTACAATAACAAGTGGACTTAGTCCACTACAAGAAAACTTGAAAGACACATTTAGGTCCACCCATGTGAAGCAGTCTACTCTATGTGACATGTGTTAGCATCAAAAGGTCCAACAATCCTCCAAAGGTCCTAAGCTCCAATACATCTCCTAGGTCATGTGTCTCCTTAAGGACAATGCATATCCAAGGTAATGTGTCACCTTAAGGACTCCCACACCTACATATCCACTCCCTCAACCCAAAATTTCACATGTCAAGGGATTTTGTGTGCTCATGTTGATTTTGGGATGTTTTTATCATGGTGAAATACCCAACTCTACTCCAAGCACACAAACTCCCTTCATGCATCAATAACATGAAGTCACCAAGCTCCATACTAATCCAAGACTTCGAGGAATAATGTCTTTCAAAAATCCAAACAAGGTCTAGCAGCAAACAGTAAACCACCTCCAATGTCCAAGTCAATCAATGTAAAATTCATGCTATTATTATTTCAAGAATATTTATATTTTATCCAACATGATGACCCACTATGTGCACTATTTGTAGGGAATATTTTGGATTTTTCTGCTTCAACGTGTTGATCCACCATGTGCATTGGTCAACAACTCTATTTATTCAAGGAATTCTTCTAAAGTTCTTTCCAAGTTTCATTTCCCTTTCCTGTCATCAAGCAAATTGGAGCAACTAACTAGGATTCCATTAATTGTCATCCATCCAGTTGTTTCCTAAACAAGTGCCTATTGCTTAAAGAAAGTAGGAAACCATCATGAAACATGACTATAGACACATAGTTTCAGTAGCTATAATCTGACAATGTTATTGAAAACATTGTTAGATTTGTTTCATAAAAGAGCACCTAGTCCCAAACAACTGAAAATGTTCGTGGAGAATGGCTTGTTTCACTATCGTTGAGCTTGACTGTAAACAATGACAGGTTTTTAAGCCAATAAAGTCCCTGGAGAAAAATGGTGATGGTTTCTCTCTAAAACATATGCAGATAAAGATACAAGATTCGAGTGGAGGACTTAAGTAGTTTCATGACTACCGCTCGACTTGTAACTGTTTCGTTTTCTGGTCTGCTTTATTTTTTATATTTCAGATCTAGTTTCGGAATTTTTGGATTTCAAATTTCAGTCATAATAGCAAACTTCTGGGTTGGCTCACATCATTAGTATTAGAACCTCAATTAATAGAAAATTCATATCAGATTTTTCACTACAGTTTAGATTAGTTACTTATGCTCACCAATCTGTTTATCTTTCAAGGAATCCTTGTAAGGAAGATAGAGAAAAGCACAAGTCAGATATATTGTCACCAACATACACATCAACTCAGATATATTGTCACCGAGAGAGAGAGAGTAGCACTGCTCTTACATCCCAAACCCAAGCTTGAAAGGAATATGCACAAGTGCATGATCGACTATAATAACAACTCACTCCTTCCTCTTTTTATATGAGAGGTAAAGGGGCTTGGACCTAGTCCACTACAAGCAAACTTAAAAGACACAAGTAGGTCCACCCATGTGAAGCACTCTACTCTACGTGACATGTGTTAGCATCAAAGGTGACAGTGATTAAAAAGCAAGCCCTCCATGGCATGAGCACTGCTCCCCAAGGTCCAACAATCCTCCAAAGGTCCTAAGCTCCAATGCAAGACACAAGTAGGTCCACCCATGTGAAGCACTCTACTCTACGTGACATGTGTTGGCATCAAAGGTGACAGTGATTAAAAAGCAAGCCCTCCATGGCATGAGCACTGCTCCCCAAGGTCCAACAATCCTCCAAAGGTCCTAAGCTCCAATGCAACTCCAAGGTCATGTGTCTCCTTGAGGACAATGCATATCCAAGGTAATGTGTCACCTTAAGGACTCCCACACCTACATATCCACTCCCTCAACCCAAGAGTTCACATGTCATGAGATTTTGTGTGCTCATGTTGATTTTGGAATTTTTTTGTCATGGTGAAATACCCAACTCTACTCCAAGCACACAAAATCCCTTCATGCATCAACAACATGAAGTCACCAAGCTCCATACTAATCCAACACTTTGAGGAAGAATGTCTTTCAAACATCCAAACAAGGTCTAGCAGCAAACGGTAAACCACCTCCAATGTCCAAGTTCATTAATGTAAAATAAATGATATTATTATTTCAAGAATATTCATATTTATCCAACATGATGACCTAACTGAATATTCATATCAATGTCGCTCAACTGAATAAATCAGGATAACATGTTTGATCTGCCTAACTACATGACCTATATATATATACCATTTGCTTTGTAACTGTTCCTTCTACCCCTCTTGTCTATGCCTTTGCTTTTTAGCCTACTCGGTCTCGATCTGAAGATGGTTCAATTAGTGCAAATGGTTCTGTTTTTCCACCTCTACCTCTCTGGGGTTTTGGTTTTCCCTTGCTACTGATGTTGGTGACGAAGCTGAACCTCTTGTTGCTAGGGACTCCGCAACTAAAGGAGCTTAAACCAGTGTTTCCTCTGTTGTGGGTGATACCTTTGGTAAAGAGCACTCTCCGACCATTCCCATAAGTAAAGCCTATTAGTATTAGGCACATGGTATTTTCGCGTAGCTCTCCCTCGGGGTTGATCCGCGAGCACACAAAGGGGATGTGTGGTCTGAACCTAAGTGCACGGATCTCTCTCCTCGTCCCATGCCTAGTTAAACTCTTGCTGGGTAAACTGCTTATGCAATTGGTGCTAAAGGACAGTGCTGACAGAGCTCTGTTAGTTGATCTGGTTCTTTGGACTTCACAATACCTCCACCTGCACATTTATTCCTGATATCTGGAGATGGATATTTCTCTAGCGTTGTACACCGCTTGCGGATGAAGAACTACAATATTTTAGTTGCAAACAGAGAAACTTCTTCAACTGCACTTTCTAATGCTGCAGGCATTATGTGGCAGTGGAATTCACTTGTTAGAGGAAGAGGGCTTCGAGGCAAGCAATTCAATCATCCTCCTGATGGTATTCCGAGTTCCTAGTACGGTGAACCTATTGGCCCTGTTGGAGATGCCTTTCGAGATATAGAGTTTGAAGCCAATAGTAATACAGTACCTCAACATTTTGAAGGATTTGAAACTGAATCAAATCAAGAATCAGTTTGTAGGCCTCGTCAAATTCCTAAAACAGTGATGGTACAGATAGCAAATATCTTGTATTCATATCCAAAGGATATCAACATTGCAAAACTGAAGTCAGAAATTGTAAGAAATGATATTGAAGTTGACAAAGATTTTTTTGGGTACAAAAAATTCTCACGTTTTTTGCTTGCAATGCCAAACATTTTAAAATTGGACCGGTGTATTTCAACTGATGGTAAAACTTGGATATATTATGCATATCCAAAATTCACAAAGACTTCCAAAACTAAAACAAAGTCGGTACCAATTGAGTCAGCTGATGGACTCACAGAGAAGGATAAAAGAGATGAATAGGTGGAGGCTACAAGGAAATCCTCAAGTTCATTTCCTAAATTAAACTCAGAGGATTATGTTATTGGTGATGAATCAACCCATTTTGCACAGGAGAAAGTGACAAATGCAGCTGCCAACGGGGGACAGTCTGATGACATTCAGGACCAAACATCCATATGAGAAACTAATGCACTTGATTTGGGCATTAGGAAGACATTTAGCCTCTTTCCAACATCTAAACTATCACAGAGAAATCAATCAAAGTTATAGATAAATCCAAAGAAAATGTTGAGTCAACTTATATGAAGAAAACCATCAAATTGGTTCTATGTTCAGAAAGCGAGCAATTGATCTAACTATGTTGTTGCATTGAAATCAAAACCTATGCAAGAAATATGTATCAGCAAAAGGAGTAAGAATTTTATTGTATATATATTCAAAAAATTTCAATGCATCACTAGGATTCCTCTAATCCTTAAGCTCTGTTATTATGATTACAAAGAATTGAATGCTATATGATGCTATATTTATGATCTAAACTCATGTATACAAATGATGAATGGATAAAGTTTTGAAGTGTATTTGTCATCAAATGAGGAAAGTCCTTGAAGCTCTTCAATAATATGGTTGGACATAATCATATTTACAATAATATGTTGATCAAACGAATATCCACAGTCTCATTATGATATCAGTGTAGCATCAATTCATCTTGATCTAATCGTGAGAAAACCCTTGATTTTATAACTTAAATGATAAACCCCTGTTTCCCAAATAGATTTATTCCCTAGAGTGACGAGTCTAGCTGACTTGGGCCTTGTCACGACTAGGCCACAATGGCATCCAGCCTAACAGGTGTTTTAAACCAAACGACACCTACACTGTCTATTGACACACAAGAATATCCACATAAGACAATACACAGGAACAATTGCTTACCCTTAAGCTGCCCTTCTTCTTGGCAGATCTATTGACATCAGCAAGGTGGTATTCATGCATAATCCAATTAGTCTTGTTTCCTTTAGGTGCTTTTCCAACATAGAAAACCAGAGCCTTCTTGATTCCAACAGTCCATACCCACAAATAAAAATGAGATGATTCATTTTGAGATTGAAGGTTGCCATATCAAGCAAAGAGACATATCCAAGTATTAGTCCTAAGACATGGAAGGGCATTCATTTGCAGATTTGGGACATTAAATAATTCATTTTTGAGAGGTATAGAAAACTCGCACACATTTATGTAATGCCCATCTTACACTGGAAAAACCCCAAATTTAACAGATTAGTCTTTACAGACAGTGTAACCTAAAAAAGGCATGTTCAAGAAGAACCAAACTCAACCAAAGTTGTATGTTTAAAAAGGAACAGCATCAATATCACAGCTCAAATAACCTCAATGACAAACTCTAATCCCCATGGAAAGCAGTGAATTTAGAGTGCAAAATCCTATTGCTCTGGAATTAGTAGTGGATTGAAACAAAAGGGTCCTAGCTTGAGCTGACTAGTCACATCCAAACCTCAATAGAATAGCAATCGGGCAAACTACATAACCAATATACAGTTAAAATAACAAGGATGCGTAATAAGCATATAGAGCTTGCAAGCTCAAATTATAAAAGAAAAAAGTTGCAAGTAAAAATATCAATAGCAACTGCTCTCAACCGACACCGTCTACAAATTAGAACCTTCTGTAACAGAGGAAACTTCAAATAAACAACAAACCCAATGAGAAACAGAAAAGCCCGGTCAGAAACACAAATTCCAATCACAAACAGAAAAGCCCAGTCCCTTCTATTATTTTAGCTTGATGGATGTTCTAAATATGTTGCAACATTCTATTCTCTGCATTCTTCTTATATGAGAAACTAATGCACTTGATTAGGGCATTAGGAGCTATCTAGACCCAAAATAAAAATTGTGAAGGGATAAATATAAGATACCTGAAGCTCGTTTTATTATTGCCTTCTACCAAAGAGCAAAATTAAAAAATGGGGATACTTTTCTATGGGACATTTCCCTTTCATGAAAGCTATAAAAAAATAGATCATTAAGACAGTCCCTAGGCAATCCTTCCAGTCCATCAGGATACTCCTGAATCTGTGAGCCAGTTCTCTTTCGGAATACCCTTCAAACAATACACTAAGCACAAGAGAGGCCCAAGGCAAATTGTCATGATAAATACTAGAGTTTCTACTTCATGGTACTCCAAGGTCTGTGAAATATTGTACCAACCAAGAGGCTGACCACAAGACAACCTGGGTAAGCTGTCAAGGAGGATAAACTTTGATGAATTGAAAAGATACATCTTTATTCATTAGAAGTTACATGTCTGCCACTCAAGATTGCACAGGAATCACAATACCAATAGCTACAACTTTCGCAAAACTATGAAAATTTCGGCAGATAATTTTGGACTTGGTATGAAAATGTGCAACAGGGTCTGTTATAAACTAGAATGTGGCTAAGAGGATTAAAAAAGGTGCAACAGGGTTCAATAGCATATTGTTGTAGACCTTTTAATATTATGCCTCCTAAAGTTGAGTCTATTAAGTGTTAATTATTATTGTACTTGTTGGATAATTAGACATGGGTAAGTCACCTGCATCTTCCTCGCATTTCTATACATGTGTTAATAGAGATAGAGGGAAGCTTTTGTAATAATTCAATCTTTAAAAGACTTGGCATGAGTCAATTTAGGGAATTGAAGCTAGTATGAACCCCCCTCTTCTCAAATCAGAGAAAAAATCATGGAGATCAAGGGCGATGGTAAGAAGACAAAGCTGGACGAGGAAGCCAATGGCACCGCTCTGCAACTCTCGAAGGATGATCTGCACTCACTGTTGGAGCCACTAAGCAAAGATCAGTTGATCTCTTTGATGGTCAATGCAGGTTCTTCATACCCTGAAATTGCAGAAGAAATTAAAGATGTTGCAAGCAAGGACCCTGCTCATCGGAAGTTGTTTGTGCATGGATTGGCTTGGGAGACTTCTTCATAGATCCTATGTGATGCATTTGAATAGTATGTGGAGATTGAAGAAGGCATTGTTATTAAGGATAAGACATCAGGAAAGTCACGAGGATTTGGCTTTGTCACATTTAAGCATATGGATTCTGGTCAAAGGGCATTGAAAGAGCCTAGCAAGACTATTGATGGGAGGATTACTGTAAGCAATCTGGCAGTGGCAAGCATAGGTCCTGGTAAAAGTACAGATCAGGCTAAAAGGAAACTTTACATTGGTGGTCTTTCATATCACATGGCCAATGATAAGCTTTTAGAAGTTTTTTCCAAATATGGAGAGATAGAAGAAGGTTCGGTTGCATATGATAAGAATACCAACAAATCCAAGGGATTTGCATTTGTGACTTTCAAGACTGTGTAGGCTACAAAGCAGGCTCTTAAAGAACCAAACAAAACCATTGATGGAAGGACTGTTACTGTGAAACTTGCAGCTGATGGCCAGAAGGAGAAGCTATCATCACAACCTGAAATATCTCCACAAATGCGGTCAATTCCACAGATGCAGACAGCTTATGGAACAGACTATCCAAGCCTAAACTCATATCATAGGCCAGGGCCACAGGTACCAGCGTCTGCACCACCACCAATTGGTTACTCGGCATATCCGTCGGGCCTTACAGCATATGGATCTTAGCCTCCTCCATATGCAACACAACCTACATACGGAGGAATTTCATCTGCTTCTCAATATGGTGTTCTAAGCTCCACAACACCATACAGATCAAACCAGTATGCAAAATATGCAACATCACTCCAAGATCCATGACTAGTTCCATCAGGATTGCACACAACAGGTGTTGGAGCAGGTCCCGGTCCAGGCTACCCATACTATGGTTCATCTGGAACTGGCTTTTGATCAATCAATTTTTTTATTGAGAAATATGTTCAAAAAATCAATGGCAATTAGTTTGGGATTCTACATGCATTAACAATTTAACTGGACTGTGAAGCTATACTACTAGAGTCCACTTGATAGCAGTCTACTCACTATTTTAAATGTCCACTGGGTTGTTGCGACTTTTGATGAATGTCAAGAAAACCAAAGTTGCACACTGTTTGAGCTCAATTTTCTAAAATTTTGTTTCAGTAAGAAGAAATTCGTTATCATATATGTTATCAGTGGAGTTTTCCAACCAATGTACTCTCACTGAGCACTTTTTCTTTTATTTGAATTTAAGTTGGTGGCATGCTATTATCTGAAAAAATGAACCCCACCTCCCCCTTTTGCAGAGAGGTATACCTTACCAACTATGTGAATATGGGGGTATACATGGCCATGGACAATTCACAGGCATTCAATATTCATTTAAAAGGTTTTCCAGCTCAAGTTTGATGTGGGAGAAAAGTCCTGCATGATAGCACCATGACTCACCAAAATGAAGTCTGGGGCTCGCTCACAGTCTAAGTTTAGAAGGTACAAAGTTCAAACCAGTCAAGTGACATGTGTCAGCATCAAAGGTGACAATGATTAACAAGCAAGCCCTCCATGGCATGAGCACTGCTCCCCAAGGTCCAAAAATCCTCCAAAGGCCCTAAGCTCCAATGCATCTCCAAGGTCATGTGTCTCCTTATTACTACTGTGCTTTCTATCTATTATTTTCAGTGCCAAAATGTCCACTTGCATTAAAAAATGCATGCCATATACATAAATAGAAAACCTGATGGATGATAAGGAAAAGGGGATATCCTATATGCCATGGAACATCATATTCCATACTTAGAATGCACCCCAAGGTGTCAAAATTGCATTCCAAGTGGCAAATTTGCATTTCTCAGGTTAAAATTTGTGTTACAACTTACAGCCTGACCTAATTGCACACAGCCTCTTGCAGATGTACCTATGGAAAAGTCATATAATATAGTGCTACAATACTTCTCCCTGTGCATCTTCCTACACTTCCATAATTCTAATGTACAAATTCAAGTGAGAGTACTAAGTCTACCAAAATAGTTTCACTGATTTACCTGTCTCTTGCTAAGTGCAAGTAGTCTTTAATAGCATGCATGTCCAGGGCTCACCAAAGATCAAAATTGTGATTTTCAAATTTCTGTGCGGTTATTATAACATTATTGATATTTTTACATTGTTATAGTTTCACTTCCAATCCAGGAAGCCACTACTGTGCAAAAATATTGTGAAACTGCCAAATTTCACAACATGACAAATCAGGCTATGGTGCCTTCAGAATTTTATATGCCAAAACATAGAGCACATATGGTGAAATATAGAGGTTTATAGCTAGAATATATTATGGTCTACAACCCTACACAATCAAATTACCAAGAAAAATCTCCAAGTGATAGTTATTAAGCATCAACCATGCAAATTTTTTGGTCTCTAGAAACACACGCAACCTTCAAATAAATTGCATACCCTATTCTCATTATAAATCATAATGCCAATTCTTGAAGTCTATGGTCTGTTCAAGCAACCAAACACAAACAAAAGAGGAAGCTTTACATATAATGAAAGGTCTTTGCAACCATGGCATTACCTCAACGACAAAGCGATCCAAGATCTTGTCACTGTGAGCTTCCATGACTCCCTTTAAAATCATAAACCCCAAGCCTAAAATGATGTCAGCCATTTAAAGGAAGAGCCCCCACTCCTCACAAAGCATCTAAAAAATTGGTGAAAACCAACAGAAGATAAAATGACAAATTTAAACCATGTCTCAAAATAACAAAATTGAATTATTGAGCGCATATAAAAACCCTGTTAATCTAACAATTTAATTGACCTCTATAAGCGGTTCTTGGAGCCGACTCATATTCTCCACTATGATAGGGCACCCCATAGTTTGAAGACCCAATTCCACTGATCAGCTTGCACCACTTTCCAGGTTACCTTTTGAAAGAAAGCTACCATCCTTATCAAGCACCTACATAGTTTCCAAGAAAATAAACAATTATACTTGAATGGCAAGTTTACAATCATATTTTCTTTTTTTTAACTGTTGGAAGAAGCAATTTATCAGTTGGAGAAAAACAATCACTGCACAGATGGACAATACATAAATAAGCACAAGAAGATCTGAATTACAATTGTAAATCCCCAGTATATCATGATGTTAATGTAATATTTTAAAGAAGCAGCAAACACCAAGAATGGAGATGGAATACCAGTCAGTATTATCTCAAGGAATAGGAGGAAAACGCAGAATTATTAGCTTATACAGTCTCTTAAAGCTAGAACCTTTATGAAATAAAACAAGAAATATTAAGATTAAAGGCAAATATTATCCTACAACACTGTTGGCAAAGAAACTGAGATGTGAGAATGAGACTTATGTTTTTGTAAATGTTCATCCTGGTTTTTGCTAACCTGCATGGAGGAAAATGCAGAATGATTAGCTTAACCGTGCTTAAGCTAAGGAATCCTCCAATTGACCGTCCATTAAAATGCTCAGATTCTTTATGCTCCTTTTTTTCCCTCCCAATAATTGCACTTCTCTATCTCCATAGTTTTTTTTGCAACCCACAACTGAATAGTTCGTTTTGCAACCAACAGTCGCAGAAGAAGGCTAAAAAATGTTATGTGCCCAAGAAATTTGTATTTTCTGGGTTCTTTTAAATGAGTAATTTCTAGGGCTATGATCCAATAATAATATAGAAAATTCTCATTTCAATCTTAAAAAATATAAAAATTGCAGAAACTTCACACACATCAAATTTTTATGTGTTCAATTTTTTGTATGGACAAGATTAATGGTGCAATCCAAAAACAATAGTCACTGTCGTAGGCAGGGACTAAAAATATATCTACTAAATGGGCCTAAAACATTTTATAGATAAGAAACAAAGGAATCTCTCTTCATAACCAAATATCAATTTTGGAGTTCTCAAAACAAAAGGTTTAAAAACTTACAGAAAAATTCCAAGAGAATTCTCCAACCCTGTGAAATTTACCTTCTTCATCTTTATCATGAAGGAAATGGGGCTCTGTGATGTACAATGCCAACTTTGTATTTAGTTCTAGAAAGAAATCTACCATATAATGGAACGAATTTTTTTAGTGTACTTAGTTATAAAAATCTAGATCATAAATGTATACAGTGGCTTTCATATTTATTCGTTTGCAGTGGCTTTCAGATTTATTCGTTTGTTGTGTCATGATTTTGTTCGGAAAATTAGGGTGCGAGAAACCAACAATGATTAATATAGCCATGTTAGGAAATAGTTGGGAGGATTGTAGCATTTTTCTCACCTACTCTGCTCGAGCACAACTAGATTTCACTAAAATGGCTTAAGCGAAAATTGGGAGGATTGTAGCACTGTGCTCACCTACTCTGCTTGTGCACTAGTATGAGCAAATTTTTCTGTTAGAGTTGGGCACATCCCTGAAAAAGGGCATAGGTTCATAGTTGTTACTAAAAGATTTCAAACTTCCATTACTCCAAACAGAAGCAAGGGGAAATTTATTCCCATAAATGTAAAGGACGACATTAGAAGAAATCTCCCCTCATAAATGAGTGCACAGATCTGTCTCTAAATTTTCTCTTGGTTCCTTCAGGCATTGATTGAAAAGACTGGACTTAATCCAGTTGAATTTCGCGATATTAAATTTATCAATATCAAATATAAATCTGTAAAACAAATTGTGGATTGCCTTACAAATGAAGGGCCTCTGCACCATGAATTTTCCATAAATACGATGCAAAATTGTTTTCAGACATTCTCTCTCTTGGGTCCTCAGAATCAAAGAGATCCATTAACCTCAGAACAAATGAATGATCAATATATCTCTTGGCCCCTTTTGCATCAGTCTCAGGAGATGCTACGAACCTGAGGAGGAAATCATAGACCAACTGCAAATGTGAACAGGCAGGCTCCAAGGCTGTCACCTCCTCTTCTTGATCAAGGCGCTCAATAGAAGTTGGTGCTGGTGTAGGTCTTGATGTCAGAGTCCTAAACAAATTGGCAGAAACCATCTTAGAAATCTCCTCCATTGTTGTTTCATTGAGCCTGCAACTACCTAAAATGATGAAATCCACAAGGTCCAGCAGGTTTTGGTGTTTAATTTCCTTCTCTCTCATTTTTGTAGGGGTCGGTGAAATAAAAAATCGCAGAACATAGGCTCAAATTTTTTATGAGAAAAATTTTTGTGTCAGAGTTGGTTACATCCCTTAAAAAGGGAAAAGGTTCATAGTTGTTACTGAAAGATTTCGAGCTTCCATTACTCAAAATAGAAGCAAGGGGAAATTTATTCCCACAATTGTAAAGGACGAAATTCGAAGAAGTCCCTACTCCTACATCACTACTGTTATTGTGGTGGTCATATTTAGACTGTTTTCCAGGAAGTCTACCCAGTATTTGCTTTGTCATAACTGTTATTCCTTTAGGCCAAGAAATACCTGGATCTGCACAATGTCAGCATTCTCTTTCGCATTTATGTTTTCCAGTCAGTTTTTCCCATAATTTAGCCATAAATCTAAGAGAATTTTTAGAATGATAGAGGTTCCTGCAGGTCACGGAACATATGAATGGGACAGTCCAAATTTTCCAGCGTGACTCTTTTACAGATATCTGATGCTCTATTTTTCTCCTCTGTATCAGACTATCGATTATATTTCTCCATCATTTTTTGAATAGTATATCAGATATTTGACTTTTTATGTAAATATTTAGGTCACGAAGGTCAGCTGTTGAATTTTATTTATTGCCAGATTGAACTTATTATGAACAGATCGGTATATATATCAGTTCTCCTTCCAGATTGTGCAGACAGAACAGTTTTGATGTTTGGTCTCAAAGTGGTTCTTGTCACAGACAGATTATTTTGGAAGTTGTACTACTCATGGCTTTGGCCATTGACAAATGGTTTTTTTGCTTGCACTAAACTAGCAATGGACCTAAAACGTCTAGATTCACTATTTATAACCTCGATTAATGTAAACAAGATGGAATTTTCATGCGAACGATTAGCTTACTCGTGATATAAGCGATCACCAAAGAAGAAACCCCGGCCACCGCAAAAGAGACCTTGATCCTCTCTTTCTGTTTGTCCAGGGCCAAGTCCAACAAAATTATCCTCACCCCACCAAGCAAGAACATAAACCCCGATGAGATCCCTTCGATAATATATTTCCCGTTCACTCTTTCGGAGAGGAAGACCACCGGTTTTATGTTCCTGTGACAGGATCCTATGCGCTTCCAAAGCCCGGTGGCTCGACGATGACATCGTAGATGAAGCCGGAGACCACCAAGAAATAGGTGGCCAAGACGACGGCGAATACAGCCATGGCTGAGCGCAGCGAAAAGGAGGGCACCTTCAGGTGCATGTGGGGTTCTCTGAGAGAACTGTAACAAATATTCGGGATGAGAAGCAAGGGATCCATTGAAGATGACGATGATAAGTCTTCGCTTGATGATGTCAAGCTCTGGTGATGAACATTCATATATTACCAACCGAATAAGTTTCGCTTTACCATTTATTGCCCCGACCCCCTTAATAAAGAAGAATTGTGGGACTTTACCAGAAGTTTTTGTGTAAAGAGCTAGCTTCAATGTGCAGTGGCGGAGAGAGCTCTTATGTGAGATGGTACAGCATATTAGTGTGGAGCGATAAAAAGGTGTCTTTTTAACTCCTAATTACCTTCACATTAATTGTCAACCCAGGGACGACTTTTTATTTCAAGAGTGTACTCAGTCTGAGGCGGCTATTTACTCAAGAGTAATGTTTTGCAGTATAGTGCTTAAAATGCAAAAGTAAATGAAAGCTGGAAACAAAATCCAATTGGAACAGCAAGAAACTGAAATTTTCTAAACTAAATCATTTACTCAAACAACCATCAATCGAGGATACAGTAGCCATAACTCATTCCTCTGGATATTGATGCAATTGAAATCAAACCGGAACAAGACAATCATTCATTCATTCGGAAATCAACAACAAAATACCTTGAAGCCTAAATCATTCATTCGGAAAAATAAGCAATGTATCAGTCAAGGGTTCGACAACAATAGCCCATCCCTTTGGAAACTGATGTAACCAAAGGTAATCAAGGAACAGATCATTAATCTGGGGACTAGACAGCAAATGCCAATGCCCACTATAGTTTCAGATCGTTCTTCACACCAAAGCAAAGATAATGCGAATAACAGGAAATGGAACAGCAGATAGCAAAATAGAATAGCAAATAAAGAATTGAACAGCAAATCTAAAATGGAACAGAAAACGAACAGCTAAGTCTCGCGAGTCGTAACCAAACTTAATCTATTAACCCAAATGCACTTTTCGCAATCAAATAAGAATCTTTCACTCTTAAGGAAAATCAAGCAGAACACACTAATGGAACAGCACTAACTATTGATAAATTATGGAACAGTACTAGTAAATCGTATACGCACACAACACGCTGGAATAGTAATCTAATCCTGGTAATCCACTTGTCAGTCTTAGTTATAAATAATACGACTGTCTTTTAGAATGGAGCAGCAACGTTCATAAATTCAACAATCGCAAGGAAATATAATTTCTAAGATGAATTCAATAATACCAATGGTTAAATGTTACAACACATACATTCCATAATTGAATAGCAACGGTATCGTGTAAAAACCATTTATATCAGCACTTAAAGAAACAGCAATGCGTTGCAAAATCGATATGATATTTCTGTCTCAGAAAATGAGATTACGTGACAGAGCTGTGATGTAAAATAATAGAACATACCAGATTACCAAATAAAGCTGATAAGCAAACCACGCATAAAACAAAAGAATATAATATACAGTAGCAGCAGCGTACTCCACCAGAGGTCGGGCCCTTAGCCGCCAGCGGATGCTGCTGGGCTACTTCAGAATGAAAAGAATGAACAACAACTCCCGAATCAGGTATTAATCATTAAAGTGTGAAATCATTACAACATTAAATGCTTGAGAATTACATCATACAACAATCCCTATCCTATCATGAATAATCCACCATCATTCTTCATCATTTTTCCATCTGAAATCATCCCCAAAATCCTCCCCATCTCTGATCTCTGTTTTCATTTAAATAGAGAGAGATCAGAGAGAAGTCACAATAAAGATAAGTACATCATAATTTCTATTACAAAATTAGATTTTTTCCAACCAATTGATCAACAAGAAGATATATTTCCATCCAGCTTTCAACAAGAGCAAGACAAATTTGGCTTTGCAGCTGAGATTTGGAGGACGGCCACAACAACAAATCTAAGAAAATCGTGCTCAAAGAACCCTGTGTTTCTCTCAGTACAAGCCGAATTTGGGCAAACCGTTCTTTGCTAAAGTTAATTGGGTCCGTTCTGGACAAAACCCATGTTCCGGATTTTCCAGATTTATCTTCATTTGCTCAAAATCTCAACCGCAAAATTGTCACTTCTTATTCCAGCGCATTTCTGAGTTGGCACTTTTAATGATCAAATCTTCAATCTGGAAATTATCTTGGAGGCTAAAAATGGTGAATAATGTTATAACCAATTTATTAAACTTTCATTGATAAAATCATGCATAATCATCAATTTATCAGAAATAAAGGAGAATAAATAATATTCATTCATAAGAGCATAAATCATTATAAAATGGATTTAAATAATAAATTATAATAAATGACGTGATGAAGAATGGTAGAAATGGGTGGAATAAGCGTTCACAAATGATAATAATAATGGCATATTAACGGCCCAACAATTAGCATTAGCAATCATAGGAATATTATTGATTTTACCCATAAACAACCCTCACGAATCTATATTTCCCCTCCTTTTATTTTCTAGGTTACCCGATTCGACTGACTAACATCTAAATAGGAAGCTCGTGCCAAAGCTGGCCCAACCTTAGAAAAGTAGCCAGTGTTTTTGGGTGAATTATAGCGAAAGAACCCTGAGTAGTTGCCACACCAGTCTCTTGCGAGTAGAGGAACGTTTGTCGACATTTTTCCAGGGACTGGGTTTTTCTCAGGGATGGACTTCAAATGGCCGAATTGAGATGAAGATTTATGCTTTTGCCTGAGCATTTTAACTTTTCCCTCGGTCACTTGGGTTTTTGATGTGACCCGAAGGTATTAGTTACCATAGCCTTTTAGGTTGGGTTAGCCTAAAATGATGTTCGCCAAATAATGAATCCATAAAACAAACAAAATTCATCATTCCAGTAATGTAAAACTGAATTTAATTACATTTTGATTAAAAATTATGCAAGAAAATGAATTTTATTATCGGAAATCAATATATTCTATACAAATTGAAAAAGTTCTATCTTGATAGAAGTATGAGATACTTTCCATTCACTTGGTAGGTTTTAGGTTGTTTTTTTATTTAATTTGGAGACTCTCAAAACTAATGTTTTGGTGAAAATTTTATTGGAATTTTGTTCATATTATCACTTCCCACTAGAATTTTGGAGAAATCAATTGCCACTATGACTTTCACTTAATTTTAGATAAACTAATATCATTTTATTTCCACTAATATTATTGAGCATTGTTCATTTAAATTAAATGTTTTTGTGTACCTAAATTAGCATCCAAGGGTTTAGTTTCCATGGTAGTAGTTCAAGCTTACATACATGTTAGCTAACTCTAATACTATTATCTTGTAACAAGTTTATAAATTGATTCAATTGATCTCATTTTTATGTTAATAACTCAATCACCTAAATATTAGTGGTGAGATTGAAAATGGGGTTGTTCTATAATGTTCATGAAACGTGAGCCTAATATATATTCCACGTGGCTTTATTTTAACCTTATCTTGATGGTTATTTGAATAAACTATTTTGTCAAAAAAAAACCAACGTCTCTCTGTGGTGAACCCTATGAAAGTTGATGGTAAGGCCATAGAGAGTCCTTTTTGTATAATCACCAATGATGGGTGGTATACTTGTAAGCAGAATATTAATATACTTGAGAGTTTAGAACTCATGGTGCTCCCATTGTAGATGAGTTAGAACCCTAAAATGTGTGTTCTAGTTTTTTCCCTAGCCAAATATAGATGGCCCTGGGCAACGTCTTTGTGTTGCTAGTGACCCTTGTTGATATTATATGGAATGCAATCTTGTTAGGAAAACATCTTCCATAGGCCACAGAGTTTCATTCTTCTTTGATTGTTGTTCATGTTGAAGTGTTTTTCTTTTTGTGAAAGAAATGCAATGAAATCTTATTTTATGTTAAAGAGCCTTCATAAAATTTCTCGTGGTATGATAGCACACTAATTTGTATGAACCTACCCTTGTAGATTATAACGCAAGTGCAAAGGATTTAGATAAAAGGGGGGTATTTATAGCAACTACTAGAATTATAGGGTGTTGCCCCTTGCAACATGAGTAAGGAGCACCTTGGCCCTTTCGCCACCTATTCAAGCTATTCTTAATGTGATGATAATAGGTCATGCCACATGGTCAATGGGAATATTTGTTAAAGGAAGGGATGCAAACAAAACTAGCCTCCTTCTTTAGTGAATAACAACAAATTCTTGAGTATTGTGTCGAGCATTTTTTTAGGCATTGAAGACTTCTAAGACATAATCCTTTGCTTACTATTGGAGTCTATTCGAAGGGGTAAGGCACATAATTGAGTTGGCATGTTAGTGTAAGACATAAATCCAATAGCTAGGTTACAGGGTGTGCCAACGTATGCTAGGAAGTGTCATGGAGACAAAAGGGAGAACTAGGTCAAATTAATGCATGGAAATGAATGAATAATAGTTTGTGACAGGAAGTGTCAGTGAGTTCCAGGTGTGTTAAGGAGGGAGTGAAAAGGTATGTTAGGCAGTGCTAAGGCATGCTAGAGTCCAGGGAAACATGCCAAGATGTGTCAGGTGCTAGGGTGTCATGTCAATGCGTGCCAGGGAGTGTTTGGGAGTGTTAGGGAAACACAAGGGAGCACTAGTTTCAAATACATGGAAATGAATGAATAATAATGTGTGTCAGGGAGTGTCAGTGAGTTTTAGGTAGGGAGTGACAAGGTATGCTAGGTAGTTCCAAGGAATGCTAGAATTCCAGGGCAGCATGCCAAGATGTGCCAAGTGCTAGGGTGTGTCAATGCATGCCAGGGAGTGTTAGTGAGTGCCATGGAAACACAAGGGAGAAATAGTTCAAAATGTGTGGAAATGAACGAATAAGAGTGTGTGATTGGGAATGTCTGTGAGTTGCAGGTGTGTTAAGGTCAGCAACACTTAGGGTCTTTGATCATTTGTTCACAACTCCGCTTGTGAACATCTCTTTGGTCTGCCCACTTTTTCCATACTACTGCTCCATGATGACAAGTATAGGGTTATGGAGTCTTCCCTTCTTCTCACTGAATCAATCCTTTGCAATACAGTGAACTAGGTATAGTTGGTTGGCCCACTTGACTACTACTTTAGTCCTTCAAAGTTTGCACATCGTTATATGCAATACACCTTCCCTTCTACCAATCTTGTTTTCCTTCACAAGTATGGAACATATGGCTATTCTTTGACAATCACCTAGCAACCCTCCAACTGTACTTAGACTTCCATCAATTTTCCCAACCACAATCAATCCTTTTATTGATCTAGGGCCCACGACACTGCCCTCATCTAGGGATTTTCAAATTTTCCACCTAACAATGATCTAATTCCTCCCAAAATCATTGTTCTTGTGTACCAATTTCTTTGTTGTCCAGTCTATGAATAGATCTAAACTACTCCTCTTATCTTCCTTCTAACAATTTGTAGATGACTGAAATTGGGTCACAAATAATCCATTAATTATCCATTGAATAAGTTTTATAGGTTGCTTCATATCTCTGTCCAAAACTTTATGGACAGTCCACCAAAATAAACTCATCTTCATGTCAATCCATTCTTCATATGCCACATTTCTTCTACTCAGGTTCCACCCTCCTTTGGATCTGTTATCTCCACAAATAGTTCTGCAAACCATATTTCAGATCTGTGGTTTATATTGCAGAGATAAACCTCACTCTAAGGGTCACAACCCCTCTTCTTCTACGCATATTTGTCACAGTCTTAAGGGCATACCTTATGGAATAAACATGCTAGGAAACCACTGTAACTAGGGAATTATACTTTTTTTCTAATTTCTTTAGAACAAACCCTATCCACCATAGAGCTTGATGTAACTTTGATTCTCACGAGAGACAATATAGGGCTTCAACAACTGATTGGTTGACTCTACAATCAAGTTGCAAATCTAGATAGCTTCATAATAAGTATATGAAACTGCCATATACTTTGCTTCAATGGAACTGAATGCAATTGTTGCTTGCTTCTTGTTGATTTAATAAAAATGATTTATAAAATGATAATAATTATGTTTCAAATGAGCCTTATGATGGTCTACTTATACACATTGATTGTTCACGAGGTGTAGGGGTATGTCTATAACATCACTGCCGTTAAAAGCTTTGTCTTGAAAGAACATTAATTAGAATTTTCTTTAGTTAAGCACATTTTTGTGGTGGAATGAAGTTTATCAGATATCTATTTATACTTTGTAGAGGTTTGACTTTGTTTGTCCTTTGAGTGTTGGTGAGGTTTCTTTGTATTTTTTGCATCATAGTCTAAAGTCTTTTGACCCGATTGTTTAACATGAAAGCTTTATGCTTATTGGCAATATATTTGAAATACCTGCATGATCAAGAAACTGTGATGGCTAATTAAATTACTAATTAGGTACTACAGAAAGAGGATGATGCTGAGAGGGCTTGCTTGGGTGACCTTGGGAGCAACCCAGAGGTGGTCAGACAAAGCTCTTCTAAGTTACAAACATGAAGAGAAAAAATTGGTGATGTATATGTCGTTGCTCAACCTGGGCTGTATGGAAAATCTTGGCAGAGAGTGTTTACCTTTACGTGTCTTCACAAAAGTAGGTTGTCTGGTCACAGAATAAGATCACTACATGTAGGTGATGAATCTGTAGTAAGTTCTCAGCCTTATCTTCAGAATGGCTAATGGAGAGGATCATGTTTGAATACAAGATATAATTTGATGGATTTGGAGATTTAGATTTAAAGAAAAAATTGTGGTGATGTTTGGATGGGTGTTAATTTGTAGTGTTTTCCATTTTTTTAATTTGATTTGTTGTGCTTTCTACCATGCTACCTAGTTGCTTTCCTGTTTCTTTAGCATTTTAACTTTTTCGATGTCTATCTCTCTATTTTTTCTTGCCCCATTTGAAATGTCATCCTTATTTGGTAGGTGTTTTCTTCAATATAGTGTGAAAATTTTTCCATCACACAACTTCTGTGGGGTTTGTCTACGCAAATAGCTTGTAAGGCCCATTCATCAAGGTATTTGATGAAATGAAATGATTATCAATGATCACCAACTAATGGTACGTACAAAGATTTACTCTAACAATTATAAAGTTTTCATGTGCCAACAATTATACAACATTTTAACCTCATGAACTAGTCTCCTCTATTCTCTTAGCTGATGCTATAAGCACTTACTGCTGTTGTCAAAGCTTTTACTCTCTAGTCCCATTGAGCTATTTTAGCTATTTGTGGACATTGATCTATTTTCATTTCATTTCTTCAATTTTTCTAACTGTTATGTGTTACCTTTGGCCAGTGCCTTCTTTCTTACCTATGCTTTTTCTGCTTAAGTATTCCAACCAGCCAGAGAAGTAGGGGCAGTAGGAGCCACACAGTCCAGCCAGAGCCTAGCAAGGGCAACGCAGAGGTAGCAGGAGCCACGCAGGGCTGATGCAGGCCCAGTCAACGCAGCGCAGGGGCAGTGTAAGCCCTTCAGGTGTGATGCAGGCCCTTACTGAGCAGCGCAGAGGCCGACGCAAGGCAGTCAGGCTGACGTAGAGGGATTCAAAGCAACATATTACTGCCATTTTTATTTCTCTGTTGGGTGAACCAGTTTTGGTGCCCAGGATTGTTGTACTTAGAAACTGCATAATAATGAAAACCCTCCAGAGCTATTTGCACTTCTTTTCTCGCATTGGGTTTTTTCCAGGGACAGTTGTCCAGAAAATCCACGTGTCACTTTGTCTATGAGCATGTTATTCAGTATTTGATCTGTACGTGTAGGTTGCTAGTTGTATTTACTATTTACTTCGCTAATTTATTTAATATTTCATAAATTAACTTATGACTTAATTCAAGTAGGAGAAGTAAATCAAGATACTGCAGTAGGGTTTCTTGGATTAAGAAATTTTCACATTCCCTAGGTCTAGCCCCATTAGGTCACCTAGGACAACAATTTCCCAGGAATCTAGCTAGAGGAAAACTTCTATCTCCTAGAGGCAGTTGCATTGCTGGGTGCCCTCACTCTCCTCAGAACTCGAGCCAATTCAAATGGTGGAATCTCCGGATACCTCAAGCCCTAGCTCTAGGATCAAGTTTTTCCTAGGTGTTCCCAAGGATAGAACCTAGTAGGATCAATTTTACCTATCAAAGTAAAAACTCTTTTATGATCCTTTCCCATCACCTTGTGCAAGATAGGAACATCATTGGTTGCTAAATTCCATCCCCGAACTTGGGTTGGGTCCACTTGGCCCCGTGTTGTCCCATTTGGTGCCAAAGGCCTTTCATCAAGGACCATTTGGGAATCCAAGTCCCCAAAGGATTTTAGGGACTGAGAACTTCCTTCATAAGTCTTATTCTTCTCCCTCAACCCTTCAATCCCCCTCCTCTCTCCCTAGAAGATAAATTCCCTTGCTTAAAAGGAAAGCGAGTCCCACTCTTTATTTTATCTTAGGGAAAGGGTTTCAAGGGTCACTTCCCACCTATTCATTGACCTATAATCTACAAGTGACTTCCTAAACTACCGAGACTCCACCCATTGGTGAAAGTCCGTGAAGAGCAAGGAGCCTTAACTGTGGTGACAATGGGCTAAGCCTCCATCGTTTCCCTTGTCCTAGCAATTTCCCTCTTAGGAACCCCTTTTAGGTCCACTACTAGTTTGAGTGGTAACAAGTTGTTCACAAATTCCATTTGTGAACAACTCTTTGTTATGCCCACTTTTGCCATACTACAACTCCAAGATGAGAAGTCCAGGGCTATGGAGGCTGCCCTTCTTCTCACTGAATCAATCCTTTAGAATATAGTGAACTAGGGCTAGTTGGTTGGCCCACTCGACTGTTACTTTAGTCCTTCAAAGTCTACACATCCTTAGGCTCTATACACCTACCCTTCTACCAATTTTGTTGTCCTTCACCAGAACAAGAGTCAAGGCTCTTCTTTGACAATAACCTAACAACCCTCCAACTGTACTTGGACTACCATCAATCTGCCCAACCACAGTCAATTATTTTTACTGATATAGGGCCCATAATACTTTCTTCATCTAGGGCTCTTCAAATCTGCCACCTAACAATGGTTTGAGTCCTCTCAAGATCATTATTCTTGTGTATCGACAATTTGATCTTTGTTGTCCAATCTATGAACAAATATGAACTACTCCTCTTATCATACTTCTAACAATCTGTAGATGACTGAACTAGGGTCACAAATCAGCCACTAACAGTCCATTTACTAATTTTTTATAGGTTTCTTCAGATCTTTGTCTAAAAATCTATGGAAAGTCCACCAAAATAAACTCCTCTACATGTTAATCCATTCTTCATATGGCACATTTCTTCTGCATGCTCAATCTTCTGCTCAGGTTCCACCCTCTGGATCTGTTGTCTCCACACATACTGAATTTTCAAACCATCTTCCAGATGTGTGGTATTTATTGCAGAAATAAACCTCGCTCTAAGGGTCACAACCCGTCTTCTTCTACGCAAAATTGTCACAGTCTTAAGGGCATACCTTATGAACTAAACATGCTAGGAAACTGTCCTAACTAGGGCATTATACTAATGTACTTCTAATTATTGTAGAACAAACCCTATCCACACATAAAAAAACACGACTCTTGCCTCCATAAGAGACTCAACCTAGCTCATATGGATCCATAGATTCTAGGCATTTCTTTGAATGAATCTTGACATGAACTTCAGATCTCAATGTAGACCCTCAAACTAGGGTTAACTTAGTAAATATTACGCCTGCGTCGACTTCTGTTATGGCTCTAAATTACAATGCAAGCCCTCCTCCATTTATGTTGGTCTTTATCACAGACCTTGCGACCTACTAACCCCACAAGGCAAGATGGTATCAACCCTCTCTTATATTTCATGTATAAAATCTAACCAACGGGATTCAATATGTTCTTGTAATGTACTAAAAAAAGACACTGAATCCTTCCTACAATTTGTCGAAACAAAACATGATCGCACAATCACATATAAGTAAGAGAAACAAGTTATCAATCGCACAACAGAAGATGCATCTGGGGAAGCAACTGCTCAAAACCCTCTATCTCTATTTTGTATTAAGTCAAGGAATCATGAAACAATACAATGCTTAATCTCTCTTGAGATTCTCCAGCACTCTGCCAATTGTCTCCTACTGATCTAGGAAAAATCGATCTTGTACTTAGCCAATTCTCAGCCTTCCTTCAACCTGCCTTACTCATGCAATTACTATGGAATTATCTCCATATTAATTAGGAAAATCAACCTTCCTTGATTGCGCAATCCATCATGGCATCCCAATGACTTTATAATTGCACATGGGAAATTTTCTATAAATACAACTGATAGTTATGTTCCTCTGAACTATGTTACAATAAGGATCAAGGGTCTTTTTATTATTTAAAATAAGATAAAACCCTAAAAAACCAAAACCCTAACTCGAGGAGATGTAACACCAAGATTTTATGGGCCCCGTTAGGGTTAGTTGGGTAGCCAACTTCCCGGGGTCGTAACTTGGTCATATGATCTTCGTTTGACGCACATGATACCTTGTTAGAAAGATATCTCCGAGGACTACAACAACTAATGCAATTTCAATGAAATTTCCGAACCTTTCATGCCAAAAAAAACGTTTTTGGGGGCCTCAAAATGGCTCCGGAAGTTCAGGACCTGAAAAAATGCAAAAATAGTAAATTGTGCTATAATGAAGGAAACTGAAAAACTGAAAGAGAAAATGGCGAGGGCCCAAGTGGAATAGGCGGGTGGCCACCAATATCCACCGTGATCACCTTAAATCGAATTTCTTGAGCTAACTCAATCATCATGACTTAGTTAACTGACACAAGTTGTTATGAGACGAAATGACAATTTATTGTCCAATTTATTTAAGGGAAAAATAAATTAGAGGCCTCACATTCCTCACTCCTAGTACATCAAAATTCCTCACCAGTGTGGGTGTATTTTTTTTTGTCCTTTCTAGTTGCCAATTTCACTGTTTCTTGTTGCAAATTTCAACACTCCCTCTCAACAAGAAAGGAATTCAATCTATCCCCATCCGGTACCTTTGGAATGTTCTGCATGCTACACTTCTCTAGTGTTGTTTGCACCTGCAAACCTTGAAATTGAATAGACTCTGAACAACTGAATCAGTATAATGCATATGTCATCAGATTCTTCTGACTACTGCTAGTTATTGCACCTGTCTAGTATTGGATTCTCTGCACTGCTGCTGACATCTGCATCCGTGCCCTTTGAACTGTTGCTAACTCTAATTTGTGCTCCAATATTTGACATCTGTCACTCTAATTTATGTCTTGCTGACATCTAACTACATCAATCTAACTGATCCTTCCTACTACTGCTATACTATGGGCTCCTCGTAGCCAGGTTCGATCCATGAGACATGCCATCTCAATGGACCTTGTCCAAATTTCTTATCTTGGAATTATGTCTACACATCACCCCACCTTACACCTTGAGGTATGGCTGCTCCCTCTTCCCATCTGGCTCAAAATTATTTCCCCCTCATGGAGGTCTCTGCTTGAGTGGACGCTTCCACTCGGTCTCCTCTCTGCTTCTCCAATTGTGGAAGCTACTCCACAACCTTCTGAGACTACTTCTCATGAGTATGCATGTTGAGAGGTAATTTATGCTCCCTCTAAAAAACCAAATCTCTAACTTCTGCCTTTCTCCTCAAAGCTTTGCATGCATCTGGTACCTCAAGTGCATATAGGTTCTTGACTCACACACAGTTTAATTGTCCCGACGTTACAAAAAGTTTCTAAAAAAGAGTTGATTTTAAATCGATGATATCTCCCTTATCTGAGCTTTGATTTGACCGATTTTTTTTTTCCATTTGGGTATATTTTCGCAAGGAATCCAAATATTCTATTTTTTTTTGAAAATTTTACACCAAAATCTTCAGATATTCTCTACAAACTCGCCGCCCAAAAAATTCCTGCTCTGATACCATGTAGAAAATCTAACCAACGAGATTCATTCTGATCTTGTAATATACTAAAACAAGATATTGAATCCTTCCTACAATTTGCGGAAACAAAACATGATCACACCATCACATATGAGTAAGAGAAATAAATTATCAATCGCATAGCAACATGATGTATTTGGGGAAAGAAACTACTCAAAACCCATCTATCTCTATTTTTTATTAAGTCAAGGAATTATGAAACAATACAATGCTTAATCTCTCATGATATTCTCCAGCACTCTGTCAATTGTCTCCCGTTGATCTAGGCAAACTCGGTCTAGTACTTAGCCAATTCTCATCCTTACTTCAACCTGCCTTGCTCATGCAATTCCTAGGGAATTAAATCCTTATTAATTAGGAAAATCAGTCTTCCTTGATTGTGCAATCCATCATGGCATCCCAATGACTTTATAACTGCACATGGGAAATTTTCTCTGAATACAATTGATAGTTATGTTCCCTTTAACCTCTGTCTCAACTAGGTATTCCTCGAAACTGACATGCATGCAACTATTAATAGTGAATTATCAGTTATCTGATTGATCACTCATTGTGAATTAAATCTAATTTAATTCACTCAACCTCTCACTAGCTCATCACTCAGTTAGAACTAGTTAAACTGATTTTAACTCATTTAATTGATTTAATTACACTTGCACCCCACTAATGCATCAACTTCAACTGGACCCCAAAAATATTAGAATCCCTCTAGATGCCTCATCTTAGACTCTCAACTCGAATTTCTTGAGATAACTCAGTCATCATGACTTAATTAACTGACACAAGTTGTTATGAGATGAAATTACAATTTATTGTCCAATTTATTTAAGGGAAAATTAATTTAGACACCCCACATTCCTCACTCCTGGTGCATCAAAATTCCTCACCAGTGTGGGTGCATTTTTTCTTATCCTTTCTGGTTTCCAATCTCACTGTTTCTTGTTGCAAATTTCAACATTTCAGAATTTTATGTGGCCTTCACACAAAGACACCATTGAAATCACATGCCTAGATTCTCATGAGAAACCTCTCTTAAGCTCGATCTACCAAAAGAGAAGCAAGAATATGCCATCCTACTTCCTAGTGCAAACCGACCATTAAGGTATGCAACATTCTTCTGAACCCTCACATGATTATCTTGCTCTGGGAGGATGATCATGACCTCCCTTTAACAACCCTTACTCGGCCCTCATACTCGACCTACTTTATGACTACATCTCTCTTCACCCCCTTGATGTGCCAGATAGTGGGAATACATGTCAAACATGCTAAGATGTGCCAAATGATAAGGCATGCCAATATGTGAAAGGGTGTGTCAATGCGTGTCAGGGACTGTCAAGACAAAAAAATGGAGAAAAAAGTTAAAATACAAGGACATGAACACATAAGAGGGTTAATAAGTCATCAATTTACCTTTTCCAAGAGGGGCATGCTAGGCACAATAACACTAGGCGGAAATAGGTGCCAAGTGCAAAGTCTTAGTGCATTCTAAGTGCAAGTATTCCTTTGTTGCTTCTCATCTACTTTCCAACATTTGATCATGAAAAATAAATTTAATATTAAACCATGCCAAATCATGCCAAGGCATCTCAATGTATTCCATACATGCTAAGACTTTCCAAGCGCCAACAAGTGCCAGGCACCAATATGTGTCAGGGACTAATTTTATGCATGTTATAAAGTGGAAGGGAATGTTGAAGAGTGCTAAGGTGTGCTAGAGAGTGATAATTCATGTTCATGAGTGTTAAAGAGTACTAGGAAAAAACATTAAGGGAACACTAGGTAAAAATTAATGGAAGTTAATGAATATGAGGAACGTGTACTGCCAGAGACTAGTGTTAATGAGTGTTAGTTGTCATGCCAAGGAGGGAGTGACAAGGTATGATAAGCATTAGTAAGGCATGTTAGGGAATATCAAGCCATGTCAAGATTTCCCAAAGTGTGCTTGGGAGTTCCAGGGTATGCTAATTATATCATGTGCCAATTATTAGTGCTAAGATATGCCAATACATGCTAGGTGTTAAGGATGTGGAGCAGGGTTCCAGGGTATGTCAATATGTGTCAAGGCAACAAAAGGAAGAACCAATAAGAGGGTTAATAAGTCAGGACTTTATCTTTTTGAAAAGAAGCATGCTAGGCACACTAATAATAGGTCCCAATAAATGCCAAGTGGCATTGTGTGCCAAGTGCTAGTGTATGTCAATGCATTCAACCAAGGTGTTCCAGGGCATGCTAGGGACTATATGCAGCATGCCAACACATTCTAGGAGAGTTCCATGTTGTGCTAGCGCATGCCACCATGTGCTTGGACGTTAGTGTCATCACAAGATGTTCTAGGTACAAAGATGTTCCAAGACATGTGGGGTGCTAAGAAATGTTAGTGTGTGCCAAAGCATTAATTTAAGGTGTGCCCATATTGTTGAGGATTGTTAGGTCTTTCTCATTAATAGAATTGTCAGAGCTTGATTATGTATTAAATAATATATTTCTTACACACAATAGTGGAACTTTATCTAAAGGGAATTTGCTAGATAATAAAATTAATAGATATGAATCATGTGTTGACTCATAGGAAATCTCTATTCGACTAGTCATTACTTGAGGGAAATGATACACACTAATTACTTCTTAAAAAATTGACTGAGCCCAACCACTATGGCCTTGGACATATTATAAAAAATACTCCACAATAATGGTATTAAATCGTTATCTTTTGATAAAAAATATATTAACAGGCACATAGCGTCATCAAAAACTCATTGGAATGATCAATGATGATGGACATTTTTTTACCGTCACCAAAAGTAAAAAAAAGAGTATTGGTGAGGGTCATTAAAAGTTCGTCACTAGAAGTGTCACCAAAGAGAGAATTAGTGATGGGCCTTTAACGACCATCACCGAAAGTGTCATTGAAAATTTCTTTGGTGACAGACCATAAAGGACCATCACTATATACACTTACAGTGACGGTTTTTTAATGATCAATGATGACAGACATTTTTTGACCGTCACTAAAAGTAACAAAAAGAGCATTGGTGAGGGTCATTAAAAGTTCGTCACTAGAAGTGTCACCAAAGAGAGAATTAGTGATGGGCCTTTAACGACCCTCACCAAAAGTGTCATTGAAAATGTCTTTGGTGACGGACCATAAAGGGCCATCACTATATACACTTACAGTGACGGTTTTTTAAGGACCGTCACCATATGTGACATTGGTGACGGACCTTAAAGGTCCGTCACAAGCATGACCCTCACCAATGTGATTTTTTCTTGTAGTGCATTTATGCTCCCTTGGATTATAATATCCTCTTGGGTCATAGCTACGCCTATGAGATGTCAGCTCTCACATTTTCGGTTCACTGTAAGATGTGCTTCCCCCATAAAGGAAAGATCGCCACTATCGATCAGTTGACATATTACGAACTGAAGTCTCAGATCTCCCCTGAGTACATCATATCTTCGGTGGCCGATAACCAATCAATCGCACCTCTCATCAGTGTTTCATCAGGAGTCTCTAAATATTCCACCTTACTTGGTTCACTCCGTGGTCCGCCCCACTCTTATCACTGAGCCCAAATCATCAAGTGTTTGCATGTTGCAAGCATCTCAGGCTAGCCAAAAGCGGCCCGATACGACTAGCCAACAGCCAGCGCCTTCACAACCTTCTTTTTTTCACTCGACACAGCCATCATGACCATCTCCTTAAGGACCTTCTCCTTTTTTTGGTGTCTCTCCCAATATTTTTCAACCAGGAATGGTCCCCCCAAGACTTAATCATTTGGGAGCCATTTCGCCACGCCATTACCCTTTCATTCAGATACTGCTTTTAGCTCCCCCCTCCGGAGACTTTTCGGTGCCTGTTATGGCTACGTTGAGTCTACCCAATTTGACCCTGGGGATCCCAGTTTGGTACGTTGATCCCCATAAAAAACTCCAGCTGGTCAACTCACCCTGGTTCAAACAGTCGCCATGACCCCTCCCTTTGCCTCAGTGCCATAGGCACCTCAAAAGGAACCCACTCCTATTGCAAAAGCATCTGGTGAGGGGGGAAAAGCCCAAAAGAAGGAACCTAAGGACGAGGCTCCCCAAAAAACTCCAACTCCATATAAGCCTCCAAATTCGACACCTCCCTGCACTTTGTGTGATGTTGTTGGGCATGCCACCCATAAGTGTCCCGAACTTCCTTATCTCAAAAATGTGGTCAACGAAATGTTTCTTGAATCTAACATATCAGAGGTCCATGTTACCTTACCTGATTTAGCTAAGAAACTCAAATAATTGAGCACAAACCACCCTTGTTCTTTATGCGACCTTTATGGCCACTATTCTCATCATTTTCCCCGTCTCGATGACTTTTGTGATGAGAATAGTGGCCACTATTCTCATCATTTCCCCCGTCTCGATGACTTTCGCGATACCCTTGAGGCAATTTGCAAAATAGAGGCCACTCGTAGTGGAGCATGTACTCCTCTACTTGTGAGTTCTGCTTCAACAGAACCAGAGGGCAGTTCTGCACCCATTTTGATACCTCCCCCTGAGTTTGAGATGACGGACTCTTCGATCATTACTCTCTATCTGTCTTCATCCATGAGATCCATGGAGGAAGAACCCTCCGGGGCTTCCCATTCTTTTTCAGTCTAACCTCCCTCGTCTAACACCTTGGTCTCAACATCGATATATGTTTTATCTACTATCTCTTCATCTACCCTTTGTAGCGATGTGTATGTGAACCATATTTCTCATGATGATGCACTAGGTAGCTATGCCACATCATGTGGTCTCCCTTCCTCTAGTCCCCCCATCTTCCATTTAGATGAAGACATTATAGAAGGCATGACCACCCCTAATTTTCCTTGGGGATGATATGCACCATCGTGCATATTTCCTTCCACAACACAACCATGATCATTATGTTATGGAGTCCAAATAATTCATCCATAGTCAATTTGATTGGTTCAATAACCCCTTACTTGGAACCCATGCATTCGAACCACATATACCTTGTGGTCATTATATTGACACCCAATGTTTGGGTAAGGGGGCATCCATATTTGAGATTACAGGAGAAGCAATTATCCCCAACCCTCCTAGTGTATCTAGTAGTGTCGACTCTAGTCCCATTATTATTCCCCATTTAGAAGAACTCTAGAGTCCATATCACTTCATATCACTCTAGGGATGATAAACTTAATCATTCCTTCATATTACATCAACAACCTAGTCCCCTAGACATTGTTGTTGACCAAACTCTATGTTTTCTAGGTGAGCACCAGTTCATTATATCTGAAGCCACTCTTTGGTATAGTGACACCATGTATGCGAACCCAAAAATTTATTCCATTTGATTCATATATGCAGTGCTAAATGAGATTGGTAATCCATTATTTCCTTTCTCTAACTATATTTATCCATTCTTCCCATAAGAAGATAACCATAATATAATCAAAGGGCGAACCACATCATCAAAATGTGTTTAGAGTCCACTATTCTAAAAACATTTGGCATGTCCATAGCATGCTTATGGGAACCTATGCCCCTATATATTCTCATCGTTCTCTTGAGGATTTTAGTGCCTATGAGACTGTGTTATTGAATCGATTATTTCAACACTTGGATGATCCGTATTTTATGCAGGAACGCAATAGAATACAAAAATAACCATAAACATAGAGATGCAGCGGAAATAATGCGTCATTTCATTAATATCAAATAACATAAATATGCTTACAAACATAATGGAAATAAAATAGCTAGGGTGCCAGTAGCGAATCTCTAAGAAGAGATGTGGTGGCTACAGATCTCTGAACTATGTTACAATGAAGCTTGAGGGCCTATTTATTATTGAGAAACAATGGAGAACTATAAACATCCAAAAACCTAACCCTAGGAGAAGAAGCGCCAAAACTATGGACCCTGTTTGGGTAAATTGGTGGTTCAACTTCCCGGGGACGTAACTTTGGCATCCGATCTCCATTTGACGCGTTCAATAGCTCATTAGAAAGATATGTCCAAGGAATAAAAATTTTGGTGTGAGCAACATCACTCGGTCCATAGACCAATGTTTCTCTCGGTTTTCCCAAAAAACGTTATCTAGGGCCTCAAAACGGCTCCGGAAGTTTAGGACCTAAAAAACTGCTAAAAATAGTAAGTTGTGCTGCAACTTAAAAGCTGAAAGAACTGATGGTGGGGGTTCAAATGGAATAGGTGGGTGGCCCCCAATATCCACCTGGATCATTAAGGCCCCAAAACGGCTCCGAGAGTGGAGGACCCGAAAACCTGCTAAAAATAGTAAGTTGTGTTGAATGTGAAAATATGCAAGAATTGATGGTGCAGGTCCAAATGGAATAGGTGGGTGGCCACCGTTATCCACCTAGATCATTCCTCCCTCCTTAAGAAGCAATGGTTCCCATTACGTTGATATCCCCCATGAGACGAGGCACGTTTTGTTGTCGAAGATGTCATGGACCTGCGGGTGGACATGTTGGATGCAATTAGTAAATTTGGTTTCTTTATTAACCTCAGACAGTACATGTGTGGATTCTGTCTGTGTAGTCGCATGAGGCATGGAAACATCAGGCAGCGGTGCATCAGGGGTAAGATCAATGGAGTGATTGTCCTGACAGTGTAGAGGAACCTATGTGAATGAGGAGAAAATTTCCTCGTATTCCTTCATGAATTTGTCCATCTGCTGCAACCGTGCAGGGGAGCCCTATTTCAAGGTTGTGACCACAATATTATTCTTTTCCTATGAGCGAGTTGTAAGGAAAATAAATTTCCTGGTTTTGGAAACAATCTTACTGCATTGTTTTGCAGTAGTAAAAGAGATGACAGGAGGCAGTACTACCTCCAGTATCTTGTACAAGTTATTTCCCAAAGTAATAACAACAACACGAGGCCTAGACTCATACATAGCATGTCACCTCCACAAGTATGGTTGGCCAAATAATACATCAGCTACATCAAGAGGAGCAATATCACACAATACCTCATCCGTGAATGGCTTGATATTGTATGGAAGGCAGCACTGCTAGCAGATGCGGAGATCTCTCCCTGGGTGGAGCCACCTTATGGTATATGGTTGCAGGTGTGCTATGGTCGATAGGCTGAGCCGCTTCACGACCTCTGTTGAAATGAGGTTCTTTTGGCTTCTGCTATCAATAAGAAATTGCAGCGGAGAACCCTTCACCCACATCTACAATTGGAAGAGGTGCTCCCCCTCCTCTAGATCCTCTGGATCTTGGTGGTGGCAACAATGGCACTGGGATCCACATCAATGATCTACTTCCCTTTATCATTTCCTTTGTCTGGTTCTGACTCAGGATTAGAAAATTCATCTGATTCGGGTGCCTTTAGTTTTGCCACCAATGACTGTTTGGCCCGACACTCCTTTGTGCTGTGAGTGGGGCTGTTATGAAATTCACACCACTTCCCTGTGTCCTTCTTTGGATTTGTGGTGTTGCTCTAAGTGGCACTACTTTGGCCTTGCCCCTTGTTCTTTGGTTCGGGGGAACCTTTCAGATTCACAGATCCAAATTCTTGCTTCTTCTGCTTAAATTTATACTCGATCTTGGTGGCATAGCGATATGCCGTGCCAAGCGATGTAATGTCAAGGAACTCCATTTCCTCCTGAATGTGTTTGTGTAGATAGCTGCGGTACTTGAGCACCAAATTTCTCTCTAAATCTTTAATACCCAACTTTGTGTGTAGAGTATGGAATAGATTTGTCAGTTCTTGCACATCTTGATCCCTTTGTTGTCGCAGCGTGGTCCATTGGATGTATTTGTCCTCATAGCTCCCCATGGGGTAATATTGTTCCTTGATGTCATCTCAGAACGAATTCCAAGTGGGTGTGGCCAAGAACCGAGAGGGTTCCCCTTCGTCCTCTTGCTCGTGGTAGGTTTCCCACTAGTATTTGACATGGGGGGCGGCTTTGAGGAGTGAAAAAATAATCTTTTCTCGGTCAGAGAAATCATGGACCGAGAAATACCCTTCCAGCAAATTCAACCATTTATCTACGACGTCTGCATTTATTTGGCCTTCAAATACAGGAATATCAAAGTTTACATGTACCTTGAAGGGAGTGGTGCCTCTAGAGTGGCTATTGGATGCAGATGCGCCGTAGGTGGGTAGTCGTTGAAGGATCTGAGCAAAGTTATCCATCATCATGTTCCTTTGTTTCTCGAGGGCCTCCTCGAGCAATATTTTGATAGGATATCCTGTTCCCTCGTCTTTCTTTTCTTCTGCCATGGGAGGTTGTCGGGGTTTGCGAGGCTTATCTTGCAAGAGTTCAACCAGATCGAGCCCTAACTCCTTATACCCTGACCGCATTGGGGACATGCAAAGAAAAACAAAGAACGAGCAGACCGCTCTGATACCACTGATCCGGATTTTATGCAGGAACACAACAGAATACATAAATAACCATAAACATAGAGATGTAGTGGAAATAATGCATCATTTCATTAATATCAAATAATAGAAATATGCTTACAGACATGATTGAAATAAAATAGCTAGGGTGCTGGTAGGGAATCTCTGAGAAGAGATGTGGTGGATACAGACCTTTGAACTATGTTACAATGAGGCTCGAGGGCCTATTTATTATTAAGAAACAATGGAGAACTCTAAACGTCCAAAAACCTAACCCTAGGAGATGAAGTGCCAAAACTATGGGCCCCGTTTGGGTAAATTGGTGGTTCAACTTCCCAGGGACGTAAATTTGGCCTTCGATATCTGTTTGACGTGCTCAATAGCTCATTAGAAAGATCTGTCTGAGGACTACAACTTTTGGTGTGAGAAAAATCAGTCCATGGAACCCTGTTGCTCCCGGTTTTCCCCAAAAACGTTGTTTAGGGTCTCAAAACAGCTCCAGAAGTTCAGGACCCGAAAAACTGTTAAAAATAGTAAGTTGTGCTGCAACTTAAAAACTGAAAGAACTAATGGTGGGGGTTCAAATGGAATAGGTGGGTGGCCATCAATATCCATCTGGATCATTAAGTCCCCAAAACGGCTCCGAGAGTGGAGGACTCGAAAACCTGCTAAAAATAGTAAGTTGTGTTGAATGTGAAAAGCTGCAAGAATTGATGGTGCGAGTCCAAATGGAATAGGTGGGTGGCCACTGATATCCACCTGGATCATTGGAACACCAAGGTGCTCCACAAAATCCTCTAGCAAGGGGCATCATTCCTGCCTTTAGCATACCAGATCACTCCCCTCCATCACATATGCTTGGGGGAACTATCCCATACCTGAGGAAATGATGGCACCCCTGGCCACCTTTTCACTTGATTTTCATAAGTCTCGACCTAGACCCCACCGATCTAGGTATGGTCAATTATCTTCCCATTTCTTGGATATTTTTTCCAACCGGTCTCTCCGACGAGCCATATATCGTAGATGATTGATACCATCTCTTCAAATATTCTACTTTATGTGATACCACACTTACCACTTGGTCCCCATGTTTGACTTGGTGGACGGGGATGATTCTAGACCTTCTCCAGTAGTTCATTCTTGTATTCTTTTCTTACCTTGATTCTTCACCATGAACCATTTTTCTAAGAAGCATTAAGGCCACCTTTAAAAAAGTAAGGCCACCTCCCTGAAATTTGCAGATTCTATTTCCAACGGTCAGATTTTATGCTACAATCACCCCAAGATTTAGGGCCTTCTCCTCGTCTCCAAATTCACCATGGCTCACTTGGCAAATGAATTAAATTGGTGGGAAATCGCCTTTTTAATGGAAAACCCCCAAATTTTCCATCGCCAATTGCGACTAAACCGTAGCTCGGTTTGAAGAACAATTAGCACCATTGGAGAGCTCTTACTGAGCAGTATAATGGGTCTTCTTTTGTTTTTTTTAATTTGACACTTCACTAGGAAGTCATTTTTCCAAGAAGGGTCACTTTGCCACCTCATAAAATCGAATATCTTCACATGTGTTTCTTGTACTTGGGGAAACACTTTGCCTTCATAATTTTCAACTCGTGTGTTGATTTTCATCATGAGTAACCATCTTTTGCTCATGTTTTCATGTTTCCCCTTGGGCCTATTATGCGTGGCAGCATCATCGAGTCACCTTGTTTCAGAATCCAAGTTGAGTCATCATCGCATTCATGGATTCTGTCCTGAGTCCCTTTATCTCTTGTTACAGTATTCCATCCATATTTGGGTCACATTCATCATGTGTTTCCCATTTTTTCCTCTATTCACTCTATCCCTCATCCCCTCCGGAGTCGAGTCAATCGCTTCTAGGTCATCCATGCTTTTTATGCTCTTACAAGGGAAGTCGTTCGTCCACTAATTAGTATCACGTATTATATCATCACCCTTGGTGTTAGTCCATCAATTACTTTACTATGATCCCTCGTGCCTTAGTTGAGGATTCATCATTGCCTCACCTATGGCGGACCTCCTTATGTCGACATCAACACATTCATTCCAAAAGATAGGTCTAAAGGGAAGTGTGCCTTATTTCCATCTTCCATTCTTGTTCGGTGCCTCGGATCAAGTAAAGGGAATCATTATTTCCCTTTAAATTGGTTGTTTCTCATCTGCTTGGCCTCAACTCATTATTGCATGATTGACATTTGTATACTTGTTGGTCCGGTGATCCAGCAGATTGTACCAATGATTCTCGGCTATGTGTGAGATGTTTCAAACCTCAGGGGTGGTCCTTCAGGTAGCCCATCACATGCTCGGATGACCTGATATTATGCTACAACCTCAGATGTAGCTCCACAGAATTGATGGGTACAGTTTCAGCCGGTTGCAGCGCTCATAGCATGCATGTATCATTTAGATAATCCATTCATATTTTTAAAACCATTTCCTGTTCAGTAGGGCTTCTTTGGTTGTTATTATATCTCACGTACTTAGATATTATTGTATTCAGTCCTGGATCATGTTTCTGTAGACACAATATGTATGTGGGATCCATTATATTCTTTTCGGGCCCATTTATGCCATCATGTCATGTACCATTTATCATGTAATTTATTGCTCATTTTCATATTGTTGACCCCATTATAATTCTTTGTACAAGTTTTGTCATCTCGACAGGCATAGGTATGCCTCCCTCGCCTCATTGAGAACAGGTACTCCAACATAAATGGAGACTTATATCACTTTGTAGGTCTCTTCCCATCAATTATTTTCCTCTCTCGCTTTGCTTCGTCTTTGTCTCCCTCTCTCTCTAACTCCCCTTTGGTGTCTAGTGATTGTGTTCTATAATGTACTTCATTCATACGATTAGCTCCTAATGCTCGTACGTTGGGGGGCATTCTGTTATTGCAAAAAAATGGTCATCTAACCATTTACAATTAGATGGATCGAAGTACACCATGTAAGACCAATTTTACCATAGTAAAATTTATTTCACTATAAGAAATAATTTAATAAACCATACTTTATTAAGTTATTTCTAGTTTAAACAAGAAATCCCAAGAGGAATAATTAAATACATCCTTATTTATTTGATTTTTTGTCTAGGAAAAATAAATTAAACCATTGTTTAAATAATATTCCTGGTCATATTTAACCCAATTATGAGAAATAATTAGATAAATCATTATTTTTCTTATTTTTCTCTAGGAATAATTAATTAAATCATTAATTAGTTATTATTCCTTGTTAAATTTAATTAAATCATCTAGGAATAATTAAACAAATCATTATTTGTTTATTATTCTTTAACCGCATTCTTGAAATGATAAATAAATCATTTATTTTTTATTATTTCTAAATAAAGGTATTTAACCAATTTAAATATCTTTTCCTTCCAACAAAATATAATAAAATATTCCAAGCAATTAGATCTAGATCTTGGTTAATAACATTTTATTATTCTTCATTATCAAGGATAACTCGATATTTTGTTATAAATAGAAGAGTTTTTCCATTCATTCTTTACTTTGATCCTTTTCATTGTCACACTTTGATCATTCTCATTATTGCTACTATTTTCTTTTACTTCTTGAGCTCCCACAGAGTTCAATACATTTTCGATTTTTTGCACCATTGAGAGAAAAAATTCTAGAACTAAAGCGTTGAGGACAACCAAGAACCCATCCCATTGAGGGGGATAGATAACATTTATTTACTTCCTTCACTAGGTGTAATAATATATGAAGCATTCTTTAAACCTTGTCTTGTCTATTGGATGCATGGAGTAATTACTATTTCTTTTTATTGTTTAATTGATTTCACTGCATAGATCTGGTTTTTTGCAGCATTTATTCTAAATATCGATTGCAGATCTAAAGAGTTAAGAAACCATTTCTATTGTTAGGGATGTTTGTCACACACAACTCAAATAATTTATTTTTGTACACTTGCATTAAGAATTTATGACAACACAGTGCATGAAAGGGTTTACCATTGACTTTGTAAATCCATTTACACATTGATCCAAGAGTGAAGGATTCTCTCATACTTGATTTCAAAGGCCATGTTATAACTTTCCATTAATAAATGCAAATTTCATTCCTTTATCTTCTAGAGAAGATATGGATACAAGATTCTTTCTCAAGCCAGTACATACAAAATTTCTTGCAGAAAAATAGATTTTCCATAATCTAACTGAAATGAATCTGAACCATAACCTTTATCTTAATGAATAGAATTATATCAAAGGATAACATTTAAATTAGTCTCCCTCTCAACTCTATTATAGAGTTCTTATTTGTAACTAGTAAAATGTTTGGAAGCACCACTATCAACTAACCAACTATCGAACCAATCTGTAGAAAAAGAATTGGAAAGAGAAGAAGAAATAAAATTTTATGATTGAGTTTTCGCTTAATTATTTTTATACCTTGGATTTCTTGTTTTCTTAGGATGACATTTTCTTTTATTTTCAAAAGTGTCTTTTCTATAATCATATTTGTCTTTAAATTTAGGTTCTCTTCTTCTTTCTTTACAGTCACGAGCAAAGTGACCATGCTTTTGACAGTTAAAGCATCTAACTTTTGACATGTCTAGATTCCATTTATTTGATTTGAAAGAAAATTTCTTTTTATTAACTTTCTTTCTCTTTTCATAGGTTGAAAATGCAGTAGGCTCTCTTTCTTCATGATGTGAAATTATCCCTATGGAGATCTTTCTAACCTCCTCTTAGATACACTTTCCAAGGAGTTAATCAAATGTGGGAATAGTGTTGACATTGTTGATGGTGGTGATAAAAGTTTCCCAAATAGAAAAAATGCCTCCAAGCGCAATCAACACCATTTCTTTATTGGTTACAACTTCACCAATTGTTGATAGTTGGTTCCTGATTTTGGTCATTCTCAAGAAGTATTCTTGAACCATCTCTCCTCTATTCACCTTGACGTCTTTTAGCTAATTCTTCAAGTAAATAATTTGGTTCAAGTTACTAATTGAAAACATGCCAATCAGTTTGTCATACATTTCTTTAACTTTTTTCAAACCATAAACATACGAAATGAGATGATCACTAAGAGAATCACGGATATTTTTTCTAGCTTTTATTTCACCCTTTTTATGTTTGGATTTGACAAAATCACTTGAATTCTCTGGTGGATCAACTATTGTTCCTTCAACATACTCTAGAATTCAGTGTTCTGTAGGAATTTACAGGGTAAGTTCCGTAGATCAAGAACCAAAGGTCACCGCTCACAAATAGATCACAAATCATCATACCAGTATAATCATGTGGTTAAAACCCTCAAAGAGGGAAACAGTCCACACCCTAAGCCAACGCGGCCACTTTAGGGAATTTATTAATATAAAAGAAAAGTTACATATGTTTCTCTCATAAACGGTTACCGGACAAATGACCCTCCATGCTATTTAAATAGAGATCATGGACCAATCGGGTTAAGCCACGGATCAAGTGCCGTTAATACTGAGGTGAGAGATAACCGTCGGATCACTACAAATCGTGACCATCAGATTGTAAGTTACAAATGTACATGGTAAAGAAACACACTTTACCTAACTCTACACTAGACTAAGTTATTCTTAACTATTTCCTATGTGTCAGAATATCCTAACATCCCCCCTTAAGAACAACTTTGGATAGGATTGAAGGATTTACAAAGGTGACACAAAAGGAGCCTATTTCCTATGTGTCAAAATATCCTAACATCCCCCCTTAAGAACAAATTGGGATAGGCTCTAATGCCTCCTTCCTTCTCCTAGTGTGTCACTTTTTCAGAAGTGCCTTTTCTAGACTGAAGCATTCAATTAGCCATTTCTTTTAAGGTGCGATTCTTCCTTTCAGATACACCACTTTGTTGTGGGGTATATGGAAGAGTATGTTGAAATTGAATGCCATGCTCAATGCAGAAGTTGATAAATTTGTTGTTAACATATTCTCCGCCATTGTCTAATCTTAAATTAAGAATTTGATGTCCAGATTGTTTCTCAACAAAGGCCTTAAAGGCCAAGAACATGTTAAAAACTTCACTCTTGAGTTTTAAAAAATATACCCAAGTGCGTCTGGAAAAATCATCAATGAAGGTTAAGAAGTACTTGCAACCAGAGAAAGAAACAACAGGAAGTGGACCACATAAATCACTGTGCACAAGCTGCAAAGGGGCTGAAGTGTGCCAAGAGGCACGTTTGTCAAAACTATCCCGACAATGTTTTCCGAGTACACATCCGGAGAAAACACCATCCCGGAAAGATAACATAGGAAGGCTCATCACCATATTTTCCTTACATAGAGTTTGAAGAGAACGATAGTTTAAGTGACCAAATCGCTCATGCCAAAGTTTTCTCACATCATCATTATGAGCAACAAAAACAGAGGGAAGAGATGATGACCCAAAGTTGTCAAACTTATACAACCTTGTGGAATCATTAGCAATGCCAGTAGCTAAAATATGTTTATGATCTTTGAGGTCCTTGATTACAACATCATGAGGTGAGAATTCTACTATTTTCCCTTCACCCCAATGAGTTATCTGATAAACAGATAGAAGGTTGCATGACAAGGTAGGAACACATAGTACATCATTAAAATGACCATTATCTAGATGAATGGTTCCAGATCCTACAACACTAAGAGATCTATCATCACCAACATAAATATGTTTGGTGTTACAATCATTTAAAGAATAAAACATGGATTTATTTTTAGCCATGTGGTAAGAATCTCCAGAATCAATGAGCCACTCATGAGAAGGAGAAGAAGAATATACATTTAATGCATAACCAGATCTTAATGCTTGACAACTACAAGCAGAAAGTGCCATGCCTGAAGATGAAGGTGAAGAGTGCTCCAAATTGATGTTGTGCTTCTTCACTGCTGCTTCTAAGGCTTCCATCTTCTTAAAACATTTGGACTTTAAATGGCCATCATGATTGCAAAAGTTGCAATGTCTATCTGTCTTCTTTCCTTTGTTTTTATATGCCTTATCATTTGGTGAGTTTCTTTTTCAGATTGTGGCTGAAATTGCTTAGGACCCTTGTTTGATTTCAAACCATACTTTTTAGGATACTTCTTCTTGGGATTATTTTGATATGATTGATGTTGGGCTGCTAAGGCTTTCTTAGAAGCGTTTCCAGTAGTGATAAGACCAAGGTGTAAAAATTTTTCTTGTTCTCTTATCAAAGAATCACAAAAGGCATCAAAAGAGTGATTCTTGCAGGTGGTTCCTGAAGAAATGATGGCTTCTCTAGTGGAATGGAAGGCAGAAACAAATACAGAGTATGCAGGGCCAAGCTTAGTAAGAATGCAATAGATGAGGCTACCATCTTCCTTTTTGACCTTACAACCTTCTAGAAGAACTCTGAGGGTCTTGAATTTGGGCAAAAAATCTTCAATAGAGGAGAAATTATTGGGGTCCAAAGTAAGCAACTCATTTTCAAGCTGATGGGCCCTAATTTGATTTTGAATGCCAAAGACAGTATTTAGCTTGTCCAGGGCTTCATGAGGGGTGTCAATGTCAAGGATATGAAATCGAAGATCTTGAGCAATGGACATTCCTATCAACCCTCATGCTTAATCTTGTTTATTTTCCCATTTAGCAACTTTATCATCATCAGAAGGTTTAGTTTCTAGCCCTGTGGCTATTCTATAAATCCCTTTACTTCTAAGTATATCTACCATGTGAGGTAGCCATTGGAAATAATTGGTGCTGTTAAGAATAACCGGGCATGCACTTTCCTTCTTTTCCTTTCTTCTTCTTCTTTCTTTCTTTTTTTTTTTTTCAATGAAGTTGAGAAAGGCTGAAACTAACTGCTCCAATGGAAATATCTCAAAAAATTAGGCCGTTTAAAAAAAAACGGCTCGAAAAATGGCTTTCGGATGAAAAAGTTATGCCTTTTGAAAAAAACTGAGTTGTAGATGCCGAATAGTTACGGGAACAGGATGAAGTGCGGCTCTTTTAAAAAAAAATTCCACCCCTTTGAACAAATTTTTTTTACAAAGAAGCTTGAGAAGGAGACTTGAACCCAAGACCTCTATTCTCATAAACTAACGCCTCATCAAGTGAGATAGTAAAAGGATTATGTTATTTTACAAAGGAGGAAGGGGAGATTATTATTATTATTATTATTATTATTATTATTATTATTATTATTATTATGCGTGCCTTTTCCTGCACAAAAAACGAGCAAAAGAAACGAAATGCAAAGCCTTATGGTAGAATGTTAGATTCTCAGTTAGCCTTACTGACAACTATCACTTTTTTCACTATTTCTAATTTCCCAAGATCGCACAAAGACGCGGAGAAAGAGCATACGTAGCAAAAAAAATCCCTTTTTCCTATTTCTGATTTGTCGAGATTGCACGGGGCACACAGCAAAGAGCATACACAGAGAAGAGGGTATAGATCCGGCAAATAAATAAAACCTTAATACAGGAAAAAAAACTGAAATAAGCAGAACTATTAACAAATATAATTACAAAATAGATGCTTTATACTCCAGATCTAAACTGACATAACTTGGGCAGCCGAAAACCTTTTCACATGAAACGAAAGGTGTTCCTCACTGTAATAGACGCTTCAAACACAACTGAGCAGTTTTCCAAGCCCAAAAATGTTCAAAAATAGTAGATCTACAAAACAGCATTCACATGCAGACTGTAAGCCTGCCCCTTCTCCCTTTCAGTCTGGAGTCAAGCTTTTAGTCAACTGTACTACCCCTGAAGTTGATGCTACCTTATACCGTCAACTTGTTGGTAAAATTTTGTATCTAACCCATACCCGTCCTGACCTTTCCTTTTCTGTTGGTCTTGTCGCTTGGTTTATGCACCAACCCCATGAAAGTCACTGAAAAGCAACTAAAAGAATACTTCGATATATTCGAGGTACAGTTCAGTTCGAGACTCATTACAGTGCAGGAGCATCTCCCTTGTTGATTGGTTTCACTGCTTCTGATTGGGCTGGTGACCCTGATGATCGGAAGTCCACTGCAGGATATGTATTCACTCTTGGTTCAGGACCTATTACTTGGTACTGTAAGAAACAAAGTGCCATCTCCCTTTCTTCAGCAGAAGCAGAGTATCGTGGTGTAGTTAAAGCCATCAAGGAAGTCATGTGGCTTCGTCAGATCCTGTCTGAATTTGGTCTTCATTAGCAGCATCCAACTACACTTTCATGTGATAATCAGAGTGCCATTCAGCTATGTAAAGATCTAGTTCGGCATCAATGTATGAAACACATTGAACTCCACATACACTTCATCAAAAATCTCATTCATGATCGTGTTCTTGAAGTGCAGTATTGTCCGACCAATGATCAAGTAGCCGATATCTTTATGAAGGCTCTCACAGAAGCAAAGTTTACCAAACTTCGATCCATGCTTGGAGTTCAGGAAAGTTGTCATTAAGGGGGGATAGGCTCTAATGCCTCCTTCCTTCTCCTATTGTGTCACTTTGTAAATCCTTCAATCCTATCCCAATTTGTTCTTAAGGGGGGATGTTAGGATATTTCGACACATAGGAAATAGGCTCCTTTTGTGTCACCTTTGTAGATCCTTCAATCCTATCCCAAGTTGTTCTTAAGGGGGGATGTTAGGATATTCCGACACATAGGAAATAGTTAAGAATGACTTAGTCTAGTGTAGAGTTAGGTAAAGTGTGTTTCTTTACCATGTACATTTGTAACTTACAATCCGATGGTCACGATTTGTAGTGATCCGACGACTATCTGTCACCTCGGTATTAACGACACTTGATTCGTGGCTTAACACCTGATTGGTCCATGATCTCTATTTAAAGAGCATGGAGGGTCATTTGTTCGGTAACCGTTTATGAGAGAAACATATGTAACTTTTCTTTTATATTAATAAATTCCCTGAAATGGCCGCGTTGGCTTAGGGCGTGGACTGTTTTCCTCTTTGAGGGTTTTAACCACGTGATTATACTGGTGTACTGATTTGTGATCTGTTTGTGAGCGGTGACCTTTGGTTCTTAATCTACGGAACTTACCCTGTAAATTCCTACATGTTCTTCAAAAGTATGGAATGAAGCATCATTAAGCTTCTTCTCTACCTTGAAGTAGGATGAAGTCATCTTGATCAAAAAAAACTTTGGCAACAAGTGGGGTTTATTCAAGTGATCTCTGGTCTCCTTAGACTTGTCTTCACCAAGACTATGGTACCATGTTAAAATCTAAAAGTTCTATGCAGAAATTTAAAAATTCTTTGCAGAAACTTAAAATTTCTATGCAGAAAATTGAATGTAGTTGCAAAAAATTGAATGTACTTTGCATTTAATGAGGAGGAGTTACACTTTTTCCATACATTGAATTAGTGAGGGAGAGTTACATTCTCTTAAGTGTGGAATTACTATTTTATTCCAAGAGAGGTTCAATTTTCCAATAGCTTATCAATTTAATTTACTTATTCCATGAGAGAATTCGTTTTTATTAATCCAATAAAGGTGAATAATTTTAGACTATTTTATAAGTAATAATAATAATAATGCTAGTAAGGATAAAATATTAATTCTTGACTTGTTTAATCATGATTAATTTGATTTTAAAGTGGATTACATATGTCGAGATCATCCTTGATCATGAATGTCTTTCTATTTTTGGAAAGTCACTTCCAAATTGAGATGTGACTTACTATTTTTGGAAAGTCATATTAGAATTGTTAGACATGAATTTTATTATACGAGGTTCAAACAAAACTAAAAGATATGATTTCTTCTAGGATAAATTCATCCCCGGGTTGCCAAAATTTGGATGTGGCAGCACATAGTAGGTGCAAGATTCAACACATGGATGTGAAATACAACATTCTTGAATGGATATTTTCAACTAGAAGGATTTTCTATGAAGGGTCAATGACATAAGGTATGCAAGTTCATCAAGTTTCTATATGGACTAAAGCTAGTACCTCATGGAAAAGTTAACTAAGAATTCATTAAATATTAATTTCAAACATTTTAATCTTGATAATGCAACTTTATTTATCAAGAAAGTTGGAAATTTTGTGTATAATTTATTTTATTATATATTTGGTTGATTATGTAACATCTCTTATCTCAGGTCTGATTATATTTATGATTGTTATGATTTTCTCTACATAGAATGTTAGGCTTAGTTGGATTTGAGATTCTCTGTAACTAAATGATTCAAATAGGCAATTATGTAAGATAGTAAGAAAGTTTGACTATTTTGAGCCAAAATGGCTTATATTTATTTGCACCATTACATTGTTTATATAAAAAGAACTCAATACAATTTTGTGTATAATAAATATCTACTCTCCATATTTCCAATATTTATAATTGTGTTTATAATTTAGCTCATTATTGTAATTATATTAATTACACTCTAACACTTATTTGGGCATTTATTATTTTATTTACTATAAACATTTTTTTTTTCATTTATGGTATTGTTTTTATATAAATATAGTCTTTTTCATATGAACATTATTAATGATAAGCATAAGTTTCCATTTTTTTTAAATAAAAATAACATTTTATAAATTTCAAAATTAGAAATGAGTAAGATCCCTTATATTCAAGTATTGCTCTGATTTGAAGTTTTCCAAAGTTGATTTAGAGAAGTATCCATTGCTACCTTGATTATTTACTACTATTCTACCTACATCATTTAAACTATAAGATATCCAGAAAACCACACAAAATTTGACAAAATCTTAATTCCTTTAATTAAAAAAATTAATTCAAATCCTAATTACCTGTTAATCAATTATTTTATTAACTAAATATATACAATTTAATTACAATTGAAAATTAAATTAATTACAAATTTATTAATTAAAATTATCAAGTTAATTTATTAATTGAATATTATAATTACAAACTATAAAAATGAAATATTATATTAAATAATAAAAAAACCCATGACATTATGTAAGTGGTTGTTGGTCCCATATGGATGGGCCAAAGTGGCTTTTGGCTCAACGTATGAGCCTTTGTAAATGGAGAGAAAATCTCGATGTAACAATCTTAACACAAAAACCTTTTATTAAAATCCCATGTTACAAATACATCAACGTTTTTAGAATAAGCCATGAGAGCGTTAAGTGTATCGGGACATCGGAGGTGCTAAGTACCGTAACTTTTTTAAAAAGAGCCCCGAGGTTTTTTAAATCCTGATGTTCTGATATGAGTCATAAGGTGTATCGGGGGTTTGAAGATATCAGAGAGATTATGTATCGGAACGTTAGAGGTTTTAATATCGGAGGTTTTTTTAAAATTGTACTATAAAATTTCTTTCGATATTATAAAGTTTATGATATTATGCTATGTACAATATGATGTATGCACGCTGAGGGAGGAGTTATACATCATAGTGGGAGTATAAGGTGAAGTGGAGTCTACATAGGGTGGGTCTCATCCATAAAAGTACAATTATTTGATTTTTTTTTAAGTTTGACAAAAAGAACTATATTCACTTGATTTCGAGATTTTAGATTTTATAATTTCTTTTAACATAGACTTACGAATTTGAAAATATTATAATTTTAATTGTTCTACAATTTGATTGTAGTGGATTTGTAGGGAGTTGTTTTTAGTGCGACTTTTTGAAGTTTCAGGTGTCGGAATCCGGTGAAAGTTTTTGAGGTAAAATCTTGGTTTTTGTTATTCAAACTGGTTTTTTGACTCTATATATGGATTCAGCACCCTCAAAAACCTCTAGGGCACTTCGATTGTGCAAAGTTAGCAATCAAACTTCTCTTTTCAATAAATTCCTGCCGGAATTTAGAGAAATTACACCGTAAAAAGTCATCGTAAAAGCTTTCAAAAAGTCGCACTAAAGACTACTCGATTTTGTAGAGCTGTTAGTGAAGAATGAATTAGTTAGTAGAAATTAACTAAAAATCAATATTTACAAATAATTTACAAAAATAAAAATAATATATATTTTGTACATCTCTTAGCCTAAGCGGTAAAAATCATCAAACTTCGGTGAAGCGCCATTTGCAAACTGTGTAACCAAATGAGATGAAATGATAACTAATGGAAAGCTTGTGAAAAATCGAACTCAATGAAGCAATCAAAATAGAAATCCGGCGAAAATGAAAATTTGGCAAAATTGTAGGACACGTAACCGAAAGAAAATATTAAAAGGTGATTTGGCCAACATTTGGGCAAAAGGTCCTCATTATTTGACATAAATAGTTCAAAAATGGGGGGGTTTAGTTTTCACCTCAACACATCATCATGATGCTTAATCCTTTGTGTCTCCATCTGGAATCGTAATATCCCAACTGCATGCCTCAACTCTCAGGGGAGTCTACGAAACCTCAAAGAAAGAGATGTGAGATCATGGTATATCATATTTAATGCTCGAATTATTCCAATTATCACTTGAAGTCATATCTCATGGATGTTTTGTCATGGGACGTGACATATTTGGGGGTATGTTTGGTATAACATCAAAATCCCTTAATCTAAGACAATGCCTCTATTGGCTTGATAATCTACCTCCTGATTGTTCTCTCCTTTTACATGGAAAAAAATATAATATTTTAATTTATTTAGAAGAATCCCTATCTTCAAGAGGGCATGAGAAAGTTCAGTGTCTTTTTTATGCCTAATCTTGGAACACCTTTGAATAAAAATCATTGAATCTCCAACTATACTTAGTTTCCGCAAACCTTTAGATATAACAATCTTTAATCCTTTCTAGAGACATAAGGCTTCATCTCGATTATTCATAGCATTCCCCTTTTATGCCTAATCTTGGAACACCTTTGAATAAAAATCATTGAATCTCCAACTATACTTAGTTTCCACAGACCTTTGGATATAGCAATCTTTAATCCTTTGTAGAGAGATAAGGCTTCATCTTAATTATTCATAGCATTCCCCAATCCCATACATACCTTGTTTCTATTTTTCTGTCAGGGTTATAAAGCACCCCTTCTGCTCTTGCCTCCCCTGGATTTCATTTCGATGCACCATCAAAAAAATTTGTGATCTGCCCAAATTTCATTGCCATTATTCAAATATTTCCCTAGAAATCCTTATACAAAAGGAAGGAATTTTATAGGACATGAACCTAAAAACATGATCTGGTGGTTTGTTTATCTTGAGCCACTCCTTTTAATTAGCCCTGAGATTGACGAGTTCAGATTCATCAAATCCCTTGGCAGAGATCACCTCGAAAAGCAGTTGTGTTCCTTCTATAGTTGTTGATTCAGGGGAGATTCTACTATCCTGGAAAATTCCTGGATTTCGGCATAACCATATCGACCAACATACGTATTTGGGGACTTCCATCCAACATCTCATAATTAAGGAATATTTTCTCCGGTTGAATGGATACTAGGATCACCAGTGAATGAACATCTTGAGCCACTCCATTGGTGTATTGTGAATTTGAGCTAGTGGTTGCAGGGCGATTTTCCATTTTTCTAGAGGGAGAATTTGCAGAAGAGATGCTTGATATTTTCCTCCGCCTTACCACAAAGGACACATCAAGAAGGGCCTTGAATTTTCCTCTTTCTAAGGTTTTCCGCTGTTAATTTTTTCCCATGCACCATTTACCAACATAAAGTATTGACCTTTGGAAGCCCATCCCTGTTCCAAATCTTCTCCAATACCCGTGAAGGAGGCGGGGAATTGATATTTTTAAATAGGAGAGCATATCCTTCCTTTTACAATATAGTGCAAATTTTTTCCTCCCAACCATATACGTCTATCTAATTTGTGTGTTTCTACTAGTGCAAAACCTTTCCGATATTTTATCATATCTTTCCAATGATGCTAGAGATGAAATGGACATGTTATATTTCTCAATCCACATCAAGAACCATTCTCATCCCAAATGTAAATATTGGCTGGATGGTTACTACCCTCATCTTCCATCAATATAGTTATATCCTTAACACCTTGATTTAGTTATATGCTTTCCATTTCCCGACTGCCGTCCAATATTCTCAAGCAGGAAAGGGACCAAAAACTTGCAAAGCTTCCATATTTTAGTTCCTTTCACATCCCATGACTCGCCTTCTAGCCTAAGCAACTGATTCTTATGAAAATACTTTTCTTGTGAAGTCCTTTTTACACCATTCATCGGCGTCCAATAATAGCCTCCATACCAAATTAGCACCTAGAGCCAGATTCATATATTCAAGGTCTTTGATGGCTAGACCACCCAATTTCTTTGGCAATTTGGTCGTATTCCAGTTCACCAAATGGAATTTATTTTCATTATTTTTGCCTCCCTTTCATAATAACTTTCTGATTAGGCAACTAATACTATGGATTATGTTCTTCAGAGCTAATAGTCCTGATCCAAGGTAAACTGGTAAGGAAGATAGAACTGATTTTATGAGAATCACCCTCCCTGCCACATTCAACCATCTTACTCCCCAAGATTCGATTCTTATTTTATTTTTTGCAGAACTGACTCCCAATCCTCCCCCGACACATGCTTGAAAGAAGTAGGGATGCTAAGATAAGTATAATATTTCCAATCCTTGTTGACTAGGAAATCCAAGATTCAGGATATTTCCTGCAAAGTGGAATCAAGAAAATTCTAGCCTATTAACCAACTCTTCATTCTATTAATCACTCATCCATAAAAATGGAGGTAGGAATATTTTTTTTTTAAATCTGGATGCAATGGTTATTGGAGCTCCTCCTAGTAGAATATTGTCGTCCGCAAACTAGGAGTGGTTAATTTCTATGACATTTCTTGCAATACTTAGACATGGAATATCCCCATTAAACCTGGCTACTTCGATATTCCTACTAAGGGATTTCACCAGAATAATGTAAAGAAGAGGCGACAAAGGAAAACCTTGACAGAGACCTCTAGAGGCCGCAAAGAAGGATGTTGGTATACCATTAACCAGAGGGGAGATCTAAGGTGATCCAATGCATGCCTTAACTCATTGAATGAATTCATTGCAAAATCCCAACTTTTCTAAAATAAGATAAATAAAAGAGTGATTTACCTGGTCAAATGTGCTATCCATATCCAATTTGATGACCATTCCTGCTTCTCCTTCTTCCTTGCTTGAGTGTATTTCTTCCTGTACCAAAATAATGTTGTCAAGAATGTTCCTTTGTTGCATGAAACTGCCTTGATTCTCAAAGATGAATGAAAGAATCAAATGATTTAGTCGATTGGAAATGATTTTTGTCCAGATCTGATATGATGATTTGGATAGTGACATGGGCCAAAATATTGAGAAGTTGACGGGATTTTCTTCCTTGGGGATAAGATCTAAAAAGGAAGAGTTCATGCCACCACCCAATTTCGTTTTAACTCTAGAATGATTCAACATTAAGAGGAGATCCTTTTTAATCAATGTCCAAAAAGAAATGATAGAAAATTGTTGAGAACCTATTAGGCCCAGGATATTTCTTTGGCACTAAAGACCATATGGCCTCTTTGTCTTCTTCTTCCCCTATCTCAGCTATAATTTTCTTGTTGGAAACAAAAGGATTTACTTGAGGCATTGTCTGGATAAAGTCATTAGCACAGTCAAGGGGAATTTTATTTGCACTGAATATAGCTTTATAAAATTTGTAAGCCTCTTCCTTAATCCCCTCAAAATAGCTTACCTTTAGCATTCCTTTGGGCATGATTTCTTTGACTCTGTTTCACGAATCCCTTGCTTTGGATTTCCTATGGAAGAAGGATGTGTTGGAGTCCTCGGTCTGAAACCATAGACTATGAGACTTTAAATTCCAAATATTTTCTTCTTGTCTGCTCAAATATAATATTTGACAGGTGAGATCCTTTTCTTGTTGCAAATGTTTTTCCTCTATTTGAACTTCCTCCATCATTTTGTAGTTTTCTTCTAGTTTTTCAAATTTGTTTCTTCATCTTTGTCCAAGATATTGATAAATATCTTTGAGCCATTTCCTTAGAGTCTGCTTCACATTTTGTAGATTTTATTTCCAGACAAAGGGTTGGGATCCCTGTGTTGGAATATGCCAGGTTTGCTCCACCAATGTCCCCACTCCTTTCATTTGAACCCAGTCTTCACTAAATCTTAAGGGGAATGGGTCAAGGTTTTCGACCTTTTCAAATATGAGTAAGATTGGTCGATGATCTAATTCTCCTTATGCTTCTATTACTGTAGAATAGTCGAGTCCTTTTAGGATCCAATTACAATGAATGATGAAATGATCCAATCAAGCTACTTTGTATTGATCCCCCGTTCATTTGTTGGACCAAGTATACTTCCCTACTTTTAGTAAAACACCCACCAGATCCCATGCAACCATTAATTATTCAATTTTTTCCTTGAATGGATCCCGAACTATTTTTCCTCCTCTTTTTTCTACTAGAATCAAAATAGTGTTGAAATCCCCTCCTATCATGATGTTCAAATGCAAATTTTGATTTTTGAGATCCTATAATGAGTCCCAAGATTCTATTTTTTTATTATATATAATGGGAGCATATACATTTATGAAGGGAATCCACTCTCCCATTTATTTAACCTCTAATAAGACCATGATCTAGAACTTCTTTATTTCCTCAATGAGAGAAAAATGTATATTCAGCCAAAATATACACAAACCTCCTAAGGCCCCTCTTGATGCTTGAACTATATCCAAACTCTTTTTCCAAAATAATTTCGTAGCCTTGATTACATCTGGTTCATCCATCTTCATTTCTTTCAAAACTAAAATTCATGACAAATCATGTTTTATTATATCTCCCACTGCTAGGGTTCTCACAGGGTTCCCTAGTCCCCTTATGTTCCATGATAGTATTTTCAGTTATTAGCATGGTTTGTATTGACCCCACCTTTATTTCCTTCATGGTTTTTCACACCCCTTCGTTTGAGTATTTTTGTAATAACTGGTCGGCTTCCTATCTTATTATTAAGCTCTACTTCATTTTCCCTTATTGTCTTTGCTTTGGCTAACCTTTTTTCATGGAGATCTCGGTATCTTGATTTCTTCCATCATCGACCCATGATAGGGTTTGGGCCATGTGACAGGTAACAACCCTTGATATCTCCTCAACCACATTGGTGGGGGGATTTATTGGGGTATCCAAACCCAAAGCCTCGGAGGATATTTTTGTGCTTTGTCAACTTGTGGATTATTTTACTCATTGATCTCACCTTCCTCATATCCTTCATTGAATCTTTCTACTTACCCCAGTTGCAACTGGTTGATTAAGACCCTCCTCCTCACCTTTTTGATTACTAAGAGCATTAAAGGGATTTTAAGAAGTGGAATTTGTGTTATTGCCTCTTTCTCCCTGAGGTTTTTGAAGTGGTCCTTTCCCTTTAGATCCGACATTTTTTCTGCATTTTCCATTGCTCTTAAAATGTAGTCCCTCATAAAATGACCATATTCATGGCAATGGCAACACTTAAACATAATTTGTTCATAGTCTGGGATTTTCCTATGCTTCTAGTCTCGTAGGGTGAGGTTGATCTCAACAGTAAATAAATCTACTTCAACACAAATTTTGGTGCAAGAAAATTGGAAACCCTTGGGTTTATATTTATCTAGGTATTTTCCCAACCCATTTCCAATGGCCCTGAGGAAATCATCACTCCAATAAGAAATAAGAAAGAGGGAATCGCGGAAGCTTGACCCATACTGGGATGCCCATAGGAATATCCTCATCTAGGTTCTGGGTTGAAGTCAATAGTCCATTCTTTCAAATACATTCCATGAGATCTGAAGAATTATGGGCCATATCAATGTCATCTTGATCTTCTTTTATTTCAAACAAAAAAAAATCCATTACCAATAACGAATAGAGTAATATTCCCCTTCATCATGGATATATAGGTCTATTTTATCCAAATCTCCATAGATCTTGGGGAGGGCCACATTCCGATAAACTTTCCGATCAAAGCCTGCTTGGAGTAGGCTAGAGAGGTTCAGCGAGCACCAAATAGCAAAGCCACATATCTGACTTCATCATTCCTCTTTACAAATTTTGAAGGGGCTTCAGAAGGACGCGATTTCTTAGGAAGAGAAGACACTAATGCCGTAAAGGTTGCATCTTCATTGGCATGAGAAGGGGAAGGAGGTGTAGGGGAAGCAACCCCCTCCATGAAGGCCATTTGGAGGAGCTAGGGTTTATACAGGTGTGTTAGAGGCTACAACAACTATGATGGAGAGTTTACTTCCAAAGTGCTTCATAAGTTTCCAATTTTTAATATAATATTGTCTTACAATTTTTTCAATTTTGAATTCATCATTCGTATATATATTTCAATGTTTAATTCAATGTGAAATAAATATAGGATTATCTGAAAAATTAAATCATTTTTTTAATCTTAAATTTAATTGATTTAGATTTTAAGTATGAAGCATTGATTTTAAGTGCCTATTGTACACTAAATAAATTTTAATCATTATAAATTCATCTTAATTTTGGATTTATTAAGCATTGATATGGTCAAATTTTTAAAGATAGAGATTTAATATCTCAGAATACAAATCTCTTTTTTGAGTGCAAAACTTGAAAAACTATTTGTATCTCTATAAAATTGATTCCTCTCAACCATTGGTAGATTGGAAATTAATATGGATCTATGTTCATATGGATCTGTGTGTGTGTGTGTGTGTGTAACATTATTAAGTTGATAGGCGTGTTTATTTTGAAATAGGATTCAAGAATTTTAATTTAATTGTCAATAATTATTAGGTAGATGATAATGATTTTAGAGAGTGTGTTATGGTTTTTTGGGCATGTAGCATTGGCTACCAATTTCTTGGCCCATTGTAACAAATCACAATGAGAGATTCAAAAATGGATAAACCTAGTTACATATTAAATAATATCCATGCTAAAGTGAGGGTAAGTGTTTTGATACTTATTATGAATTGATGTTTATCTAAGCTTACTATCCATTTAATTTATATGTTTTTCTTGTGTCTAATAAAAATCTCAATTTCAATATATGAATTCACACACACACACACTCACATATATATTGAACCCGCATTTGTAATAAATATATCAATTCCAATATATGAATTCTCACACATGACACATTTTAAATTGAACTAATGGATAAATCTATTAGGAAATTTTTTATGTGCAATATTCATAGAGAGAGAGTTACAAAATGATCTTAGGAATATATATATTTTAAAAAAAATACTGTAAATATTGAAATTTTATGGATTTATTATTTTTGTCTTTTTCAATTGAGTTAATATTTTTTTAAAGGAATGAGTAAGGGATTTATATTAAAAAGCATTGGATTAGGACCATAACCCTTGCATAGTTTTTCTGATACAAATTTCTACTATCAATAATCAATTCAAGAAGCTTGCTAGATCTCAATTGGCTATTCCATCTTAATCTAAAAAAATGTCCATTATAAACTCTACAAAAAGTTCCCAGTAATAAAAAAAAATTACTTAGCAACATATAACAATAAACTTTGTAAACATCATCACCCATAAATGCAAAATACCATAATCAACATCGATTTTGAACATTGACATAATACCCCTTTATGCGGTGGGTTCTTCTCTTTCTAGCACCAACAATTGAGCCATCAACTCCCATAGTCACATGCACATTTCCCTCTCTAGAGACCTCCAAAGAAGATAGATGAGCATTGAGCCAGTGTACTTCCTCTTGCAATTTTTCCATTAATTTTTTCGTTTTAGCCTGATGCCTAATAAATTTTTCTTCCAGGAAGTGTTGGAAAGTGTTTTGCTGCCTCTCAACCATGTATTTAGGCTTTTGAATTGAAACTAAAAGGGTTTGATATGCGTACAAAAGCTTATCAAGCACAAGAATGTCCTCAACATTTTCTGAAGGAGTCAAAGAGTCCACCATTGCATACCATTGACCCAACACCTAGTAAGAAAACCTATGAATTATACAACTATAAGCTTCAGAGCTAAAATAAAATGAAAACATATGGGTTTGGAGAATCGAGGAATTCAAATGATAAGTGAAATTGAAACTGTTCCATGAGCCAAAATACAACAATATATTCAACACCATCTCCCATATCTCAATTAGACAAAGAATTTACATCTAAGGAACAAGGTCACATAGAGGATTTAATTCCATTCCGCAGAGCAGGGGTATGATCTCCATGGATGAGATGATCCATCATAGATCCCACTAAATATAAAAGACACCCTTTAACCGAGGTGAGTGAATTTACTTGCCACTTGTAGGTCCATTTAAAACCATGAGGAGGGATTAGATGGATTTGTTTGTGAAATAGGGAGGGTCACCATATCTCGAGGCTCATCCTCTTCAAGTAACTGACAAAAAAAACGCAAAGCTGACCACACAATATAAAAAAAAATTCTCCTATGGGTGATCAAATCAATAATTAAATAATTGCATCTTGAAATACTCAATGAGGCATTGTTATGGGGAAGATATGAAGCCCCTCGAGTGTGACAATGAATTCGTTCTTCAACCATTATTATGGAGTTGTAGAAACAATGATTCTATTGTTCGTTTCCCACCTTCCTGACTCCAAGGTGGGGCCTTTTTTGGCTAAAATATCAGCTTCCAAATTTAAATGCTTGTACATATGAAAGAATTCGAATTTTTCAAACTAACAGGAAAAAATGAGGATTCTCTAATTTAAAGGAGGGGATTCAGAGAAAATCAAATTCTTAGCCTTAAATTAAGTTGATATTGTGTTTTATTGTCATTATTTTTTTATATAATGTTTTATTTTGTGGACACTATATCATATATCCCATATCGAATCCATACTTCAAATTTTTACTGATCTCGATTGGATAATTATATTAATTTTCATCCATATTTATGCTTTTAGAGTGGAAAAGTGGAGGAATAAGCTCATGAGACCATTTTTACCAGCAGGACCCAATTTGGTTTAACAGTGTATGAAATATTTCGAGAGCATTTTGAGGCATCAAATGATGTTTTTTTTTTTTTTTGGGGGGGGGGGTGGGGAGGGGGTTAAAATCTTCCACTTTAGTATAGCACCTTATTCTCCTATTCTACACACAAATACCTTTCTAGAAACAGAATAATCGTGTCAATCAGAGTCTGTATGCGAAAGTTATGCCACTTAGAATTTTACCTTCCTAATTTCACCACCACAATTCAAGAGGGTGCCATGTCAACCCCCATCATTCATGGATAAGGGACTAGCCACATGATTATGATGTATAATACTCTAGAAGAGTATATATTTTAATTTTTGTTAAGTTTTTAGGTAGTCAATCCTAACCACTAGTAGGCTATCGGGTTGTGCTAAAACCGAGCCACTAGGAAGAAAATGCATTCCATTATTTTGAGTGCATTTGTTCCATAGATGAGAAAAAATAGTCAATAGGGATAGGAGGTAGAGCACATCTGGAGAATTTGTGCACTACAGAATCCCACGACCACATGCCATACTTTTTTGTACTTGCAACTATATTTCCATTAAGAGAAAGAGAGTAGAGTGACCTCACCTTCTAGTTGGGTTTTTCTCCCAAAAGGATTTCCCATAACATATCTTGTGTCAAATGTGTGTGAGATATTTTTTTTTTATTCTCTATTTTGTGCATAATTTTAAATTCGCATCCATGCACTACTAACAATAAATCTATAGATCCAAATTATAATAAAACTGTAATAGTGTATAATTTTAGAATTTAAATATAATTTTAGTAGATATATTATGATGAACAGTTCACTAGAATATGCATGGTATTTTATGTATCATATTGGTATCAGATCAAGTTTCTTTGGAAATTTTGTGTATATTTGTAGGCAATCTAGATCGGTTGGGTGAAAATTCGGAAAACCCTAATCGTGGCCAACAAATCTGTGAATAACCCTTATGTTCTTGTAGAGTAGAGATTTTCGGGGCTAGAACAATAATTCAGAGATATAAGTTGTAATGTAAATCTCCTCATGGTAGCCCTGAACAATAGTATTAAGATATTTAGAGAAGATGTGGCTTCTAATGTAGAGGAAAAATCAGAAGGGAGATCAAGAGGTTAGGAAGAAATGAAGAACCAACTAAATAAATAACCCATAAAAGATCAAGCTAGTTTGAGTGCTATGAATGTGAAGACCTAATCTAAGACTTCGTTCTAAACCAAATATATCATGGAAATTAAACACAACATAAAGGAGAATAAAATATTTCTATCTTCAACATTAATTTGATGACAATATACAAGTAAAATTTATTTACAACATATTAAACAAATTCTTTTCTTTTCTTTTTCCAGCAATTTATATAAGTAATTAGCAATCGAAGAATACTTGTTGAGATGCACTTGACTTTTGTTGAGACGCTCCTGTTGGGCTACCCGACTAGATTTACCTCCCAGCCAACTAGGAATGAATTCCTAGCCCAGGGAACCTCCACAGGCTCCCTAGCCCTCTAAGCCCAAGTCCAACTAGCTGTGGTGTGTCCGAGTGGGAATCAACACCCTCCAACTCCAAACAAGACGTAGAATCCTCTTCAATGCCAAAACAAGACCAAGAATCCTCCTCAATGCCACAACAGGACCAAAATCCTCCACAATGCCACAACAAGGCCAAAATATTCCACAACAAGACCAAAATCTCCACAAGGCCAAACACGACCAAAATATCCCCCTTTCCTCTCATCCTCCTTCCCTTTTATATATTTTCCTCCAATCCACTTCAACTACTTTCCATTAATTTCATGACTACCCCCCCATCCTTCTCATTTATTAACATTGACTTTCCTACCATATATAGATATTTTATTCAAAAATAAATGGGAGAAGATCAAAATGTAAATTGAGATGACATATTGGATGTACAAAATCTAGATATTTTGATTTTAGAATTAAGTGAGGGAAGGTCGTACCTTATCTACAAGTTAAATTGAGATGACATATTAGATCTATAAAATCTAGATATTTTGATTTTAGAATTAAACGAGGGAAGGCCATACCTTATCTACAACCTAAATTGAGATGACATATTGGATGTACAAAATCTAGATATTTGATTTTAGAATTAAATGAGGGAAGACCATACCTCATCTAAGATTTGATTTGAGAAGACATATTAGAATTGAAATAAATAATAAAGGTCATACCAGTAAAAATAAAATTACAATTTCACAAGTGTAGATATTACTCAAAGATTATAAGTCATTATTTACAGATTAATTAAAAGCTAATAAAAAATTTTCCTTATGGGATCAAGTGGGGCATTACAATGAATAAATCACATCCCCTGTTTAAAATGGAAGAAAAGGTTGATATTAAGTTGTACCATGACTATATCGATGGTTTAAATGTTATAAAATTAAATATTACAAAGCAATGCAACACATAAAACATGCGGAAAATAAAAGCACACAAAACACATAAAACCAGAGAGACACAGATATATGTGGTTCACCCAGTTTGGGTTACGTCCACCTCGAACAGCCAGTCCTTCCTTTCTATTATCCAGCAAAATGAAAAGACAAAACCTACAACAGATCCGTTGTAATATCCTCTATTCTTTCTCACAATCTCCCTCTCTGTTTCTCGCTCTGAGAATACACATACAATACACAGCCGCAATACAATGCCCTCATAAAAGTGAGGGGTTGCCTTCTAGGGAAAAAAACCCTAATCTAAACATAACTTCTACCGTCAGATCATTTGCCTAATGAACGGCCCAGATTGACTAGAAATTACTATACTTTTACAAGGCAATTTTACTTCTGTTTTTAGCCGGGCGACGCGAAAGCCGCCCGGGGGGCTCCGAAAAGCGCTGCCCCCCCCCCCCCCCTGGACCCCCCACAACAGCGATTAATTACGGGCGGCGTTGCCGCCCTTTTTAAGGTACAGGGGTCCAATGTTGTGATACAAAGTAAACAAGATAATCAGGCTCCACACCCAACATTAAAGCTGATTTATTGGTTGCAACAATTAGAAGTGTATTTTAGAATCCATCAAATTGAGGAAGAACATAAGATTTCATTTGCATGATTGAAATTAGAGGGCCATGCCTTGAATTGGAGGGAGAGCCTTCAATGATTAAGTGGGAGGACTTAAAGACCCTCATTAAGTCACAATTTTATCCTATTTGGTATGTAGAGGACAAGCGGATCAGATGTAATTACTTCAAGCAAGAATCGAGGCAAAGCGTGCAAGAGTACACCAAAGAGTTAAAAAAGATGGCCATAATGTTGGGTCTCTCCCTAAAGAACCCATATGTACTTCTAAAGTATTTTGGGGGTCTACACTGCCATCTATGGGAACAAGTGATGTTTTTCAAGCCCAAATCAGTGGACGAGGCTTGTGTACACGCACATTATCTAGAGAACATAGGTCTGAAGAGAATGAAATAAAGTGGATCGAGTAGAATGAGAAAAAATATGCTTCTAAGGAGGGGAAGAAGAAGTAGAAAGGGGGGGGGGGGCGGGGGGGGGGGAAGATAAAAAGAAGACAACCACAACACACTATTGCAAACATCCCAACAACCATTTCAATCACTACAACATTGACAACCATACAAAGGAGAAGTGTCAGGAAGTTTCATCCAGAGCTAAACTCAAAGAACAAAAAAACAATAATAAGAAGATGAATCTCGTGACCATTTATTCGAGTAACCTAGTTGAAATAATCTTGGATGTGGATGAGAAGATCGTTTTTATGTTTGTGCAGAAGGAGGTGAACCTGACTAGCCTTCAGTAACATGAAAATAAAGAAATGACCAAATTATTCCATAGAAAGACACAAGTCAAGAAGAAAAATAATAATGCTCTATTTGAATTAGGATTGTAGGAGAATCTCATTGCAACAGACTTGATCAAGAAGTTGGGGCTAGAAGTTCATGATCATACCAACCCATATCCACTGAGATGGGTAACCACAGATGAAAAAATAAAGGTAACAAAGCAATGCAAAATTATATTTTCCATTAGTGTTGATTTCATTGATGAAGTAGAACTAGATGTAGTTTCGATTGATGTATGTGGAGTCGTGTTTGGAAGTCCCTACACGTACATGTGAGAGGAAATATTCATGTGAAGAGCCAGCCAATATTGGTTTTTTAAATATGGAAAAGCATTCATCATCAATGCGCATAAAGGAAAGTCGAAAATTTCATTAGTAAGTGCCAACCAAGCCAATAAATTGATCAGTCCCAACAAGAAGTATGTTTTATTGTTTTTAGGAGAAAATAAGTCTATAGAAGAGTCAGTAAGAGGTAAGGCATCCTTGGAGTGGTGTACTAAGAAACATAAAAGAAAAATTGGAAGAGTTGCTACAAACATAAAGGGATGTTTTTTAAGGGCCTGAAGGGTTACCACCTAAGAGAGAAGTGGAGCACAAAATCCATCTATTGTTAGAATCTCCATTTTTGAACATTGGGATGTATAGGTAGTATGTTATAGAAGTAAGTGAGGTGAAGAAACAGTTGCAGAAACTATTAGAACATGTTTTCATTCGACCAAGTACATCACCAAGTGGGTCACCCATCATCGTTGTGCCAATGAAGGACATGACTTGGAAGATGTGTATAGATTACAAGGCATTGAACAAAATCACACTTAAGAAAAGGTACCACCGACCCAGGATAGATGATTTGTTGGATAAGTTTCCACAAGAAAAATAATTCACCAACCTAGACTTAAAGTCGAGATATCACCAGGTTCAATTCAAAGAAGAAGATACTTGGAAGACCACTTTCAAAACCCAGAATGGTTTGTATGAGTGATTATTCATGCCATTTGGCCTATGTAATGCACCATCTACGTTTATGAGATTAATGAATGATGTACTGCGCCCATTTATAGATTCATTTATTATTGTATATTCGAATGATATACTTGTATACAATTCTACTTGGGAGTAGCACATATCACATTTGACGTAGGTGTTAGAGACACCAAAGAAGCACAAGATGCTAGAAAATCTCAATAAGTGTGAGTTTGCACAATAGCCTTTGGTATATCTGGGGTATGTGATAGGTGGAGGGGAATTGAAGATAAATCCTCCCAATATGGAGACCATCATGAAATGGCTAGTTCCTATTAATTTTTGTGAGGTCAGGAGTTTCATTGGGGCAACACAGTACCTGAGGAAATTTATAGCCTCATTTTTTAGTGGAAGTAACACCGCGCCATGCCATAACAACAAGTGGCAAGAGTTTATAGTGAGAAAAGGGTCAACATAGGGCTTTCGAGGAGCTAAAGAAGAATATTATTCAAGCACCAATTTTGGAATTACCAAACTTGTAGCGACCCTTTGAAATGGAGACAAATATGAGGGGATATGTTATGGGAGAAGTCTTGATGTAGGGAGGAAGTATTTTACGCTACCATTTTGAAGTATTTCATGTGGAAAATATTAACTACCCTACATATGACAAGGAGCTTTATTCCTTGATGCAAGATGTGAAAAAATGGAATCGCTATCTGATGGGAAAGGAGACAGTAATACACATAGATCACTAGCCACTACAGAGCTTGCAGGCCTAGAGTAAGCTACAAAAAACCAGGAATTACAAGTGGATGGTGCTTCTACAACATTTTCATTTGGTGATCAAGTATAAGAAGGGAAGCACAAAAAATTTGACCAGCATACTTTTAAGGCCACCCAAACCAAATATCACTGCTTTGGGAACTCTTATGCACATGGAACCATTCACCCATGATGCATAAAAAGAGGCATATTTAGAGGATGATGACTTCAAGGAGGTATTTCAGCAGTTGTAGAGTCAGTCATGTGCACGACGATGACAACACTATTGACTAACATCTTTAGGATGGGTTACTATATAGGCTGGATAAGCTAAGTTTTCTTAAATGTGAGCGGTTGCAACTAATTAGAGAGGCTCACCCCCCCAAGGTTGCAGTTTTCTTTGGTGTAGGGAAAATCATGGCAAACTTGCAGAGGTATGTGTATTGGCATAATATGCAAGAGAAGGTAGATAGGTTCATTAGATGATGCATGCTTTATTGTAAAAGAAAGCATAAGAATAAGAAATAGGGTCTATATCATCCCTTACTTGTACCCACTCGTCCTTGGGACATAATTTCCATGGAATTTGTGGGAGGTTTTCCAACAACAAGGAAGGGACATGACTATCTGTTTGTGGAAGTTGGCAAGTTTAGAAAGCTATGTGTTCTAATTCCCTGTGAAAAGACCATCAATGGGTAAGAAGCAACGAACTTGTTCTTTGGACAGGTTTGGGTGCACTTTAGGATACCCAAGAACATCATTTCAAATAGGGATAAGATGAACATGATTTTGAAGAGATCTACAACATTCCATACACAATTAGATGGATAAAAAAACTTAGTAAACAACATTTTTGTGCGGATTTTTACGGGATACAACCATAAGCATCTAAAGACCTAGGGTGAAAATCTGGTATATATACAACATTCTTGCAATAGAGAAGGCCACACTTCTATGGGAAAGTACCAATTTGAAACCTATTTTGGATATTTTATGTCTTCACCTTTGGATGTTGCATATGGGAAACAAAGAGGAGTGAGGGAATATCTCACATGAGACGTCTTGAGGGATAAAACATTTGTAGAAAATATCCATATAAAGGTACAAGAAACACTACAGAAGTAACAAGATAAATATAAGGCCAAGCATGACCAACATAGAACAGAGAAACCGTTCAAGGTGGGAGACTTAGTATGGCTACAATTAAACAAGGAGAGTCTATAAGGGCCTGATAACAAAATTAAGGCTCTGAGGTATGGTACCTTTGAGATAGTGAGAAAATGTGGGTGATAATTCCCATAGACTCAATTTACTGCCATATATGTGCATTTACTCGATTGTGAATATAAAGAATTTGAAACTTTATGAGAATTCCATTCTAGATCAAGAAGAGGAACATGTCATACCTTCTGTGGAGGATTTGAAACCAGATTCTCAGACAAAGTTCTCACAAGATAATATTTTACATAAGAGGTCCAAAAATACAAGACAAGGGCATGATGACCTTTGGCAGATTGGGTTGAAAGGACAACTTCTAGGCAAAGCTAAATGATACACTAGAGAGAAGGTGGAGGAAAAATTTCCTCACCTCATTCGGTAGAAGCTTTTGGGGACCAAAATCCTCCCAAAATGGGGAGTATGTTTTAGATTGTATCATTATATTTTTTTTCATCCATATTGATGCTTTTAGAGTGGAAAAAGAGGAGGAACCAACTCACGGGACCATTTTTACTAGCGAGACCCAGTTTAAAAAAACAAGATTTGAAACCTTATGGGAGAATTTTGAGGCATCAAACAACATTTTTTGGGGGTAAAATTTTGCAGCTTTAGTGCACACCTTTCTTTTTCCCATTCTACACACAAATACCTTTCCAACGACGTAAGAATCACATCAATTAGAGTCTGTATGTGAAAGTATGCCACTTAGAAGTTGACCTTCCTATTTTCACCACCATAATTTGGGAGGATGCCATGTAAACCACCACTATTCATGGAAAAGGTGCAAGCCACTTGATTATGATGTAGAAGAATATAGAAGAGTCTATATTGTAACTCTAGTTAAGATTTGAGGTAGTCAAACCTAACCATATTAGTAAGCTATCGGGTTGTGTTATAACTGAGCCACTAAGAGGAAAAGAGATTTCATTCTTTCGAGTGAAATTGTTCCATAACTGAGCAAAAATAGCCAAGATGGGTACATGTAAGAGTACACCGAGAGGATTTTTGCACTATATCAGTTCATGGGCCACAAACCATACTTCTTTGTACTCACAACCATATTTCCATTCACAGAAAGAGAGCAGAGTGACCTCACCTTCTAGTTGGATTTTTTCTCTCGAAAGGTTTTCACAAAGAACATATTGTGTCAAATGTGTGTGTGTGTGTGTGAGAGAGAGAGAGAGATTTTATTTGTCTGCTCTCTATTTTTTGTATAATTTTAAAATTGCACGTGTTTACTATTAGTAGTAAATCTACAGATCTAGAAATATAATAAAACTGTAATAATGTAGAATATCATATTTTAAATATTGTCGAATACCCATGGCAATTTACGGATCATTTTCACATATTGACAAGAAGTACAACATTTCTCCATACTAAACTACAAAAAAAATTTAAACACAAGTATTTAATTATAATTATTATATTTGACTTATATTAAAAAAAAACAAAAATATTTAATTAATTAATATTTAATTTTATATATGAAAGGAAATATTTATTTGGTTTTTCAGGAGAATATTGCGAAAGATGGAGCTTGGAAACCCTAATCATGGCGGCCAGTTTATAACCCTGGACAGCTCGGGCTTGCTGCATGTGCTGGAAGGAGGATCCTAGGGGCAAGGCAACAACCATTAGTGTCAAAGTACGAAGGACACCTGGGTAGGCTACAGGAGTACACACTGCACATTGGAAAGAGAGCTAGGGGAAACGGGCGTTAGGGTCGTAAGGGATGGAGGGAATGGCTTTTTTTTTCCCTAATATTTCTTCCATTCTGCAAAGAAAGAACGTGCTCATTGTTTTGGAGGTGGTACAACGTTATTGGGTTTGTGTTTTACAATCTAACATAGGCAAAAATCATGGTTAGAGAACGAGACTCCATGGAAATTGATCCCAAGCCTGAAGTTATCCTTGCGGTTTGGGGGTTAGAAGTTTCAGAGAAGAACCTTGAGAAGTATATTCTTGTAGGCAGAGGAGTCAAGGCAAAGCCCAGAGGTTCGGGGAAGTTTGGGGGACAGGGAAAAGGATAGGCCTACTAGAGGAAAGTCTGCTCAGTACAAGCCATAGTGTCTGGAAGGTGGACAAAAGACTTGATCTGCATCAACTCCCTGCTAATATCATGATGGTGAAAGAGACGGATGAGACGACAGTTCAAGTAAGTAATCCTATGCCCGGTGGTTTCATTAATCCAGTATTTACGAGAGGATTAGAGGATATTGTATCTAGTTGTGGAGCTTAAGTCAAAGTGGGCTTGAAGGCATTTCTGGAAGAGGTTCACAGTCAACAGGATCTTATTAGGGGGGCCCATCTGGATGCATCCTTAGCAAGTAGAAGTCCCTTTCTATGGAAAGAGGCTCGATAGGTCGAGGATCTTCCCTCTTTGAAGGGTATAGAGGCGGTGGGTACTTGGCTGGAGTTTGGCAAGGGTTTTATCCAAAACCATCTTTGTGGCACAATACTTGGGAACGATTCTATAGGTGGGTATTTACCCATAAGCCAAGCAGAGGATCAGGAGAGGTGTTCTGGTGTCCACCGTGAAGAGTTGGTGCATGTAGGTTATGGGGCCATAAAAGTCCAAGCAGTAGAGGAAACTCCTTGGGTATAACCCCAACTTAGGGTGGAAGGGTGATCCAGGTCACTCATATCAGAAGGGCCAAATGCTAATGAAACCTCGCAGGGACACGGGGAAGGAGGAAGGAGCAGGGCTGCATGAAGTAAGAGGAATAAAGTTAAGCTGATCAAGAAAAAGGAAGTAAGCCCATGCTTGTTGCTAGGGATTGACATACAAATTGACGAGGCGATGGAGGCTTGCCGAAACAACACTAGTCGGTCGAGTCAAGGGGCAGAAATTCTTGGCTAAGTACATAACTAAATGGACCTTAAAAGCCTAGTCAGAGGTCCCAGAGCGGAAGGTTGAAGTTCAAACCTTAGCTCAAGGTTGGTTTATCATTAAGTTTGCAAGGAATGAATCTCCGCAGTGGGTTCTAAGACACAATTGGAGCATCGGGAAATGTCCTATTCTCTTCCGAAAATGGACCCCCTTATTTTATGCTCAACGTGAGAACATAGAAGAAACCCTGGTGTGGGTAAAGGTTCTGGGACTGCATGTCCCATTTTGGACGGAGCCTGTTTTTATATCAATTGGGAATACCTTGGGGCAGTTTCTGGAGGTGGATTTGTCCTTCCAACAAACCATGGATAAGAGCGCGGCTCAAATTCTGGTAAGTTTAAACCCCAAGGAAGGGCTAGCAAAGTAGATTCATCTAAAATATAAGGACCTCTCTTTTACACAGATGATCGATTATGAACACATGCCTTTTCGGTGCCATTGATGCCACAAATATGGACACCTAGCTAAGAAATTCCCATTAGGCCACAGAAGAAGAAGGAAACATAAGAGGGAGGAAAGAATGACAGGAATCAATCAGGAAGTAGAGGAACCTAGAGAGGTAGTAGGGGAGATGATGGAAGGCATGGAAGGGGGGAGCGGAGAATAGTTAGCAGAGGGCCCACAAGATATGCAGACAGAGACAAGAAGCCCACAAGACCACTCACAGCCAGAGGAGCAACCTCTACTTCCAACTGGAGAAAGAGGTGGTTCGGCCTCAACATCACAGCAAGAGGGTACAATCCTAGACCCTGTCCTCTCTCTCAGTTCCCATATGTTTTCTACTATTTCTGCTCTTTCAAGGCCTGGTCCCTCCAGGATTGTCATCATGTAATATATTCATGTGGATTCACTCTCGAAAACATTATAACCTCTATCCATGAGTTCCTTATTGAACTCCCTATTTTCTCTCGCCCTGAGGACCCCCCTCCCCAACCCTGGCCCTCGAAGAAGCTCCCTTATAACCTTATACCTAGAGAAAAGAATCCAATGCCTTAGAATGCGGTGGGTGGCCTTGGAACTCAACCTCTCTTGGTTGGGCCTCGGAAGGCCAGGGGCAGGAAATAAAATCTATCCAAAGCTCAGTTAAGGGAAAAAATTGGCATTGATGATGGGAAACAACTTTCCCTTTCCAGGTTGTGTAGAGTAGCGCAGAACCTCTCCTTGGGTTATAGATGATTATTTTATCCTTCAATTGCAGGGGGTTTTATAGTCAACCTAAAAACTAGCATTAAGTGACTTAGTCAAGTCCTATGAGCCTGATGTTCTCATGTTACAAGAGACTTTGGAAGATGGTGACGAGTTTACTGGAGCTCTATCCAAATTTTTACCGGGATGGTCCTTTCAAGATTTGGATGCTAAAGGAAGGTCTAGGGGCCTAGAGATGGGAATAAAAGATTATAGATTGAAGGAGATTAACACATAGGGAATGAATGATTCTCTTGCAATGGAAGTTTACTCCAATGAACTATGTTTGCCCCTTCTATTATTAAATGTTTACAGACCCTGCTTGGATAGGGCTCCCTTTGGAATAAGTTTTTTTCCAAATACTTTATGCAAGAGCCTCATTTTGGGAGGAGACATGAATTTCTATTTGGGGCTCTCAGAAGCCTAGGGGCCTTCGGACTGAGCTAACCCTCTCTCAGACATATTTCTGAACAAGCTAACTTCTTTGAATCTGGTGGATGCCAATCTGATTAAGCCTAGGCCTACTTGGAGGAACAAAAGATCTGGAGCTGATATGGTGGAAAAAAAGTTGGATCATTTTCTTCTAAAAGAGGAGTTGGTAACTCAATCCTCGATATTCTAGCACTGGGTGGGGGAAGATGGTGACTCAGACCACTTGCCTATCCTTCTGGAAATATCAGGCCCTCAAAAAAAACCTAGAGCCCCTTTTAAGTTCAATTCTTCATGGCTCAAGGATGAATCTTACAATAAACTATTTAAAGACACCTGGAGGAAGGGGGAGGAGGACTGACATGGATGGAAGAACTACCTTTTCATGGAAAACTTAAAACAAATGAAAAAATTCCACTTTGGAGTGGGAAAAAGGAAAAAAGTTATGGAAGAGAAATCTCTTTGGTAGACCAATGAGGAACTGGAATTTCTTGAAAAACCGGAGGGAGGTGGATATGAATCATATGATAAGAGGGACAGAATAAAGACACTGGAATCGAATCTAAATAAAATCCTACTAGAAAATCAAGAACGATGGTGACTCAAAAGTCGGGCCATCTGGCTGTCAGCAAGGGACGAAAACAAAAAGTTCTTTCAAGACTATGAAAAAGGACAAAGAAACATAAACACCATATGGGGTATGAAAACGGAGGAAGGCAGAACTAGAAATTCCCTTGGAGCTCTCCAGTCTGGGAAGAATCCATTTCAGATTGCTCTTTAAAGCTCCAGCAGAGGCATTAATAGCAGAAGTGATCATAGTGGCACAATACTCCCCGTGATATATTGAAGAGGAGGAGAATGATAGCATAATGGAACCAATGTCGAAAGAGGAGGTGGAAGGGATCCTAAAGTCAATGGAGAAGGAAAAAATCCCTAGGCTGGATGGGTGGACAGTAGAATTATTCCAACATTTTTTTGAGTCCCTGGGGGAAAAATTGGTTGGGGTGGTAGAAGAGTCAAGGGCCAAAGGTTCCATTTACCAACCTTTCAATTCTACTCTTCTGGCTCTCATTCCCAAGAAGGAGGACCCCAAATATTTTTAGGACTTGTTGTGAAACCAGCTCCAAAAATAGAAGAAAAGAGATATCAACGCCTTAGAAATAAGCCACTTCGAGGGGGAAACCTTACATAAATGAACAATTATTGGATGATTCAAATTAAAAAACCTCCTTTCTATAGATAGGAGTCCTTGGGGCCACAATGCAATCCTAGTGAGGCCACAATGTAATCCTAGCCGACCTAACAATAATAATTTAAGGGCACAATAATAACAATATGGGGGTTATAGGGGTACAATAATAAAAATAAGGGGTTTACACTAAAAACAATAAGGGACTATACTAGTAATATAGGGACCTAACATGCCCCTATCCTTCAAAAAAGTGTTGTCCTCAACGCTTGAGTAGCTTTGGGTGCTTCTGTATACAATTCTCATCCTCCCATGTAGAATCTTCAGTGGGTAAGTTCTTCCACTTGATGAGATACTCTGAAATTGATCAATTCCGTAGCTGTTGAGTTGTTGTTTCTGTGACCTCATCAGGTTCCAATATGATTTTTCCTTCCTCATCAAGTTCTGGCAATATTTTTTGAACTGGAATATTTTCGCCTATAACCTTCTTTAAGCATGAAACATGGAAAACTGGATGCAATCGTAAAGACGCAGGAAGCTCCAATTTGTATGCCATAGTACCAATATTTTGCAACACTTTGTAAGGACCATAATACTTTGGAAATAATTTATTATCCTTCTTAGCTTGCTTGAGGGACATTTATTTGTATGGTTGTAGCTGTAAAAATACCCAGTCTCCTACATCAAAACTTCTCTTGCTGCGATGTTGATCTGCATGTTGTTTCATTCGATTTTGTGCCAAATTCAGGTTATCCTTTAAGAGTTGGAGAACTTCTTGTTGATTCTCGATGTGATCTTCCACTGCTTGAACCTTTGAATTTTCTCTTAAAGATGATGTGATGGATGGTGGATGATATCCATAAAGTGCCATAAATGGGGTCATTTTTGCTGCAGTATGGAAGGAAGTGTTATACCACCATTCAGCAAGAGGTAACCACTTGACCCATTATGTTTGTTTATCAGATACAAAACAAAGAAGATATCCTTCCAAACATTTATTTATGATCTCAGTTTGACCATCAGATTGAGGATGATAAGATGAGCTATGAGCTAATTGAGTACCCAAACAAGAAAATAACTCTGTCCAAAAATTTCCGGTAAAAATGGGATCTCTGTCGCTGACAATAACCCTTGGGCTTCCATGTAGCTCTTGAATTCTATCCATAAATGTAGTAGCAACTTTACTTTCTTTAAATGGATGAGATAATGCACAAAAGTGTGCATACTTGGTAAGTCTATCAACTACCACCATGATGACACTCTTTCCTTCAGACTTAGGTAAACCTGTGATAAAATCCATTGAAATCTCCTCCCAATGTTGACTTGGAATGGATAAAGGTTGTAGAAGACCTAAGGTCTTAATTGTCTCAAATTTATTTTGCTGGAAAACCAAACATTCCGCCACAAAATTTTGAATATAAAATTTAAGTCCATCCCAAAAAAATTCTTTCTTCACCCTGTGGTAAGTTTTTAAAAATCCCGAGTGTCCTCCTACAGGAGAAGTGTGAAATTCCAAAAGAATATTTTGTTTTAGTTGGGAATTCTTACAAAGATATAAGCGACCTTTGTACCATAAGGAATCATTTTTCCAACTAAATGTATCAGATGTACTAGGATCTTGCTGCAAATTTTGAATGAGTGTCCACACTTCTTCGTCCTTCTTCCATTCATCTCTTTCTTCGGTTATCCAATCTTGTTGGATAATAGAAATGGCACAAAGCAATGCTTCCACCTCTTCATTCTTTCTTGAGAGTGCATCTGCAACAACATTTAGCTTCCCTTTTTTGTAGATTATTTCAAAGTCATAACCCAAAATCTTTGTGACCCATTTTTACTGCTCTTCTGAAGATAATATTTGTTCCAAAAAGTGTTTGAGACTATCATGATCAGTTTTTACCTTGAAGTGTCTTCCCATTAGGTAAGTTCGCCATTTTTTTAGTGCATGCAATATTGCTAACATTTCCTTCTCATAAATAGGTTTTTGTAAATAATTTCCTTTAATTGGACGACTTTCAAAAGCAATGGGTCTTCCTTCTTGCATTAAAACAACACCAATTCCATTTCCTGAGGCATCACATTCCACAATAAAGGTTTTTGTGAAGTCTAGCGTAGCTAAGACCAGTGCTAGGCACATTGCCTCTTTAAGATGTTCAAAGGCCTTAGTTGCTTCAGGAGTCCATGAAAATGCATATTTCTTCAATAATGTTGTTAGAGGTGCTGCTATTCTCCCATAATTCTTAACAAACTTGTGATAATACCATGTTAACCTGAGAAATCCTCGCAACTGCTTTATGGTTGTGGGGAATTTCCATTCCTTAGTGGCGTTAATTTTGTTAGGGTCTACCTTAACACCCTTGTGAGATACAATATGACCCAGATATTCCACCTCTTGTACTCCAAAGAAACATTTGGATGTTTTTGCATATAATTGTTTCTCCTGCAATAGTTTGAGCACCCTGTCAACATGTCGAAGATGATCCTTCCAATACCTGATGTATATTAGTATATCATCAAAAAATACTAGCACAAAATTTCTCAGGAAGGGTTTGAAAATGGAATTCATCAACCCTTGAAATGTAGAAGGTGCATTGGTAAGGCAAAAAGGCATGACCAAAAATTCATAATGACCCTCATGAGTTCGAAATGTTGTTTTCAGAATATCTTCAGTCTTCATTATAATTTGATGATATCCTGAACGAAGATCCAACTTGGTAAAATAAATTTCTACATTTAATTCATCCAATAATTCATCAATCATAGGAATGGGAAATTTATCTTTAATTGTGATCTTATTGAGCTCCCTATAATCCGGACACATGTGCCATGATCCATCCTTCTTGTGTACCAATACTACAAGAGCAGAGAAAGAACTTTGACTAGGTTGAATTATACCCGCCTCTAACATTTCTGTAATCATACGTTCAATTTCTCTCTTTTGGACATAAGGATATCTATAAGGCCTGATGTTTGGAAGAACACTTCCTGGAATCAAATGAATAGCATGATCATGATCACAAATAGGTGGGAGTCCTTTAGGAGTTTCAAACACCTTGGAATGATTGTCCAATACCTTTTGGAGATCTGTAGAAATAGATCATTTTGATGTTGGAACTTCTAGTGAGCATAATTGTGAAATTACGCCTCGTTGTTCTTTATTTAGAAGATTTGTCATAAAATTAGAGCTTATTATCTTTCCCGGCTTCTCTGCAATACCCCGTAATTCGACTTCCTTTCCTTCTGAAAAAATTTCAAGAAAAGTTCTTGAAAATTAAAAGCTACAGTCCCCAAAGATTGTAACCATTGTACTCCTAGAACAACATCAACACCTCCCATAGGAATGGAAAGCATTGGACTATTCAATATATATTCCCCCATGGTTAGCTTGATATTATGGCATTTTCCAGAGCAATTTATAGTTCCTCCATTTGCAACCATCACTTGACATTCTGGTGCTAGGTATAGGAAAATATTCAATTCCTTGGCTACCTTACAATGAATAAAATTATAGGTACTACCCAAATCAATAAACACTATCACCTTTTTCTTCTTGATATGTCCTTCTATCTTGAGATTTTGAGGAGTGGTAATTCCTGCCAATGCATTACACGATATGGTCAGACTCATTTCTTCCTCTTCTAGGGTTGGTTCCTGGTGTATATCCTCTTCTTGTTCATTTTCTTCCCCTTCACAATCTATGTAAAATGATTTCTTCTCAGCACACTTATGACCTTTAGTGTATTTGCTATCACAACTGTAGCAAAGCACTTTTGCTCTTTTTTCTTCCAATTGTTGTGGTGTCAACCTTGTAGGTTGTGGAAATCTAGGTGTAGCAACACTTCCTTCTTTATAGAATTGAGTGGTAGGCTTCCTTGTCACCATAATTTTACATTCAACTTTTCTTGCCAACCTGAATGCCTTCTCCAATGAATCGGGTTCCAAAATTCGAACTTCATGTTGGATGTTATCCTTTAAAGTGCCTATGAAGAGATCAATCCTGTGTTCCTCTGGAATATCAGTTACCCTTATATTCAATTTTTGGAAGTCCTCAATGTGTTGCCCCACTAAACGCTTTTGTTTGAGATTTATCAATTGGCTAAAGAAGGTGTTGCTCTTTGTATCCTCATAATGTGCTATCATTTCCTCCATAAAAATTGACCAAGTGACAATTTTTTTACGGGAGCAAAGCCATTTATACCATACAAATGTATTTTGTTCTAAATGTAAAGTTGCAATGCGTACCTTTTGTGTGTTTTGCACGTTATGGAGATCAAAATATTGCTCCATCTGTAGTATCCATGTTACAGGATCCTTTCCATCAAACTTCCTCATATCCATTTTTGGAATATGGTGGTTCTTCCCGCCAACATTAGAGTTTATAAAATCATGATTAACATTTATTTTGTTCTCATCATGAGTTTCCTCTACTATATTTTCACCATTAGGAAACATTTCTTGTATCAACTTTGTCAAACCTTCCATGTCCGCTTTTAGAGCATTCTTCATGTTTTCCATTTTTTTATTGATCTTAGCTTCCATGCCAGCTTCCATGCCATATATCTTATATTCCACGCCTTTCTTCAAACCATCCATCTTAGTTTCCACACCTTTCTTCAAAACTTCCATGTCATTTTTTGTTGCTCTTTGCGAGAGCAAAATTTGTTGTACTTGCTCTTGTAATTTACATATGTCATGTTGCCATTCTTCGTCTTCATGAGTCATAGTAGAGCCTTCTAAAGGCTTAATGGGTGTTGAATTATTTTTAGGGGCCAATTTAGAAACCAATACTGATATCTATTCTACAATATGCCCTTGGAATCAATTCAACTTGATTCTTCAAACAAGACTTATGCAATTCGGAAAAAAAGACACACCTTTTACTTGCTTTTGCAAAGCTCTATATTGAAATTGAATTATCTCTATAATTGAAGATCCTCAATATCTGAAATTTGGCCCTGTAGTAGTCCTCTAAAGCTTCTTTCAAATGCCACAGGTCTGACCTGATTTGGATTCTTCACGATAACGTTCTGTCCAATGTCCCAGAATGACCTAATTATGGACTACTTCAGTAGAGCGAACTTGTATGACTTGCCACGTGTCACTGTTTGCTCCTTTGGTTCTGAAATTTATAGAAAAGAAACTAAAGTCCATGTACTTCTAGCCACTTTTTACAGAATTCCAATCCAATGCTCAGAGAGAGAGTTATGAATATTTTCCCACGATCACCTCTTTGAGATGAAATTAGGGAGCCTGAAAAAGACCTAACTTCCACAGATCATATCTCTGAAAATATTGCGAACCAAGCTCTGAAATTTTGCGATGATGTTCCTCAGGATCTCGGATTCGCACTCTAAAATTTTCAGATTCTGAACCTTCGTAGAAAAAATGTTATAGTGAAAAATTCCGTGATGACCTGTTTAAGTGAAATTCAGGAGCTTGCAAAAAGCCCCACCTTCCACAGATCATATCTCTGAAAATATTATGAACGAAGCTCTAAAATTTTGCGACGATGTTCCTTAGGATTTCAGCTTCGCACCCTAAAAATTCAGCTTCTGAACCTTTGTAGAAAAATATTTATAGCGAAAATTCCACAATGACCTGTTTCGAGCAGAGAAACCCTAGAATCTAAAGCTCTGATACCAAATGTTGTGAAACCAACTCCAAAAATAGAAGAAAAGAGATATCAACGCCTTAGAAATAAGCCACTTCGAGGGGGTAACCTCCAATACATTACATAAATGAATAATTCTTGGATGATTCAAATTAAAAGTCTCCTTTCTATATATAGGATTCCATGGGGCCACAATGTAATCCTAGCCGACCTAACAATAATAATTTAAGGGCACAATAATAACAATATGGGGGTTACAGGGGTACAATAATAACAATAAGGGGTTTACACTACAATAAGGGACTATACTAGTAATATAGGCACCTAACAGGACTTCAGGCCAATATCCCTATGCACATGCATTTACAAAATTATTGCAAAGGTGATAAAGCCTTTCCTCTCAAAGAACATCTCTAGGGAACAGTTTGGGTTCTTGGATGGAAGAAAAATTCATGAGGCGATAGGGGTGGCATAGGAAACACTACAAAGTCTCAAAAGGAGGGGGAATAAAGGAGCGATTGTGAAAATTGATATGTCGAAGGCATACGATCGCATAAACTGGATGTACCTTCGGTTGCTCTTGACCCATCTGGGGTTTAGGAATGATTTCATTAATTGGCTAATGGGATGCATCACAAACACAAGTATTTCTATTCTGATCAATGGGGCCGAAACTCCCTTCTTCCAAGTTCAGAGAGGTCTTCTTCAGGGTTGTCCTCTCTCACCCCTCCTTTTCCTCCTAGCAGTAGAAGGCCTTAGTCAGATGATCCACGAGGCAAAGAGGAGAGAAGACATCAAAGGAATTGAAGTGGTCATCAATCTATCCATAACTCACTTTTTTTTCGTTGATGATATCCTCATGTTCAACAATGGAAGTAGGGAAGACATCAGACGAATCAAATCGTTGTTGGACCTTTTCCTCAACGCAACGAGGTTGTGCATAAACGAACAAAAATCCTCTATAACTCTGAAAGGATTTGCAAGGGTGGAAGAAGAAAGAATATTCGAAGAGCTCCCCTTCGAAGTAAATTTTTTTTCTGATGTCTTTAAGTACCTGGGGTTCTACTTAAAGCTTGATTCCTATAGAATCCAGGATTGGAATTGGCTAGTGGCAAAGATTGAGTCAAGGGTCAATGTTTGGAGCTTCAAATGGTTGTCAAGGGAAGGAATACTCGTGCTAATCAAATAATTTTCTTTGGCTATTCCAGTGTACTGGGCAACCTTAAATTGGGTCCTGAAAGGAATCCTTTCCAAAATAAGGAAGATCTGTAGTAGATTCTTATGGGTAGGGTCGAAGGATGAATCAGTTCTGCCATGGGTGGCATGGGAGAAAGTTGCAAGGCCAAAGGCATGGGGAGGTTGGGGAATTAAGGAGATCACATCATTCACCCCCTATTTCACAAAAAAATTGGGATGGAGGTTAATCACTTTGGATAATTTATGGTCATTAGTGGTAAAGAGAAAATACATAGACCCAATGCCGGTGGGGGATTGGCTGCGTTCACTAGATAAAAAACTGCCAAATGCCTCTGTAGTTTGGAAAGCCACTTTGGACTCAATCAAGATTATTGAACAAGGCTTAGCTTGGCATGTAGCAAATGGAGAACATGTTAGAATAGGCTAGGACCCATGGGTGGGATGCAACGGGGCATATGCCCTCTCCAGGGATTTGATTGACCACTTAGCCAGAAGAGGGATTCATTATCTTAGCCATATCGAAAATATTGGCTAGTCAACTGTTTGGGGACAAGCGTGGAAATCTGGGGAGGATATTTAGTTAAAATTCAGGTGGTGGGAGGAATGGAAAGGATATATTAGTGAGCTTCAAAGATCAAATGTTCGCATCCAGGCGAGTCTGGACTCCTTGAGATGGTTACATTCCCCTATCGGACAATATGCCCCAAAATTCAGCTATAAGTGGCTCATGTCTCAGAAAGGGTGGGCCAAGCCAGAGTGGTGGTATAAGCCAATGTGGGAACTCAAGTGCCCAAAAAAATCGCAACTCTTCTTCTGGTGCATCCTAAAGAACAAAGACCCATCCTGGGATAACATGCAGAAAAGAAGCAAGCTTGGCCCGAGATGGTGCTCTCTGTGAAAAAAGAATGAGGAATCTGTTCATCATCTAGTTCTATCATGCCCCTTTAATATTAGCATATGGGAAGAAACCTTGAGGCTCTTAAATATATCTTAGAGATTGGGAGGTCCCTCCATCTCAGAGGCCTGGAAAAAATGGTGGAATGAAGCCCTGAATGATCGCATGAAAAATATTTCGCTAATTGTCTCTTCGAGCACATGAATTGCCAGGAACATGGCCATTTTTAGAGATACCATGATCCCAGCAGCTCTTCTAGCAGCAGAAGGGGTCTCCATTTCTTAGAACATTCCCATTCCCAGTGAAAATCAGACTGCTAGTGTCATTAGGGAGGAAGAGATTAGGGGGAACATCTCGTGGCCCTATTTTGATGGGGCTTCATATGCTCAAAATAGGTGTGGGGCAGGGCTCACCATCCATTTCCCTTCGGGGAGGATTTTAAAAGCTTCTGTGCGGCTAGGGTCTAGAACAAACAATTTTTCTGAGCTCCAATCCTTAAATCTGCTTCTGTGCTAGCTTTGTCAACTCGGCCTGAGAGCAGCCCAGATCTTTGGAGACTCCATGAATATTATCAAATGGTTTAATGGGAAACAAAGATGCCAAAACTATATTCTGTTGTCCTTATTAGAAGAAGTTCTGAATCTGAAAACTTATTGTAATAAAATCATTGTTTGTCATATCTATAGGGAACGAAACATGGATGCAGACCTCCTATCTAAGGAGGGAGTGCAACAGGCTATGGGGACTTGGGTAACAAAAGAATATGAAGGATATCTGATCCGAGTCTTGGATCAACCCCCACTTACTCTTTAAATGCTTTATCTTTCAGCTTTTTGTTCTTAAATTTCCGTACGCATAAAATTTTTGTTTTTTGTAATTTCAAAAATCGAACTACAAACATTTCCTTTCTTTTGACTCTGTTTTGTCTCTGTTTTCCTCGATGAGAGGAGATTTGGGAGACACAACAGGTTTTTTCTGATGAACAAAAACTATGCACATCTGAAAAAAGTGTTTACTTTTTTAGATGTTTTTTGTAAACAACATAGCTTAATGCCTGTTAGAGTCCTATTTATGGTCGTTTTTCTCTATTAGGGGAGGCTCGGGGGTCGTCATAGGTACTTTTCTCATATATTATTGTTTGGAGCTACTGGGAACTAGTTGTGATGGTTTCCCATAGCCTGCAAACTCTATGTTTTTCTAGACACTAGAACAAAAAACATACAATTTTGTCAGAATGCCAATGGACATATACTATGTAACTTTTTATCATCTTAATATAAAATTCAACTTTTTCTTTGGAAAAAATAAAAAGAAATATTTATTTTTTAAATTTATATAAAAATTTGTAAATATAAAATTTATGAAACATCATTTAATTTATATAAAATAATTAGCTAATTTATAATTAATTATATTTATTAAAATTAATTATAAATTTTCACACTAGAGAGAAAACCTTAGATGTTTGTTCTGATTCTTAAATATTTAATTATGGAGAATAAAGAAGCTTGATTAGATTTTCTTTTGTCAGAGCCAAAAAATAATCCTAATAATTTATAGAAATGTTATTATTCCCATTGCAGGTATGTAATATCAAGTAATATCGTATTCAGTTTGTTTTGCCAAATCCATTTTAGATTGGGTTTAGATTTAAAAAATTGCAAATTTTCTATGGCTTGATATTAGAAATTGATTTTTTTAAATAATATTTTAAATTATTTATTTTAAAGTTGAATAGATAAATACTTATAATGTAATTATCAATATGTACTAACATGTATCATCAAATCTTTATGAAATCTAATTTATTTATTCCATTTTAATTTTATATATATATATATATATATATATATAGGTTGCACATTTTTTATATCTCCTAGTTAAATATTTTATTTATCTTTGAATTTAAAAAGTCAATCCTTTATTTATCCATAAAAGGTAATTTATGATATATATACCCGTACCGCTTTTTGTTAGAAATATATATAAATATTTAGGGAAACAACCAGCATACAAGAAGTTGTTGTTTTCATGTGAGGGTATATGGTTTCAATGTTATGCAGAGAGGAAGAGGAAAGTTGCGTCGATGTTGGCTGGCTATTTTGGATGGATGTGTTTTGCATTATATTTTATAGAGAATACAATTTAAATTTTAATAATAATAATAGATGACAACTAAATTTAAAATTTAAAATCTTTTTTATATATAGTTAAAAAATTACAAATATTTAAAAAAAAATAGGATTTAAAAAAATAGTATTTTATGTAAATTAATAATATTATTTTCAATATTTTTTTATAGTTAACTCATATGGTAAGGGAGATGTATAATTTTTATTTATTTATTTATGTTTAATTATTTTATCTCTATATAAAATTTGATGTAAAATTAAGGTGGAAATTGAATTTATAGCATATAATGAATTTTTTGTTATTAATATTTTTTTATTTGTTAATGTAAGCATTATTTTTTTATTTTTAAATTTAATTTTATTTGACAACATCTCCCTCATTTCTCTAGGTGCATCAAGTGGCAACATCTCTCTCATATTGGGCTATAAAGCATCTCTTGGTGCAATTAACTTATAAATATGCTTTGTTACAATAACATAGGCCAATACCATAGCTTATAAATACCACATGCCCAAAATCTATAACCCATTTAACACTCAAAATATTTTAGATTTTTTTTTAATGAATTAAAGTTACTTTTGAGATATATCTCAATCCTCTATTCTGACTATTTGTTAAAATATTTCATGAATATTCCATAAATATAAAATCTAGATTTTAATAAAACCAACCTAGATCCATCTTAACTTTTAATCTATCAAGCGTCAAGAGGGATCAAATCTCTTGAGTTGCAAACCTATTTTTTGAGTGCAAGACTTGGGGAAAGGTTTGCACATTGAAAGATTTAATCCCTCTTGGAACTTGATAGATCCGAAGTTAAGATGGATCTAAGCCAGTTTTAGTCATGTGCGGCCAAGGAAAATCTATCGAACATATAATTAATTTTATCAATAATATGTAAATACATTGGTAGAGCTGACATGCACAGAAAGACCACTAAAACTAGTGACTCAAATTGGTAGGACCAGCAGTCGCCAGCTTCGATACATGTTCCTTCGAGATGTGTGGTGCTCGAATCTGGCAGTTGTTCCTTCATTACCAAGCCAGCCAAAGACTGTTCGTAATGCACAACCAGAAATGGAATATCACATTCATTTACTTCCCAGAAACTTAACCACCCTGTGATATTGGAGTCGCTACGAAGAGACCACAACGACTCTCAGCGTATTCACTTTGGACGAGATCCAACTGCTTCCATGAATATTTTTTTGTCCCTATTTATATTCATGATTGGACAACGCTGCGACAACGACTAATCTCAGGTAAATGTTGCAACCTCTGGTCTTGGATGACACAATTGTAAAGCTTGATATGCTTGGTGCTAATTGAGGAGTAGTCGAGTTATATGTTCAAACGTATTCTTCATTATCTTCGAGAAGTTGAGGATTCGGGTTATATTAGCAGCCCTGGAGGAAGAGGAGTTTGCCTATGGTTTTCATAGTATGCACACTGGATTAATATTATGCTTTGTGCCTTGAATTTGTGAAACACTAATTTTATGGGATGTTTACTGCGTTGCATTGGTGATGGAGCATAGTCTTTAAAAGGGCGTCGTTTTTATTCAAGTGCATTGAGACTTTTGAAGTGCCTTCTTCATGAAAGAAAGATTGAAAATTGAGCATTGAAGTGTTGAAGCTGTGCATTAACAATATCATCTCCTCGAACAAATGAACTTCTGCATATTTCTGCACATGGGAGAACAGACAGTAATGTCGGAGCGCAGTGAAAGAGCCGAGGTGAGGCTTCGCCACTATCTTCACTCTTCACACCATTTTCTCTCTCATCGATTACTCACACCACGGGTTAGTACCACCAATTTCTGAATCATGTTCTTGTTATTGAGGCCAAAGTTCTTGTCCTCTACGACCTTCATTTTTTAATATCACAGCAGCTTATAACTAGTACCAGTCATCATTTGATCGTGTTGGTGTGGTGTAAAGTGCACCAGCTTTTCTCTAGTTCTTAATTAATGGTTGTAGAAAAATGCCTACATTTGCACCATCCACTAGTGCTTCAAAGGGGCCATGTTCATCTAGCCATTTCTGAAAACTAACAAATTTTGCCTCTAACTCCCTTTCACACGCCAATGCCACAACAGAACTTGCAAAGTGGGTGATACACTTTTACATCTTCAAGTTGTGTATCTAGGTTTTGAATTTGCAAACCATACCACTCGGTGTAATTACAAATAATAAAATCCTCTACAATTTTGTTTTCGACTGCATGATTAGAAAGTCCAAAGTCACATATTAGCTTCTTTCACCGACCAAAATATTGTGAAAATTTTGTTGAGACAGATGATTCTCTTTAATAATTTCTATTTGTCTAGCCTTTCATAGCCTCCACTAAGAGTACTGAGTCTTTATTTTTTCTCAGAAAATGACCAAACTTGATGATGTATTGAAATTTTTTAATACTCTAATACATTCCACTGCAGATGAGATGGTAAACATCAACAAAGCCTCTCTTTCCAACATCAAAATATTTCTACAAGATGCACAAGACAAGATTTAATTTTTGCAGTTGGAGTCTCAGTTTAAGCAAGAAGAATTACAACAGCGGAGTCATCATTATGAACTTGTTTCTATTCAGAAAATTGAAACAGACTCCCATAAGCAGCAAGCCAATAATGTTGCGGTTGATTCACATTCAATGCCCAGTACAAGAGCAGATTTGCATGCAGAAGCAAAAATCCAGCATGCACTTCCCAAGCCCATCATCAGACCTTGGGAAGAGCTTGTCCATAACAAGCACAGAACAGGTCTTGGATATGAAAAGGATTTGTCCTTTCATATTCCAAACTACTCCAAGCCCATCAAATTTCAGAGTGTTAGATTTATTTATGAGAGTTCACCTTCAGTTGTTCCAGATCCTGCTCTGCTTCCACAACAACAACAACAGATTGAAAAATGCCAACACTGTGATCGAGTTGGCCATATGAAAGATCATTGTTTCAGTCTTCACCCATGCAAGCACTATGATCGACACACCCATTCTTCACACAGATGCTTTAGGAACAAGCCTCCTGCAAGAACAAAGATTCATCTTGGATGGATCGCCTCTTGGCAATGGGCATCAACAGCCAAGAAGATGTTTAAGTCGCATGTCAGAACTTGTTCTCGAATATTGAACAATCTTGCAGTTGAGTTTTCGCCATCATCTCACCTTGTACCTGACAGGGGGGAAAATGGTGGTCATATACAAGCCTCAAAGTCACTTCAAGCGAGCCTGAGCCACAAACTGTCATTCCATATTCAGAGTTGTAACCAGAGACAGGGTAGTTCAAGTGAGTCTGAGCCACAATCTCTCATTCCAGATTCAGAGTTGTAGTCGGAGATACGGATGCCCATGAGCATGCCTTTGGTTGATGGATAGCCTTAAACCATCCATACGAGGTTGATATTCTTCCTCTTCAAAGAATTTGGGACACTTCCTCTAGCAGAAGACTTCAACTTCTTGCCAGTTTTGGTAGAGTTTCGAGAAATTCATCAAGCATTCCAAAGTTGGTGGTCATCCTTAAACCATCACAGGTTGTAGACCTCCCTTCTTCTAGGTTGAAGGTCTCCCTCTTCAAATATGAGGGACACTTCCTCTAGTAGAAGCCCTCAGCTTCTTGCTAGATTTGGAAGAGTTCCAGGAACTGCAATAAGCATTGTGTTCCAGTGTTGGTGGTCATCCTTAAACCACCTCTTTATGCCAAAATTTCAGAGAGTTGATTTAGCCTAAGTGCTACCATGCATACTTTGCAGATTTATATTAAAACTCTATTCTTGGACTCACACATACCCCTTCGGATTAAGGGGGGGAATGTTGGACACCTAATCCTCTATGGGTAGGTGTGGAAGCCGAATGGACAAAGAGGAGTCCAAGTGACATTGGAATGCGGAATCCAAGAGTCACATCAATTTAATATAAATGTACATCTATGAGTAATAGAATGTAAAGTCACACCTATCTTTCCTATGTGTGTACATCTATGAGTAATAGAATGTAAAGTCACGTCTATCTTTCCTATGTGTGTACATCTATGAGTAATGGAATGTAAATTCACGCTTATCTTTTCTATGTGTGTGTTTACTTTCTCATCCACCATGCATATTTTTAACAACATCTAATATTAATATAATCATTTTAAATATACTAAATATGCCTGAGATTTATCTAGTCATTTTAATTTTAAATTTTCTTAGTTTATTGAGCTGATAAATATTGTTAATAACTTTAACAATAAAAAAAAAATGAATGCAAAGTGACAATGTAATAATGTTGAATGATAGAAAAATGTGAACAATAAGAATGAGAAAGAGAGGGATATAGTAACATAGTTGGAGAGGGATTGTAGTCAATTACAATTAGTCTTCATTGTGATCAATCTCAAACTATTTTTTCTACTATTCTTATTGTCACCCTTGTTAGTTTTGTCATCCTTTCATATCGATTATATGAAAAGGATAGTTGAAATTGTAAGCCTTTTAAACCTTTAGCTAAAGTTGTTGTAGTAAACATCATACCTTGTCTCTCTTGCTCTCCAATGTTAACAGGTTGAATTACTATAACACAAAAAACAATTTACATTGTCAATAATTTTTTGTGCTTACACTGAAATCAATGCACATTGTTAATCCATTCAATTTAACATTAATGTACCATCATACATCCAATTACATCATATCAGAATCAACAGATCTACATTGAAATCAATGTATCTAATGCAAGCAATCAAATAATATTAGAAAATAACATCTACACTGAAATCAATTCATCTAATGCAAGTAATCAAATAGGATTAGAAATCAACATGTACACTGAAATCAATGCATCTAATGCAAGTAATCAAATAGGATTAGAAATCAACATTTACACTCAAATCAATGCATCTAGTGCAAGTAAGAAAATAGGATTAGAAACCAACATCTACACTGAAATTAATTCATCTAGTGAAAACATTCAAATAGGATTAGAAATCACCATCTAAAATGAATTCAATGCATTTAGTGTAAGAAATCAAATAGGATTAGAAATCATCTACATTGAAATCAATGCATCTAGTGCAAAAAATTAAATATAATTAGAAATCAACATCTACATTGAAAATAATGCATCTAGTGCAAACAATCAAATAGGATTAGAAATCACCATCTACATTGAAATCAATGCATTTAGTTGAAGCAATCAAATAGGATCACAAATCATCTACATTGAAATCAATGCATCTAATGAAGGAAATCAAATATCATTAGAAATCAAAATCTACACTAAATTAAATGCATCTGGTGCAAGCAATCAAATAGGATTATAAATCACCATCTACACTAAAATCAATGCATCTAGTGCAAGAAATATTCTTCCCTCTCTCTCCCCTCCATCTATATCTATATCTCCCTCCATCTCTCCAGGCTTTGTCTCTCTATCTCATGCCCCCAAACACACACACTCTCTCACTCCATATCTATCAATCTCTTTGTCCCTCCCTCCTTCTCTCAATCTATCTCTTCTTCTCTCTCTTCACCTTCCATCTATATCTCTATCGCCCTCTGTCTCTCTATATCACCCCCAAAACATACACTATCTTTCTCCAATCTATCTATCTATCACTCCCTCCTCCTCTCCCTTTGTCTCTCTCTTCCCCTTCTCTCCCTTTCCCCCGCTTCTATCTCTCTTCCCTCCAATTTTCCTCTCTCCCTCTCTCTCCATATTTCTTATCACTCCCCCTCTTTCTCCACCTTTCACTCTCTATGTATTTATTTTTACCTCCCTCTCTCTCCCCCTCCAAATCCATCTCTCTTTCCCTACCTTTCTCCACTCTCTCACATCCTGTCTCTCCTCCTTCCTCTCTCTCCCTTTCTCTCCCACCTATCTCTCTCTCTCACACACACACTTCACACTCAAACTTTGTTACTATATTCCTCTCTCTCTCTCTCCTTCTCTCCCCCCTTCTCTCTATCTCTCCTTTGTCTCTTTATTTCACCCCCAAACATACACACTCTCTCCATGTCCCTCCCTTGTCACTCCCTCTCTCTATCCACTTCTCACTCTCTATGTATTTCCTCTTCCCTCCCTCTCTCCCCCTCCAACTCCATATCTCTATACCTCCCTCTCTCCTATCTCCCTTCATATCTCCTCATCTCTCTCAAGTCCTCTCTGTCGTCCTTCATATCTCTCCCTTTCTCTCATATCCCCCTCTCTCTTCCCCCATCATTCTCTCTCTCTCTCTCCAATCCTCTCTCTTCCCCATCACTCTCTCTCTCTCTATCTCTCTCCAATCCTATATCTTCCCCCATCGCTCTCTTCCTCTCTCTCAAGTTCTCTCTCCTCCTTCCTCTCTCTCCATTTCTCTCTCTCTCTCTCTCTCTCTCTCCAACTATGTTACTATATCCCTCCCTTTATCCTTCTCTCCCCCCTTCTCTCCATCTCTCCTGATTTGTCTATTTATATCACCACTAAACATACACTCTCTCTCCATCTACCCCTTGTCATTCCCTCTCTCTCTCCACTTCTCACTCTCTATGTCTTTCTTCTTCCCTCCCTCTCTCCCCCTCCAACTCCATCTCTCTATCCCTCCATCTCTCCCCCTCTCTCTCAAGTCCTCTCTCTTGTCCTTCCTCTTTCTCCCTTTCTCTCCTACCTCCCTCTCTCTTCCCCCATCTCTGTCTCTCTCTCTTTGTCCTCCAATCCTCTCACTATTTCCCTCCCTCTCTCCTTCTCTCTCTCCCAACACCTTTATGTCTCTCTCTCCCTCTCTTACCCTTATCTAACTCTCTCACTCATATCCCTCTCTCTCTCTTCATTCCTCCTCTCCCATTTCCTTCAATTTATCTCCATCTCTCCCTTGTCACTCCCCTTATCTCTCCACCTATATCACTCTATGTCTTTGTTCTTCCCTCCCATATATATCTAGATTTTTCAAGAATGTTTCATGAATATTCCATCATAATGAAATCTACATTTTAATAAAATTAAAAATGAGAATACTTTTATATAGAGATGTAAAATTTATATAATATAAATAATATTATTAAAAACCAACATAGATCCATCTTAATTAATGATCAATCAAGGGATGAGAGGAATTAAATCTCTCTAGTTGTAAACTTCTCATCAAGTTTTGCACTTAAAAAAAGTTTGCATCTTGAGATATATGATCCCAATTTAAGATTGAGCTATATTGGTTTAAACATCTTGACTCGGTCAAATTACATAAATATAAAAAATAAAATAAAATAAAAAATTATTAATTATTAATAACTAAATCATCTTAGCTCCATATTTATCAAGGGTCTAGAGATTAAATTTATAGAGATACAAACATTTACTAAGTTTTGCACTAAAAAAAGACTTTTGCACCTTGAATGATTTGATCCATTTAAAAAAAGATTTGCACATTGAATGATTTGATTCCTCTTCGAACTTGTTAAAATCTAAACTAATATTGTAAAAAAATGAAATTTAATTGAATAAAAAGTAAAATCCCTAATAAATATCTTACCATCTGGACAATTTCAGAGAAAGCCGTTTCTCTGATTCTTAAGCATTTAAATATGGAGAATAAAGAAGCATTTGGCCTACATCTTGATTATTTAAGAGAAAACCTTAAATGCTTGGCCTGCTTGTTAGAAATTTAATTATAAAGATTCGTAAACATGAAGAAAAAAGAAGCATTTTCACTACTTTTGGACTACATCTTGATTATTTCAGAGAAAACCTGAAATATTTGGACTGCTTCTTAAAAATTTAATTATAAGATACCTAAACATGAAAAACAAAGAAGCTTTTGTACTGCAAAAGTTATAGAAGTAGGTGTAGGTTTTTCTGTCAAAGCCTAAAAAATAATCCTAATAATGTTATTCCAAATTAAATACGTTAACCAGGCTTGAGAAATTCCACTATCAGTATTGTCCATCCTATTAAACAAAAATATATCCATCCTGGTAGAGGGAGACGTGCTATGGTATTTACAGTATTTCGAGTCTTACCCTTTGTTGTTTTTTTACTTAGGTTAACCCCTGCCTTCTGCGCTTATTCTTCATTGGGATGTTGACGTGCAAACTTCGTGATGAGTTCCATTAAACCTTTGTTTTGTATTTTCTGCGCCATGGACTTCCTCTCCTCTATCAATGTCTGCATCTTCCCAATAATCTGTTGCACCTCCTTGTCATCATGGGCAAGACGATCACATACAGAAAAATTAAATCTAGATCCCACTATGCAATTATCGTTATTCTCACCATAGTTAAGGCTGAGATAAAGCATCAACAGCTTGATCTGACGCTCCAATGGTATGATTCTTTCTCTGTTATCAAAACACAACGTTTCTTATTCATGTTCACATTCATACTGTTATTTCCATTTGCGTTTTCAGAATTTGTACTTTATTTGTCCGCCATTTTATTAACATTACATTTGTTATGATTTTGGACACTAACTGACTGCTTCAAAGATTGAATCTCAGACCGCAGGGCTTCAATGACATCATCTTTTTTCATCAAGGGGATCTTTGAGAGACAAATTTTCCTGTTCAATGCATGCTTGTATTCTCTTGAATAGAGACGCTTCCCTTTCCTTCTCATGTTTTACTTTCTGCAACTGGTAAATCATGGCGAGGGCTTCCTCTGTTGCGTCCGTGGAAGCGTTCCTCTTCGTCCAGCTCATACTGGAGTTTCACATTTAATTGGTATTGCCTCCCAAGGGCGTCCCTCAGTGTTTAATATCACAAGTCTATGAATTAATGATGTCCTCTTCAATCACCATTCTCATTTCTGCTCTGACTTCCTCATCTGTTATATCTTCCATCTTACCCTTCTGCGGGATCCACTTTCATCAGAACCTTCTAAATCCATCTTTGTGCTCTAATTTTGCCAACTGCATTGATCTTATCCCTGGCCAATAATGGTCATTTCTTGCCAACTCACCTCTTTATTTTGTTTTAGTGGGCCTAATGGTTAAGAGCACATGTTTCCTGCTAAGAGGTCAGAGGTTCAAATTCAAAAGAGAATAGAGTATGCATGCCTTTGTAGAGGTGGGTATTCTCTAAAATGAGAATACTACAAATCCAAAACCCCCAATTTAGTTATAAAACTCCAAATTTAAAGATCAATTAACTTACTATCGTTTTCCAGCTTTCCAGCTTTCAATAATACATTTCTCTATGCTAGAATCCAAAACCCCCAATTTAGTTATAAAACTCCAAATCTAAAGATCAATTAACTTACTATTGTTTTCAAGTTCATAATAAGCTTTCCAGCATTCAATAATACTTTTCCATGCTATAATTCAAGTTGAGCTGATGATGAATGTCAATACCTAAATATTTGTATGAAGAAACCTTTTTTTCCATGGGAAAAAACAAGTTTTATTAACTCAAAATTTGTTACATTTATCATAGATTTGCAACAACCCAGAAGAGCCAAAAAGAATGCCGACAACAGAGCCAATAAAAAGATCTCATCATATAATGAGGATGACTTACAACAAACTATGGGACAAAGGGCATCCCAGATTCAACATTATTGAGGGCAAAAAATTCTCCTACCCGGTCTACAAATGTGGCAGTGCAAATAGAGATAAGACAAAAAAAACATATATCGATCCAATAGCCCAAGGAGAAGACAAGGCATGCTCAGGAAAAGGGTAAGATAACAGATCCAAGGGTGAGCCTATAACCTTGCATTCATAATGGAACTGCCCAGACAAAGCTAATAATCCACGCTTGGAGAGGTGATCCACAAACATATTTTTCTCTATAAAAATATGAAAGAAAGAGATAAAGAGAAAATAGGCCTTCAAAGAAGAAATTTTCTCCAGCCAATGCCAAAGAGACGAGACAAAAAGTGAGAGGGACCCCATGGCCCAATCTATAGTCACTTTTGAGTCTCTAACAATTACAATCTCGTCCACTGCTAGCCATAGAGCACAACGAAGGGAAACCCTGATCTAGATTTATGAAGAAACGAAACGAAATGAAAATATAAACATAAACATAGAGATACAACGAAAACAAAACTTCAATTCATTAATAACAAAGGACTGAATTTTTTTTACATGTAGAATGGAAATAAAATAGCTCAAGCAATGGTAGCTTATCTCTGAGAAGAAATGTGGAGGCTACATGCCTTCTGAACTGTGTTACACTGAGGCTCGAAGGCCTATTTATTATTGAGAAACAATTGAAAGCCCTAGACATCCAAAAACCTAACCTTAGGAGATGAAGCTCCAAAATTTTATGGGCCTTGTTGGGGTAAATTGGTACATCAATTTTGCGAGGTTGTAAGTTTGACATACTTTCTTCGTTTGACGCATACGATACCTCTTTAGAAAGATTTATCCAAGGACTAAAACTTTAGACTATAAATCCTTAGTGCAGGCTATAGATTTGTTGATTTTCCAAAAAAAACATCATTTAGGGCCTCAAAATGGCTCTGGAAGTTCACAACCCGTAAAACTGCCAAAAATAATAAATTGTGCTGTAATCAAGGAAACTAAAAGAAACAATGGTGGGGGTCCAAGTGGAATAGCTATACAGCCACCAATATCCACCTAGATTGACTCCAAAGGGCCAACACCTCAGCCCACATGTTGTTTCCAAAACTGTCATTCCAAAATAAAGAGTAGAGTCGGGAAGGGGAAGTGAGATGATAGCGCCACATCCACACTCCACCAGTAGAGGCACCGTAAAAATATCCAATAAGATAAGATTGGTCTATGGTCTATGGTCTTATAAGCCCAACAACGCCTGGAGCATTTAGGAATGATAGGACCAATCTTCAAAAAATATGTGACAATACTGAGAGAGGTAGAGCGCAGGTCTAGGACAATGTTCTTGAAGACACAGGCATTCCAGAAGCACCAAAGTCCCCAAAAAATATACAGTGAAATGGCTATGTGAGTTAAGTGGCAAGCAACCCAACTTTGTATGCAAGAGAAGATAGATTCTCTATTCAATGAGCCATTAATAAAGAGAAAAGAGGTAACTTCCTCCCAGACTGAGAGGGTGAATGGGAAATACAAATGAAATTGTATGAAGAAACATGTTGCAAGTAATTGTTATCATAGATGAAATTGTCATGGTTGATCTTTTTGAATTTAATTATCATGACTTTAGTCTTTTTGGTATTAATATACATACCCTTCTTGGAGCAATAATCATGGAGGATTGTCAACTTCTTATCGAGATCATCATGACTTCTGGCTAGAAGAACAATATCGTCACAATAAACAAGTAATGACTATATGGGAGAGCTTGGGGCCATGGAATCCTACAAGTTCTTCCAAAAACTCTTTTAGCTTATCAATGTAAATGCTAAAATGGGTAAGGGATAGGGGAGACCATTGCTTAACTCCAATATGCTAACAACATTTTCTGAAATTGAAGTTGTTGAAATCATTGGGACCTTGCTTGTTATTTATGTTTAACTGTTTTATGTTATGTATATGAAGAATGTTATAGCTCTTTACGGACTTGTGGGGGAAGTTGTAATTGAACAATAATTTGTATACTTTGATTTTAATGAAATAACAAGTATGATATATATATATATATAATAAAATTCTTATAATAATAATGATAAATGAAAAGATATAAAACAATCATTATAACAAAAATAATAATAAAAGTAAATTAGGAATAGGTAACAGTCAAAGATGCAATAATATTATTATAATCTAATGCATCGTGTTAGTGCTCCTCTTAGAGTTTGGTGACTTCAATGTTTAATAAAAATTTAAAAATAAACTTCAGTATTAAGTTTGAAATACTAAAAAAGTTGAAATACAACATGAGTGGACTTAATGGTTAAGAGCATGTGTTTCCTCATAAGAGGTCACAGGTTCAAAACCGGAGGGGGGTAAAGTATGTATGCCTTCATAGAATTATCAGTCAAATTGTTGTGTGAAGGTGGGTCCCTTGTCCGACAAACAAGGGGGTTTCATACACCAATTTGTTGTCTGGCTTGGACTTACCTTAAAATTGGACAATTGGATAATACTAATAATATATATATAATCAATTGAATTTAGCCCGGTAGATGGGTCCATTGAGGGTCAAGTCTCATAACTTGACATGTTGACACTTTGAAATAGAGTAACTTTGTTGTTCTCTTAATTGAGTATTATATTGAGGGTTGGCCTAGTACCAACAACATCTCTATTGTATTCAAGCTAAGAGGGAGGCTGAATTTCTTCCTTGAGTGGTACTTAATGCCCAAAACCTTAAAATTGGAAAATTGGAGGGAATTAAGTACCACTCGAGGAAGAAATTCAACATCCCTCTTAGAATGAAGACAATAGAGATGTTGTTCGTACTAGGCCAACCCTCAATATATATATATATATATATATAATCAATTGAATTTAGTCAGGGTAGATGGGTCCATTGGTCAAGTCTCATAACTTTGGCATGTTGACACTTTGAAATAGAGTAACTTTGTTATTCTCTTAGTTGAGTCTATATTTAGTGTTAGCCTAGTACCAACAACATCTCTATTGGCTTCAAGCTAAGAGGGAGGTTGAATTTCTTCCTCGAGTGGTACTTCATGCCCAAAATTTTGCAAGTCAATTGAGTTTTAGCTTGGGTGGAATAGTTGTTGTCCTCCCCAACTAGGTTCAATTCTTATAAGTTGACACTCTCGAATAGAATAACTTTGACTTTATATGTTTTTTTAACATTTCTGCTAGTTGTTGATAATCAAGGTTATATATATATATATATATATATATATATATATATATATATATATATATAAACTTATAATTTTATGATTAAATTTCATCTAAATAAAAAAATTAATACACATATTTAAAAATATAAATGGTAACAAAAGTCAAAACTTAAAATATTTTTTAATTTATATATGTTTTTTTAATATTTTATTGAAATAAAAATAAACTAAAATAACCTGATAAATGGGAAAGAAAAATGATAGAATAATAAAATAAAAGGAAGAGAAATGTGATTAAATTAATATTGTTTTATTTTATTATAAAATGAGATAAGAAAAAGGAGATGAAAGTCTCAGTATAAATTTAAAATATTATTATACGAGTATGTGTTATTAATGTATAACGAACCATTAAGTCTATATATTATTATATGATATTAAAATATTTATGTAAAAATATAGATCGGGTTAAAGAGAAAGTAAAAAAAATTTAAAAAAATTTATACAATATAAAGTAACTACAAATTAAAAAAATTAATAATAAATTAATAAAAAAGAAAAGAAAAGATATAAGACTATGATAATCAATTTTATAATGTTAATAAATATTATTTTGTAATATTATTATATATCTTTATATTTTAAACTCATATCATTATTAGAATAAAATACAATATTATTATAAACTAGTCTAGATCTATTTTAATCCCGGATCTATCAAGCATCGAGAGGGATCAAATCTCTCAAGGTGAAAACATCTTTTTTTTAGTGAAAAACTTGAGGAAAGGTTTGCATTTCGAGAGATTATATCCCTCTCAACACTTGATAGATCTAGGTTAATATGGATCTAGGCCAGTTATATAATATTTTATGGTATGTATATTTGTATCTATGTGTTTCTTTCTTATTCCTTCTCTCTATCTCACCCCCAAACATACACACTCTCTCTGTATCTATCATCTCTATCTTGCCCTTCTCTCCCTCCCTCTCTCTCTTTCCACACTCTTCTCCCTCACTCTCACTCCCTCTCTCCCTCCTCACTCCCACTCTCTCTCTCTCCCCCCAATCACTCTCTATGATTCCCCCCCCCCCCCAATCACTCTCTCTCTACCCTCTAACCTTGTCACAATCTCCCTCCCTTTATCCTTCTCTCTTACTCGTCCATCTCTATGTTTCCCTCTCTATTTCTCTTCCCCTTCTCTCCTTATCTTTATCCTCTCTTTCCCCTCCATCTCTATGTCTCCCTCTCTCCTCTGCTCTTCTCTCTCTTCCCTCCCCTCCTCTCTCCTCTGCTCTTCTCTCTCTTCCCTCCCCTCCTCTCTCCCTCACTTGATCCATGGTATTGACCCACGATATTGTAACAGATCTTATTCACAAGTTAATAAAAACATCAAAATATAACAAATTGACTTTAACTTTATATTATTAATTGAGCCAACATTTAAATGTTTAGAGACATCGGGATTTACATTAATTTTAACATTTTGTTTATTACTTTTAATGATTTTTTTAATTGATCTTGCATATAAATGTTAAATATTTATGTTAAATGTTAAACATTTATTCTTAGACATCTACCCCTATACTGGCATGACATTGACATTAGATTAGATTTTTTAAATGTTAAATGTTTTAAACATTTATGCTTGACATCTACCCCATACTAGGATATAGAGTGTCTCTCGGCACAATAATATTATTATGTGTAATTATATATAAAAAAATTATAAAAATAGGTTAAGATAAATAAAATCTAGATAAATTGAATAATGTTACTACAAGAAAAATAAATAGGAAAGGGGGCGGGGGGGCAAGAGACAATTAAGAAGAGAGGGTAGATAAATAAAATCTCTCTCTCTCTCTCTTCCCCTTCTCTCCCTTTCCCCCGCTTCTATATTTCTTCCCTCCAATTTTCCTCTCTCCCTCTCTCTCCATCTTCCTTATCACTCCCCCTCTCTCTCCACAATTCACTCTCTATGTCTTTCTTTTTACCTCCCTCTCTCTCCCCCTCCAAATCCATCTATCTTCCCCTACCTCACTCCACTCTCTCATATCCTCTCTCTCCCTTTCTCTCCCACCTCTCTCTCTCTCACACACACACACACTTCACCCTCAAACTTTGTTACTATATTCCTCTTTCTCTCCTTCTCTCCCACCTTCTCTTTATCTCTCCTTCTTTGTCTCTTTATCTCACCCCCAAACATACACACTCTCTCTCTGTCTCTCCTCTCTCTCTCTCCACTTTTCACTCTCTATGTCTTTCTTCTTCCCTCTCTCTCTCCACTTTTCACTCTCTATGTCTTTCTTCTTCCCTCCCTCTCTCCCCCTCCAAATCCATATCTCTATACCTCCCTCTCTCCTCCTATCTCCCTCCCTCTTTTATCCTCTTTCTCAATGCCTGGAGCATTTAGGAATGATGGGACCAATCTTCAAAAAATATGTGACAATACTGAGAGAGGTAGAGTGCAGGTCTAGGAAAATGTTCTTGTAGACACAAGCATTCCAAAAGCACCAAAGTCCCCAAAACATTTACAGTTAAATGGCTCTGTGAGTTAAGTGGCAAGCAACCCAAATTTGTATGCAAGAGAAGATAGGTTCTCTATTCGGCGAGCCATTAATAGAGAGCAAAGAGGTAACTTCCTCCCAGACTGAGAGGGTGAATGGGAAATCTAGATGAAATTGTATGAAGAAACATGTTGCAAGTAAATGTTATCATAGATGAAATTGTCATGGTTGATATCTTTGAATTTAATTATCACGACTTTAGTCTTTTTGTTATTAACAAACACACCCTTCTTGGAGCAGTAATCATGGAGGATTGTCAACTTCTTGTTGAGATCATCATGACTTCTGGATAGAAGAACAATATCGTCAAATAAAGGAGTAATGACCATATGAGAGAGCTTGGGGCCATGGCATCCTACAAGTTCTTCCAAAAACTCTTCTAGCTTATCAATGTAAATGCTAAAACGAGTAGGAGATAGGGGAGACCATTGCTTAACTCCAATATGTAAACAACATTTCCTGAAATTGAAGTTGTTGTAATCATTGGAACCTTGCTTGTTATTTATGTTTAACTATTTTATGTTATGTATCTAAAGAATATTATAGCTCTTTACGGACTTGTCGGGGAAGTTGTAATTGAACAATAATTTGTATACTTTAATTTCAATGAAATAAAAAGTATGATACACACACACACACACACACACACACACACACACACACACACACACACACACATATAATAAAATTCCTATAATAATAATGATAAATGAAAATATATAAAACAATCATTATAACAATAAATAATAATAAAAGTGAATTAGGAATAGATAACAGTCAAATATGCAATAATATTATTATAATCTAATGCATCGTGTTAGTGTTCCTCTTAGAGTTCGATGACTTTAATGTTTAATAAAAATTTAAAAATAAACTTCGGTATTAAGGTTGAAATACTAAAAAAGTTGAGATACAAATTGAGCGGACCTAATGGTTAAAAGCATGTGTTTCCTCATAAGAGGTCACAGGCTCAAAACCGGAGGGAGTTAAAGTTGCATGCCTTCGTAGACTTATCAGTCAAATTGTTGTACGAAGGTGGGTCCCTTATCCCACAAACAAGGGGGTTTCATACACCAATTTGGTGTCTGGCTTGGACTTACCTTAAAATTGGACAATTGGATAATACTAATAATATATATATAATCAATTGAATTTAGCCAGGGTAGATGGGTCCATTGAGGGTCAAGTCTCATAACTTGACATGTTGACACTTTGAAATAGAGTAACTTTGTTGTTCTCTTAATTGAGTATTATATTGAGGGTTGGCCTAGTACCAACAACATCTCTATTGTATTAAAGCTAAGAGGGAGGCTAAATTTCTTCCTTGAGTGGTACTTAATGCCCAAAACCTTAAAATTGGAAAATTGGAGGGAATTAAGTACCACTCGAGGAAGAAATTCAGCCTCCCTCTTAGATTGAAGACAATAGAGATGTTGTTGGTACTAGGCCAACCCTATATATATATATATATATAATCAATTGAATTTAGTTAGGGTAGATGGGTCCATTGGTCAAGTCTCATAACTTTGGCATGTTGACACTTTGAAATAGAGTAACTTTGTTGTTCTCTTAATTGAGTCTATATTGAGGGTTGACATAGTACCAACAACATCTCTATTTCCTTCAAGCTAAGAAGGAGGTTGAATTGAATTTCTTCCCTGAGTGGTACTTAATGCCCAAAAATTTTGCAAGTCAGTTGAGTTTTAGCTTGGGTGGAATAGTTGTTGTCCTCCCCACCTAGGTTCAATTCTCATAAATTTACACTCTCGAATAGAGTAACTTTGAATTTATATGTTTTTTTTAACATTTCTGCTAGTTGTTGATAATCAAGGGTTCACACACACACACACACACACACACACACACACACACACATATATATATATATATATATATTATACTTTTATGATTAAATTTCACTTAAATAAAAAAATTAATACACACATATTTAAAAATAACAAAAGTTAAAAATTGAAATATTTTTTAGTTTATATATGTTTTTTTATATATTTAACTTTTATATTTTATTGAAATAAAAATAAAATAAAATAACATGATAAATGAAAAAGAAAAATGATAGAATAATAAAATATAAGGAAGAGAAATGTGATTAAATTAATATTGTTTTATTTTATTATAAAATGAGATAAGAAAAAAGAGATCAAAGTCTCACTATAAATTTAAAATATTATTATACGAGTATGTGTTATTAATGTATAACAAACCATTAAGTGTATATATTATTATATAATATCAAAATATTTATGTAAAAATATAGATCGGGTTAAAGAGAAAGTAAAAAAAATTAAAAATGTTTACACAATCTAAAGTAAGTACAAATTAAAAAAAATAATAATAAATAAAAAAGAAAGAAAAAGATATAAGACTATGATAATAAATTTGATATAATGTTAATAAATATTATTTTGTAATATTATTATATATATGTTTATATCTTAAACTTATATTATTATTAGAATAAAATACAATATTATTATAAACTAGCTTAGATCCATTTTAACCCTGGATCTGTCAAACACTAAGAGGGATCAAATCTCTCGAGGTGCAAACATCTTTTTTTGAGTGAAAAACTTGAGGAAAGGTTTGCATTTCGAGAGATTATATCTCTCTCAGTGCTTGATAGATCTAGGGTTAAGATGGATCTAGGTCGATTATATAATATTATATAGTATGTATATTTGTATCTATGTGTTTCTTTCTTATTCCTTCTCTCTATCTCACCCCCAAACATACACACTCTCTCTATATCTATCATCTCTCTCTTGCCCTTCTCTCCCTCCCTCTCTCTCTTTCCACACTCCTCTCCCTCACTCTCACTCCCTCTCTCCCTTCTCACTCCCTCTCTCTCTCTCTCTCTCCCCCCTTCTCTCTCTTGAGTCATCTCTCTCTTCCTTCCTCTCTCTATAATTCTCTCCCACCTCCCTATGTCTCTCCCCCCACCAATCACTCTCTCTCTACCCTCTAATCTTGTCACAATCTCCCTCCCTTTATCCTTCTCTCTTACTCGTCCATATCTATGTCTCCCTCTCTATTTCTCTTCCCATTCTCTCCTTATCTCTATCCTCTCTTTCCCCTCCATCTCTATGTCTCCCTCTCTCTCTCTTCCCCTTCTCTCCCTATCTCTCTCCTCTCCTCTTCTCTCTCTTCCCTCCCTTCCTCTCTCCCTCACTTCATCCATGGTATTGACCCATGGTATTGTAACAAATCTTATTCACAAGTTAATAAAAAAATCAAAATATAACAAATTGACTTTAACTTGCTATTATTAATTGAGCCAACATTTAAATGTTTAGAGACATCGGGCTTTAATACATTACTTTTAACTTTATGTTTATTACTTTTAATGATTTTTTTGATTGAGCTTGCATATAAATGTTAAACATTTATGCTTAGACATCTACCCCTATATTGGCATGACATTGACATTAGATTATATTTTTTAAATGTTAAATGTCTTAAGTATTTACGCTTGACATCTACCCCATACTGGGATACCGAGTGTCTCTCTGTGCAATAATATTATTATGTGTAATTATATGTAAAAACATTATAAAAATAGGTTAAGACAAATAAAATATAGATAAATTGAATAATGTTACTGTAAGAAAAATGAATACGAAAGGGGTGGGGGGGGGGGGGGGGCGGGAGCAAGAGACAATCAAGAAGACAGGGTAGGAATCCAACTCTTAATTTCCAACCATCATCCCTATTGATATTATTCACATGCTTCTCAATTTTGATGACTTCCCTTAAATTCCTAGGATGGAAGTAATCAATCCTCACGATGACCTGAGAATCCTCAATGCAAACATGGTGTTTAGTTTTCACTGCATGTTCAGCTATAGTTGAAGAGTGGGAACGATTAATGTTTGTTGCATGCCCTTAAATACTTTGATTAATTGAGCTATCGTTTTACCTGATGTAGGTAATCACATAGGAGCAAAGGATTGAGTAAACTCATTTCATGCTTTAAAGGTTTACCGAGTCCTTAACGGATCTAAAGGGATTTATAATGGTATTAAAGGGTTTGAAGGTAGCAGAAATTTATTATTTTTAAGAATATGAGCAATTTTATTTGTGGTCCCATGGTTAAAGGTATGTTGAATATTGGAAACTTGTTCATCACGACCTTTTATAATCCTAGGTTCTTAACTAGCTCTTCAAAAAACTCTAAGACCTTGTTGTTTACTATAGCCATTATTTTCAAAAACTTTCAGAAGATGAGATTTTTCCTCTTCCAGGTGAATCTCATAAAAAATCCTTAGAGCACAAGTAGCTAGTGTGTTAAGAACTCCAAATTTTTGTGCTAGAAAATGGTAAGAACTCACATAATGATATTTTTTCATGTAAGATTTTTTATGAAAAACCTAATGCGACAAGGAACCATCTTCCATTATAAAGAGGAGAATATCAAGGAAAGGAAGACTACCATCTACCTCAACCTCCATCTTGAATTTAATGGAGTTATATTGGGAATTAAGACGATGAAGAAATAAATCTAAATTATCACGACCATGGGGCCAAATGACACAAATATTTTCAGCAAACCTCTTCCAACACTTAGTGTGAAATTGAGCAGTGGCGAAAGCTTTAGTCCCAAATAATTCCATGAATAAGTTTGCAACTAAAGGTGAGAGAGGAGAACCCATAGCTACTCCACAAGGTTTTTCATAGAATCCACCCTGGGAGCTAAAAAAGGTAAATATTAGGCAAACACAAACCAATTTGGAAATTCCATCATTGATAATTTAATTTATGACATTGATGGCTTCATTAATAGGGATTTTTGTATAAAAAGAAACAATGTCAAAGCTTACTTGGAAATCCCTGAGGCTCAACCTTATATCTTTTAACTCATTAACAAAGGAAGCATATTCCTTAATGAAGGAATCCACGCAACCAACTAGAGGTTTGAGCTTCTAGGCTAAGATTTTAGCTAGAAGATAACTAGGCCAACCTATTGTGTTAACAATAGGTCTTAGGGAGGTCCCAACCTTATGAACCTTCAAAAGCCCATAAATTCTGGGGGTAAGAGCATTCCTCTCAATAAGATTTTTTCTAATGGTGTTAAGAGCATTATTGTATTTTATGGCACAAGCGACTTATTTTGCAACTTTTTAATGTGATTCTTATTGATCTTTTTGTAATTACCATTGATATAAAGGTGGGACATCACTTTTTTAACACAGTCAAATTTATCTAAAATTACAATGGCCCCACCTTTATCAGCCTTTAGGAAAATGTCAGGGTTATCCAAGGCTTTAAGGGCAACAACTAATGTTGACGATCAACTAATGATGTGATTAATCCAAAAGGCATTTATGACAAAAGTCTAAAATCAAGTAAGATAAAGAGAGATAAATAAAAATAAAAATAAATTTTTTTATTAAAGAATCATGTTTTATGTAAATTAAAGACACCATTCCCAACATCCTTCCAAAGTTGACCTAACTCCTATTAAATTTTTTGTTTTTTTGTTGCGTATCTCTCTCCCTCATTGTCAAGTTTTACATTAAGAGACAACGTTCCATTAGTGCAAGCTACGAAATTTTATTTTTTAATTTAGTAGGTTTTAGCCGGGTTTTATTGTTTTTTTATATGTATCTACTTGAATTTTTTGTGATTTCATAACTAACTTGAAATAAATTTCAGTATAATTTTTTATGTGATTGTGTTCAGCTTGATATTTGCAAACCTCATTGAATAATGTTAGATCTAAGACTTTTGTGATCCATAATGTAGATAAATGTCTTTCAGATTAATCACATCATTAGAATGTGATTAATCTGAAATACATTTATCCTCATTGAATAAATTCACCGAGTAATAAAATTGAAGTGAACTTTTAATTTAATCAATTTAGATTATAATACAATATTAATGCTAATTCGGCGACTGATAAAATTCATGTCAACTTGGAATTTAATCAATTTTGTTCCCAAAAACTAGTAACTTAGATTATAATATAATATTAATGCTATTTTTGCAAGGGCACTCTCTAGCCTAGTATGGAAGAGATGTTGTAAGGCAATGTCGTAGATGAATTACGACTACCTCTCATGGAAATGGTCGTAGATGTTGAAAACCTCTCAATACTTAAAATACAAAGAATATCACTACCTCTCATGGAAATGGTTATAGATGAATGACTTACTTAAAGCAGTTGAATCTCAAAAAATGATATCTAATATAATGCAGTGTAAAAGCCTCTCAATACTTAAAATAATAAACCTAATAAAAAAGATTTAAATTAAAAAATACAATACTTTGTAAAATTTATATAATATAAATTATATTATTAAGAATTAACATAAGTCTATCCTGACTAAAATAATAAAATTAATTAAAATGTTTTGTGAATATTTCATAGAGATTAAATCAACGTTTTAATAAATTAAAAAATATAATACTTTGCAAAATTTATATAATATAAATAATATTATTAAAAATTAACATAGCTCTATTCTAATTAAGCAATGAGAATCAAATTTAATTTTTGATCTTCGTATATCCGAAATTAATAGAAATATATATTAGGATAAACATTTTGACTTAATCAAATTACATATAAATAAGTATAAATTAATAAATTAATTAAAAAATAATTATTATTATAATTGCTTATTATAAGTAATTAAATAAATTTAAATTCATATTAATATATAAAGAAATCAAATCTGTAGAGATAAAGATAAATCTATGAATCTAAGTATCTTACCAATTGAATTGAATTGAAGTATCTTACCATCTGACCATTTCAGACAAAACCTTAGATGTTTGCTTTGATAAGAAAACTGTAAATGTTTGGCATGCTTCTTAAACATTTAATTATACAGATAGCTGAAGAAATAAGCACTTCCTCTGCAAAAGTTATGGAATAAAGAAGCTTTTGGACAACATCTTGATTATTTCAGAGAAAACCTGAAATGTTTGGACTGCTTCTTAAAAATTTAATTATCTGGATACATAAACATGGAGAACAAAGAAGCTTTTGCACTGCAAAAGTTATCGAAGTAGGTGCAGGTTTTTTTGTCAAAGGCGTCAAAAATTATCCCAATAATCTACGGTAATGTTATTCCAAATTGAAGACGTTAACCAGGCCTGAGCAATGCCACGATCAGTATAGTCCATGCTATTAAACAAAAATATATCCATCCTGGCACAGGGAGAAGTGCCATGGTATTTAAAGTATTTCTAGTCTTACCCTTTGTCGTTTTTTTACTTAGGTTATGCTTTGGCTTCTGTGTTTCTTCTTCATTAATGGGATGTTGGTGTGCAAACTTGGTCATGAGTTCCATTAAACCTCTGTTCTGTATTTTCAAGTGCTGTATTGTCTGTGCCATGGACCTGCTCTCCTCTGCCAACGTCTGCATCTTCCCAATAATCTTTTGAACCTCTTCATCACGGGCAAGACGATCAGATACAGAAAACTCAAATCCAGATCCTACTTTACAGGTATCATTATTCTCATCATCTTCTTCAATAAATTGAGGCTGAGCTAAAGAATCAGCAGCTTGATGTGAGACCTTACTAGTATTTGATACCTTCTCTGTTACCAAGAGACAGCGTTTCTTATTTATGTTCACATTCATACTGCCATTTTCATTTGCATTTTCAGAATTTGTAGTTTGTTTGTCCGCCATACTTATATTATTACCAGTAAATATTCCTACTTGTTCCGCCCTCCTTTTCTGGCTAGTAGATTCCAATAGTGGAATTAAGAGGGCTTGGCCATTTATTACCTCCTTAACCTCAGAAAAATCATCAGCGGGATTCGATGATCTGACCTCATGATTAACATTACAATTGTTATGATCTTGGACCCTAACCGACTGCTTTAAAGATTGAATCTCAGACAGCAGGGTTTCAATGACATATTCTTTTTCATCGAGGAGATCTTCCAGAGACAACTTTTCCTGTTCAGTGCATGCTTGTATTTTCTTGATTAGAGAGGCTTCCCTTTCCTTCTCATGTTTTTCTTTCTGCAGACGGTAAATCATGGCGAGAGCTTCCTCTGTTGCGCCCGCGGAAGCGTTCCTCTCTTCATCCAGCTCATACTGGAGTTTCTCATTCAATTCCCGTTGCCTCCGAATGGCATCCCTCAGTGCTTTAATATCACAAGTCTCTGAATTAAAATCCTCCTCAACACCTTCTCCTTCCTCATCTCTTATATCTTCCAACTTTCGCTTCACCTTTCTCCGGGATTCGCTTTCTTCTGAAACTTCTGAATCCATCACATTGCTCGAATTTCGCTCACTGCATTGATCTTTCTTTGAATTCAAATTTACTAAGTACTTCTCCCCCTCCTGGCCAAGCCCGACGCATCTCTTCATTCTGTCCTTTAAAATTTCAATACGCGTCTCTTCATTCCGTCCCCCTTTTAAAATCTCCATCTGTGTATTCTCTGAAAATTTTCCGGGATCCTACAAATCCAAAACGCCCAATTCAGTTATTCCAAATTGAAAAGGATATATACATTTGTATATAGACTTCAAAAGAGTATACACATTTGAATGTATAGAGAATTGAAATGACTAGACATTTATATAGACTCAGCTTTTTGGGAAAAACCGAATTTAAAATTTTTGGGAAAAAGTATAAACCATTTTTAAGATATGGAAAATTAACAAATTTTCCATAGTATATACATTATATAGAGCAAGGTTTTTGGACAAACCAAATTTAAGAATTATGGTACAAAATATAACATATTTTAAAAATATGGAAAATTAAGCCATTTTTCCTGAATACATTTATATAGTCACTTAAATCTAAGGATTATGGTGGAAAATTTATTTTTTATCATTAAAAAATTAGATATAAAAAGAATAGTATAATTTATAAATGAAATGATTTTTTCATAATTTTTTTTTGTTATTTTCAATAAAAATGTTACAGAAATTGTTAAAAACTTGAGTTTAAATTATTTAATCCTTGGAATGAGTGCTTTAGAGTTTTTTTATACATTTAAAAATATATTTTAGATTTAAAAAAAAAAAAACTATATTCTTATTTGAAATTATAAATATATTTTAAATAACAAAAAAATCATATTTTTACTTGAAATTGTATCATTAGATTTCGATAGAAAAAAAACTAATTAGTCTATAAATTAAATGACACCAATATAAAATATCCAATTTTAAAACATAATATTTGATATTTTAATAAATTGAAATAGGATAATTTTAATTATAAAAAATTAAATCATTTTTCATCAATTCAAATTAAATATATGACTTTGAGATATAATAATTAATATTTTAACGAAATAAAATATTACTATTTTAATTATATAAAATTAAAACAATTTCGTCATTAGAAAGTAGATATATGATTTTAAGACGTAATAATTAATATTTTAATAAAATGAAATATTACAATTTTAATAATAAGATAAATCGAAAATGAAATAGTTTTGTCGGTTGATGTTTAATTTTTTTTTAAATAATAAAAGTTAAATATTTTTATATATTTTTTAATAATTTAAAACTATTATTTTTAAATAATTATAATTTTCAATACGATTTTGGCAAAATAATAAAATCATAATTAATATTTTAATAAAATGAAATATTATAATTTTGATTATTGGTAAATAGAAAAAAAATGGCAATCCTCTTTTATATGTGTGTATTTTAAGTTATGAAAACCATGCCTAATAATGCTTTTTCTCGATATTTAGGGTTTGATGTATGGTTGACCTTTTTATGCGTTCTATTTATAATATAAAATATGATTTTAATTTTATTTATTTATTAGGAGTGTATATTAATTTTATTTATTTATTAAGAGTTTATATTCTTTAGATTTAAAGAAAAATAATAATAAACATTGAAAAATTAAAAAAAAACTATATTTTTATCCTATCTATATAGAGCATTATTGAAGGGTTTAAAATTGTATTATTAAAATAAGTCTTAAATATACTAAATATTTTAAATTAAATATATCTATATAGAATTTTGATTACATCGTGTATTCTTCTAAAATAGTTTATACAAATTTAGTTTAGAAATTGCTTTATTGCCTAACCATCGTGGTTAATGCATTCTCATGATGGTGGACTAAATTAGAGTTGCAATATATGACAAGTTTACAAAATAACATATTTTATATGGAGTTCTTCCGAAGTCATTGTGGATAAATAACACGAGAAGTTACCAGCTATCATATGCATATAAAGCACTAAGCGTAAACTCATTAACATAATTTTTTTTATTGTTCTTTCCTGCTTTATCATCAGACTATAAAATTCTCTTTGCAATCAAAGTGGGTTGAATTTGTATTTTGTATTATTTCGCTATGTTTCTGTAATTTTAATTAAAGTTTTATGAAATATTTTTATTTTGTTATACATGCAAAACTATTTTTTTAATTTCTAGAAATCTTATTTTAATTTTTCATTGGTTAAGTGAATCTTGATGCGACGTATTTTTCTTAATGGAGGGCAATTTATTTTTGGTATTTGTTAGTGCCTGAAAAATCATTTTAAAATCCAAAAAAGGCTAATTTTGTGAGTGACCATTCTATTGGTAAGTGCTCTGACACTAACATTGACAAAATGCTCTCGCAGGTCCTTTATGTGACCTTTAGGGGGGTGACGTTTCTTCGGTTAGTGCTTCGACATTGACATCAGGGTTTGCATAGAGATGTGGATTTGTGCGGAAAGAAAGATGTGTGGAGGATGGGGTATGCGCAAGAGTATGGGGGTGTAGAGGGGACTTTATTCTTTTCCATTTAAAACTTTTACAGATTTGGTTGTGCAGGAGAGAAACTACATAGAGTTATGAATCTGTGTAGAATGAAGGATGTGGAGAGGAGGGGGTATGAGTGGAGGAGGGGAATTTATTCAAAATATAATAAGCACAATATGAGAGACCATTTCGTCAATGAGTTCTCTGACACTAACATTGACAAGATGCTCTGAGCAGGTCCTTTATGTGAAAGGGGGGAGGGTTTTTTTTATTTAAAACTTTTACAGATTTAGTTGTGCAGGAGAGCAGTTGCATAGAGCTATGAATTTGTGTGGAATGAAGGGTGTGTGGAGGATGGAGTCTGTGTGAAGGGGGGGACTTTATTTAATAGACATAATGCGAGTGGTTATTCCTCGATGAGTGCTTTGACACTAACATTGACAAAGTGCTCTAAGTAGGTCCTTTACAGAGTACGAGGGTGTTTCTTTGGCCAGTGCTCTAACATGTATTTCTAGAGTGCTAATTTTTTATTATTTCATTTTAATCTCTTTTCCATTCAAAACTTTTATAGATTTATCTATGCGGGAGAGCAGTTGCATATACTGGTAAATATTAGAGGACAAACATTTGGATGATAAAAAGATATGGATGACATCCTTATCTTCGATATAGAGTTTTCGTGACATGTGTTGAATGCAACAAAGTAATATGTGGTAACTTCTAGGGAAACAAGTCAACAAGGATTTGAAATTGTTAGTGGATAAAGGAAAGAAGTTATTTATTCATATTGATAGGATCTTTTACTAATCGACTACATATTTCGAATACTAGAGCTTGTAATGTTTTTTATTTGTAGATTGTGTTTAAAAGCTATGAGTATTTTTTGAGCTTCTCTTGGCTTACCTAAATTGTTATCACCAAAGTCAGGGTCGCTTAAAATCACATTCTTAGCTACAATAGTGTCTCAATGACATATTTGATTATCATATGAAAAAGTGTGAAATTTTGAACATAACGTGATAGGGAGACAATTTCAGAGAAATGCAGTGTGATGTCACTTGTTATTGATAGCTAGTACATGTTCGAGATGAATGCATCGAACATAAAGCTATTGGCGTAAACTACTAATTCATGGTTGGTAGTAGTAGTTTATAAATATTGAAGCTGTACAATACTCCAAGCTTTTAAATGGATTTACCTTGGATGGTTTTATATTCACATTTATTGTTGAAAGTCTCTTAGCTAATTGTTATGATCAGAGGTGTTGTACCATGCTCAATTATTTCACCAAGAAAAAAGAAAATAACATGTCTTTGGTAAATTTTGGCCGACCTGCCTCTCCTCTGTGATCTGCTAGAGGCTGAAATCATAGACTGAGGAAATACCTAGTGCACAAGCATTCCCAAAGCGCACCAGAAAACTAAATTTCAGATCCTACTAAGCGTGTGACTGTCGGTTGACAGTCGCACACTTCTCCACAAAATTCACCGTTTACCCAAGATGTGAATCATCTCGGGATGGACCAGTGGAGTAAAATGTGCCGAGGTTAAGCAATTCTAACCCCCCAACGTTGAAAAGTCCACGGACCCAATCTACGGTGGAGATCGGTTATGGGGGGGTTACTGCTCGTCCATGCGCTCGCTGGCCAACCCGCCGGGAGGTGGTGGAACCACAAGTTACACGCGTTAAAATAAAATAAAATTTGTTTTAAATAAATTAACAAAATCTGTTGTCGGCTCTTCTCATCATCATAATCCTTCACTATTTATACCTTGACCTTTTGCGACCTTCTTTCATTCTTCATTCATTTCTCATCCTGAAGATGGATCTCTGTTGGGATTCGAAACGTCGACCATTGTTTTATGATACTATGGATAATCTGGATTCCGCAACCAAGACACACCAGCAGAATTTTGAGGTGGAAAATAACGGTAAAGATGCGTGAGCCATTGGGCTGTCACCCCATCAGCCGGACACCCATACCTAGAAATGCTTGCCCTGGCTAACCTTGACACACATCAATTCAGTGACATCATAGTCGCGTCATCCCGCCAATGGTCAGCCTCCACCTAAGTGTCCTTCCCCTCCCACTTTTATGCCTGATTTTTTGTTTGTTTCCTCTTAAACTCCTATCTAGTCGGGTGCTCGCATAAGACCTTGCTCGGACCACCTTCTTCTCCAAAACTCTCCTCGACGTTACTTTCAGTCTCCAATGCGATTGCCAAGTATTTAAAATTCCTCATCCACCTACATTTCTAGTTTCGTCTCTATTTTAAAACAAAAAAGACCACCCTAGAAACCCCATAAGCACACAAGGTCAAACCCTCTCTCGTTCTTGAGCCTCTCATGGACACTCAGGCCCAAAATTCGTGACCCCATCTACTTGTATTACATGGCTGACACTCATTTCGAAATAATGGGTTATAAATTGCATGGGGAATACTTCTTTAGGGTAGTTGACTTCGGCCTGTATTACCAAATTTACCCTACTGTGCATTATTTCCCTGAGTTTGTTTCGTGGTTCTCTAAAGCCTATATTGATCCAAAAGGGTATTTTATTTCCTCTCAAGGAAAAAAAAACTCGATATTACCCCTCAACTCATCCAGAAGGCCATGGTTTACCCTACGTCTCCTAACCTACAAGAATTCACCGAAATAAACCTCATGTATCATTTCATCAACCTTCCCGCTGAAGGGAAAAAATCCCTCCTTCAAATATTCATGGGTCCAGACTCACAGGGCCTCCCTGCAGCTGAAAAATTTCCCCTTTCCTTGTTTGTGGAACTAGTCCATCCCATATTGTCCGTAATCACAAGAATGTTAGGAGAAGACGATGTCTGTTGGGTAAATAAAGCATTCCTAGGATTTCTGGACCTGATGATGAAGTCTGGTATCCTTTTTGACATCCCGTCCTATTTGGCTGCAACCATAAAATTCCAACTCCAACTCTTCATCACTTCATCCATTTTTCATTATTATTCATTGTTGTTTTATCTATTTATCTTCACGCATGCCTAAAGGTTCGAATGTGTAGATTTGAGTCAATTTTCTAACATAGGAAAGGAAGCCAAGTCCGTATTTGACTAGACCACTTTAGTTCACCAAAAACCTCACACTGATGGCTACTCTGATTTTAAATCAGCATTCATGTCCATCACCTATGAAATTATTCACGGTGTGCCTCCACCTCGAATTTTCACGGGGAATAAAAAGAGCTTCTACAATTTAGTGAGGATGACTATGTAGGATATTGGTACTTATTTGAGGGCCATGCAGAACTCAGAATGTATATGGTTGTGAGCTTCCCCCTTTCCATCTGCTAGTGTTCATGCCCATGAGAATATTTGCACTAGATTTCATGAGGCAGAGCCTCAACTCAGAATAGATACACTTTGTCCCAACAAAGAAAGGGTTCATGTTTGAACTTTAGAATGTCATAGGCCCCTTCATCATCAAGCAAGACATGTGTTCCAAGTAATTGAAGGACTACTCAAGGAAATGGAATTCCAGCAAGGGGATGTGTGGAATTATGATCCTAAAGGTGTCATTTCTTGAAAGAGAGAAAATATCTAAGCTTCAACCTATATGCATGAGCCCAACCTAACATTGAATGGAAAGCTAAATTTAACTCATGGCCTTTGGATATAAAAATGGAGACCGAAACTCCGACTGTCAGAGACAAGAAACCTAAAAGGATCGTTGACTAGGCTGATGATATCAAGGAGGAGGAGGTGTTGAGAAATTAGGGCATTTAATTCAATTTCTCTGTCATGATAACTACTTGTGATTTCATTATGCTTCTTTACTTATATCTTATCTTTGTTATATTATTACATTCTTCATCAAGTCAATTATCAAATTCACAAGAGACACAATATTTAGGCTTTCTAGCTACGGCCAAAACCTCTCCCTCTTGGAGAGGAAAACCCGATAATAATTCTTCTTATATATCATTAATTAACGAGTACTAAGGCCATGACAAAGACCCTTGACACTAGTATGCCTCCAAGACCCTTTTCACTAGCCTTTGATGTTTTCATTGAGTTTCTCTTCCTCGCTTCTTCTTCAGAATATCAATTCTTCCTTTTCTGCACCATCCTGCACCACATTTCTTGTCATGTACTAGAGGAGTCTCGGTCTCCTTGTTTCTGCATCCCAAGATAGAGATATCAATCTTCTTGTTTCTACAACCTTAGAGTGAGATATCAGTCTCTTTGTTGCTTCAATCCTAGATAGAGATATCAGCCTCCTATTCTTGGCATACCCTTACTTTTCTTGGTCTTACTTAAACTTCACCTTTGTCCTTTACTCTGACCTTCTCCTCTGATATGATGCCCAAAACATAGAGGTATATTCTGCTATTATGGAACCTCAGACTCAACCTTCTTGTAAGTTGATGCGTAATACAATCACCCAAGACCACACCTTATATTTCCCTTTAAATTCACCTTTTGAGTCCTTCTTCCCTTCGCTATCTTCCTTACTGTACTTCACATCAATTGCAGACTTGTCTGAAATTACGTGTCCTCTAATGGAGTTGTAATCCCTTATATATAGAGACTTACTTCTAGCTTGTAGGCTGACGTCATTTGGAGTAGGTAAGTCAACTTCTTGTAGAGGGTTCTTCATTATATTTGAGACGAATCGAGAAGGCCTAGTGACAAGGTCTTGAAGCATACATTTACATCAAAAATGTGTCATTTCACAAGTGTAACAACACTTCATTTACATGACTCTAAATTATACATTTATGACAAGATGTCAAATCCCTAAAGACATCAAGAATAAGTCTTTGACCTATAATAAAAACTCTTTTCTCATGAAACCCATGATGCAATCATTACAAAATACATTTTATTATCTTTGTCTTCTTCATTACATAAATTCATAATTACAAGTCATTATGAAGACCGAACCTAGTTACACTTTCCAACACTCCCTCTTAAAAAAGGAGGTATTCAAAATGGTACAGGGTTACTCTCAATTTGAAGAATATCATAAGAAGGATTCGATTGGTAATAATATGGTATAACATCATAATAACCAACATTTTTATAGTGCAAGGCCTTGAATAATAGCTTCACCTCTCCATGAGACCGCGAGCTACAATGTTGGTGAGACCAATGATTATAGACACCTTCATCATCGTCTCCAAGGTACATACTGCACCCAAGTGTTCACTGAGTATGACCTCTAAGTACTATTCTTATCAATATAGCTAATCCTCAAAGAATATCCATCTTTTCATGGATATTCCTTCCATAGATGCCTTAATACATCCCAAAAGAGTATCATATTCCAGATGATTACCCAATCCTGCATTTTGTCTTCCATTTGAAGACCAAAATGATGTGTCTATTTCTCCCTCTTAACTAGGGATTACATATTCCACAGAGGAATAAACTTATACAAAGAATGTACCTAAGATTTCATTTTGGCTTAGGAATTACAAAGTTTCTTCCAAGTAAGAAACTTATTACCAGTCTGCCTCTTAATTAGGGACCTGCAGCAACAATGATGAAAACATCGATATGCTCATGAAGGACTCCTTTTGTTGATGTCATGAATTGAGGAGCCTTCAAATTTGGGATCTCTTCATTGGGCATAGATCATCCATCACTTTCATCCATAAGTCATGTCTTCAAAAAGTGATCCATCAATCTTCTCACATGGTCTAGATTCATGTCATGTTTCTCTTCTTCGGACCATATTTATTTCAAGGATATTCCATCCTTCCATATGGTTATCAATTGTGGAAGACATATACTTCCCTTTGGCAGCCCTGCATAAGCTCATCATATATTGATTAATTATAAATATGAACCTTTAAAAAGTTACCTTAGTGATGATCTTTCATCATGACATCTTCTTGTAGGCATCGACATCCTTTATTTATAGATTGACACATCTCCTAAAGATATGTATTGTCAAGGGTCTCCATATTTTCTAGACTGCTATCAGAGTCAACATATCTTCCCAAGATATTTTCTAGTCAAGTCTTCTTGGTTTCCTTGGATGTTGACTACTTCTTTCCATGGTTGTACTTCCCATGATCTCTTCCCTTTTCTTTCTTCACTCAACTTTATTTCATTTCCAGGAACTTCCAATATGTAGCTCCTTGATAATGTACAATCACTTCATATTCCATACAAGGACATATTATGTTGATTTCATCTAGTGGAGATCATTCCTTTTGGTAACCTATGAATCAGAAGAGTTTTTGCTTTCTATATTGATCATACCTCTAACGATAGAAGTATACTAACTACAACCATATGACATGAATTCATACTATCCAGTGTTAGCATATATATACATGTACCTCATTCTTTTCCTTTTGAGCCATCATGCAACAGGTTTCCTTAGAATGAAAGAGTTTCATCTTCTTGACCTGCTTCATCTGAATATGTCATATTATTCTAATCCCATAAATTTTCAAGTTATAATTCTCGAAGAAAACTATTGCTTTCTTTCTAACAATTGAATCCAAAGAGGATTCCATTAAAAAATGTTAGCACTCATTTCCATATTGATTATTGAATGATGAATTTTGATCTAGATGACAACCTTACACAACTATTTTTTTCAGTGAGGTTCCGAGGAGCCACTTTTATAGCATACATAGACGTTACATACATTCTCCTACGACGAGTGTTCCTCCTTCAATGATTTAATCATGATTCCAGTTATTATACAATGTTTCCTAGCATACCATTTTACAACCAACAAATATCTATTAAAGAGGAATATGATCTCAATCATAATAGAGATCTTTCACTTTTTCTTTCTTAGGTTTCTTTGAACCTAGTTATTCCACTTCTCTGGCAACATGAGCTTCTTCCTTTTTTCTCTTGTCCTTAATATATTTGGGACAATCCTTCTTATAGTGCCCATGTTCATTACATCCATAACATCACATATTATCCATGTTTCCTCCTTTCTTTTGAGTACCAAATTTACCAAATATTCTTGTTCTCCTTGACATGGCAACATATGCTTGATTCTCTTCATTTGATCATGTATCAACTTTAGCTTTTAACCTCATCCATTTTATCTTGCATAGAGACCACAGATCCTAGAATGATGTTGCTTCTTTCTTCCCATAGATATTTGAAGTGAAGTTTCCCCATCCCTTTGGTAGAGAATTCAACACCACTGTAGTCATTTCTCTATTACTTCTCCCAATTACTGTAGTTGATCTCGCATTTCAGACATATTCATAAAATATGAAGTGATTCCTTCCCCTCTTGAAAACTTCAACTTGTATAGTTCTTGTCTCAGAGATATTACTTACCCTACAGTACTTTATCGAGAATAAATCCACCAATTTGTCATATATTTCTTTTGAAGATTCTAGATTTGATACACAGGGGATGAGAAATTCACGTATGTCCCTTATGAGAGGGGCTCTTATCTCCCCCTTCATGTATTTTGGCATTTTCTTGAGTATCTTATTTTGAAGGTATAGTTCTTGACCCTTTGATATATTCCATGACTTCATTTTCAATAAGATTTATATTTGTCATTTTCTTACATGCAAGAATGTTTGAAACCCTAAACTGTTTTTTTATTTCTTTGCAAAAACACATTTTGACAAATTTAGATGAAGTCATAAATATATGTACGTGAATGTATGCTTTTCTTCTACAACTAGCTTCCTTGTTGATGAAGATATAGATAGTAGCAATAACTCCCTCTTATATAGGCTTCTTCAAGAGTGGTGTAAAGCGGTAGATCACCTGTGATCCTTGATGATGATGATCAAGGATGGCTTGATGAATTCTTCAACAAAATGATGGTTTGATGATGCCTCCAAAAATGTTGACTTGGCTTCAATCACGAGATAGCTTTAGATTTTTTGAAGATAAAGATCACTTCCTTGATCTTAATTTTCTTGAAATGACCTTGATGTTTAAGTCCTTTAAGGTATTTGGTCTTCTTGAGATGGCTTGAGGGTTTCACCAATTCTATGTAAAATGCTCCTTCTTACATCTAGAGATTGACTTTACAAAGTAGATCCTTCTTTCAGCCTTGATGTCTTCTTGAAAACTGATCATTGATATTTTGATCCTTGTGTATCTTCTTACCATATATCCCTTTCTGGTCTTCAACACCTTAGCTTTGATACCATGTTGAGAAATTAAGGCATTTAATTCAATTCATCTTTTAGGTTAATTACTTGTGATTTCATTATGCTTCTTTACTTAGATCTTATCTTTGTTAGATTATTACATTCTTCATCAAGTCAATTATCAAATGCACAAGATACATAATATTTAGGCTTTCAAGCCAGGGCCAAAACATCTCCCTCTTGGAGAGGAATACCCTATAATCATTATTTTTATAGATCATCAATTAACAAGTACCAAGACCATGATGAAGACCCTTGACACTAATATGCTTCCAAGACCCTTATCATTAGCCTTTGATTTTTTCATTAAATTTCTATTCTTTGCTTCTTCTTGAGAATCTCAATTCCTCCTTTTATGCACCTTAATGCACCTCACTTCTTGTCATGTATTAGAGGATTATCAGTCTCCTTGTTGCTGCATCCCAAGATTGAGATACCAGTCAGATTGAAATATAAGTCTTTATGTTGCTGCAATCCTAGACAGAGATATCAACCTCCTATTCTTGGCATACCCTTACTTTCTCAGTCTTACTTTAGCTTCACCTTCATCCTTTATTGTGACCTTCTCCTCTGATATGATGCTCGAAACATGGAGGTATATTCTGATGTTGTGGAACCTCATGAAAGTCTCAACCTTCCTGTATGTATTTGCGTACTACAATCACCCAAGACAGAACCTTAGATTTCCCTTTAAATGAACCTTAGATTTCCCTTCACTAACTTCCTTATTGTACTTCAGATCAATTACAGAATTTTCCAAAATTATGTGTCCTCTAATGGAGTCACAGTCCCTTATATATAGAGACTTACTTCTAGCTTGTAGGCCGACATCATTTGGAGTAGGCAAGCTGAATTCTTGTAGAGGGATCTTCATTATATTTGAGCCGAATTGAGGAGGCCTAGTGATAAGGTCTTGAAGCATACATTTACATCAACAATGTGTCCTTTCACAAGTGTAACAACACTTCATTTACATGACTCTATATTATACATTTATGAAAAGATGAAAAATCCCTAAATACATCAAGGATAAGTCTTTGACCTATAGCAAAAACTCCTTGCCCATGAAACCCATGATTCAAGCATTACAAAATATATTTTATTATCTTTGTCTTCTTCATTACATAAATTCATAATTACAAGTAATTATAAGACCGAAGCTAGTTACACTTCCTAAGAGGAGGATCTACACATGAGAAAAAGTGATAGGACCCAAGAACCTAAAGGAGAGGTTGAGGGAGAGGAAGAGGATATTTTCATTAATTCGGTAGACCAAGGGCTAGATAAGACAGGTTTCAAGGTAACCCTAGAAGAGCCTCCTTCATCCACAACCTCCATTTCCTCACAGGTAGTTGTCTCGGGGAATAAAGATAGCTCATCCAGGGAAAAAATAGATTGGCCTACTGGGAAGGACGTCAATGAAAGGAATAGGAAAATGATGGAGTATTTGAGAACAAACATAGCTCTTCATGCAGAAAAATACCACACTAGGGTAATAGAAATAATGTATTTAGAAAGGGATCAAATTGTATTATCATTACAACATCCATCACCGCAGTCACTGCCTTCAAGGCCGCAGTGCAAGAAATTGGACCTCTCTGTTGATCTAATCTCAGTCTAATTGGATGATAAGGTCAATTTACACAAGTATTTAGGGCAGATGTTATATAATGAACTTGGAAAACACACAATGAATATTGAAAAAGAAGAAAATATGTTGGAAAAGTCAGTTTTCAGGTTGACGCAAGAGAGGGCTAATTCCAGGGCCCTCACCATGCATATCCAAACTTATAAAGATATGGTAACCAGGAAAGGCTTGACTCCTGAAGGACATTCAAAAATAAAATATTTCCTCAAAAGAGCACAACAGAAAAACCAAGAATTAAGGAATAAGCTTAAGATTTCAGGCAATGAGCATATCAAAACTCTCGAGATGGCCCAGGTAGAAGCAAAGAAGGAGGTTCTAGTTAAGAACTTAATTGACAGGAATTAATAAATCATAGCACTCAAGAAGAAAATGGTAGAGTTGCAGGCAAGGATTGATACTCATGTCTCCACATTGGTCATGCCAGATGACCCTTAGAATCCCGCCAATCAGCTCACAAAAGCCTTGACTGAGCTCAAACTCTTTGAGGGGAAGCTCCATAAGGTAAAAAGAGATATTGACATGATAAAGGAAGCCATGTACCAGAAATAGAGATAGCTAGCTGCCAACGCAAACACCAACCACTCTTCTAATAACTTACATGAATCTAACTAGCAGATAGTCGAGCTAAAGGAAAAAATCAAGGGAAATATGTCTCTGTTGTAGGCTAAGAAAATGATTTGGGACGAAATTATTATTGAGATGAAGAGTAACTAGGAATACATCACAATGATAAATGAAAATAAGGTCACGATCATAGAATACATATCTCAACTAGAAGCATGCCGGGAAAGTGGAGCAAGGAAATCCCTATTCCCTCAAAAATACATCCAGTTTGTGACTGAGAGGTTGGTTATCGGTCTAAGGACTATAGATTTCATAGATTGAATAACCACCATCATTGAAGTCATGAGGATTCTACAAAAATAATATTCCAGGGTCAAGGCCGAGGAGTGTCTAGAGCTAGTCAGTAAAGGCATGGAGGCATTCAATGCAGAGTTTGCAAGGATCATCGGGTCGGGATTTCCCTTTTGTTGGGATCACAGAGAAGTATTAATGATATGGGAAATGTACAACTAGAGGTTAGTTGAAGTAAATATAAAAGTGGATTCTTCTCATGAAAAAATGTCCACACTGAAAGGGAAAACCATAGTGGCTTACCTAAGGAAGGAGTTCCTCCTCCTCAGGTTAGTGAAACAATTGTTTCGTTCCATGCTATACTACTCAGAGTTGAATTACCTTCAGGCTACATATAGGATTTATTCGCATGTGCCCTTACTTTCTCAGACTCTATGGAAGAAATGTGAAGAATTCGTCTTCCCGCCTACGATTCTAGTTATTCTGCCACCAACTCAAGCCTTGCAGTCTTCACATCCACCTCATCACAAGTGAAATTTTCTAGAGTGTGCCTATGAGGAACTTTTAATTTTTACTCTTTATCATTTATTTATGTAATTTTCAGTTTACTGTTATATGGTTTAAAAAATAGTTATCTCGTTGTGCTGCAAAGCATAGTAATTTTTTGACAATGATGTATTTACTCAACAAAATCAAGAAATAATATTTTGATAACAAACCCTCTCTGAGGGCCTGTATGAAGAACACTAAGAGACTAAACACAGGTTCAAATTTTTTGACAAGAAACCTTGTTTATTTCCTAAGAAGAACCATGGTAATTTGTGAATGGACGTATCTCTTCCAAAATGGTTTAATATACAATCATGGTGATTACAACTCATCTATTCATGTAGTATGTATATTCTCTTATGTCATGTGAATACTTTGATTTTATGCTTCAAAGATATTATGCCATTGTAGCAGCTAGAATGATTTTTTTGTATTCAAGAATTCGTTTGAGTCATAAATGATAAAACACTCTCTGAATCTTGTAGAATATAATTCCTTAAAATCACTCCATAATTCTCTTCATTTCTCCTCCTCTCGTATTCATTTTTCTCTTTGATTTACGACCTATCGGATTCTTATTTCAATTAAGCCCCACAGGCCAGGTCCTCGTCTCTCTGTGCTTTCTTTTGTTGTGTTATTACTAAATTTCTACATGTCTGGATGTGAGTGGTCATGATCTACTGTAATACGAACATCATTTTTGTATGGTGATTCGTGGACATAGCATTGTTGTACGTGTTTCATTAGGGGAGGTTATGAACGAACACTATGATAAGAACCATTGATATTGAGATTTGGGTCATTTCACATGTACTATCAGACCCCATTAAGATGGCCTAGGCACTGGTCTCCTAATTGGCCTAAAGGCTATCTCTAGGAGCGACAACATCTTCTGGTGCCATTTTAGGGGAACAAATAAGAAGAATTTTCCCTGGGATATGACAAATATACACCCTTCAGTCAGGTGAGTGTGAAGGGTTGTGGGTTTTGAATTTCTTTCCTTGGCGAATCCATTATTTAACTTTTTATCCAAGCAATCATGGCCACATATCCGGTCAGATACTTCTCACCAAAGAATACCTTCTGTATCCGATCCAAAGGAGATCATTTTTACAAGGGTTTGGAAAAATAAGACCCCCACTCTATTATATCCCCCTCCCTTTTATCTTGAATCATCCTCCTCTAGTTCTCATAGAGCAGTCATAAACTACCCAGAAATTTCCGCTCGCATATTAAAATATCCTCCAGAGGGAGATTTCACACTTGATCCATTTAGTCCTGGAATAAAAAATGAAGAAGGTTTTGTTGGTACACACTATTTTTCATTCCATCCACCACTTGAAACTGAAGAAGTCAAATATATCCTTGAGAATATCCCCACAAACAACGTCAATATCCTCCCCACTTAGATCTTTCCTATTACTCCTCTGATAACTCATTTGCAAGCCCACATGGTGAACCTACCTCCTCCTCCCATGCATAACATGGTCGTCCCTAGTTTTCTTTTGAAAAAATAAGCCCCATTGGCTTTACCAAAAATATTGAATGATATGCCACAGTACTATCTGAAGCTTTTACCAAGGTTCATAGGTGAAGATAACATCTCAGCATAGAGACACATAAAAAAAATTTGTGCCTTTACTGAGAATTTGAGTTTTGAACACATCAACGTGGTGTAGAGGCTCTTTGTCCAATATTTGGATGGTGAGGCTCGAAAATGGCTAAAATATTTACCCAATGCTTCCATCACCACCTGGGAAGAAATTGGGAATTATTTTACATAAAAATGGGGAGAAAAGAGGGATCATGGCTATATTCTCATGGAGTTTAATGCCATGAAGAAGAGGCACAATGAGGATGTCATAGCTTTTATTAAAAGGTTTAACAAGTTTTACAAAAACTTGCATGCAGAGATCAAACCTCCTCAAGCAACTGTTAAAGTGGTTTTCGCTGGGTATTTTGAACTAGAGTTTGGGTTCACATTGAGAGAAAGGAAGTCTAGTACCTTGGAACAAATTAAAATAGATTCTCTGGAAGTCGAGGGTAAATTTTCCTCCACTTGGAAGCTAAGAGGTAGGATAGATCATGGAGAAAGGAGGAGGGGAAAGGAAGAGGCCAAATCATCAAATCAAGATAGGGAAACTCAAGAACAGAAAATGGAGGAGATGAATAATTTGATCAGAAATTTGTCTAATAAGTTAGTAAAATTGGAGCTAGAAAGCAAGACTCCTCTCTCTCTCACCAAAATTAGTTGGTTCTGAACAAAGGGTTCAATCATCAGTATCGGAAACCTCCACTCCAATTATTACAAAGATAAAGGAAGGAGAAATAGGATCACATTCAACCCCCACTGTACCTAGAAGAAGACTTAGAAGGACATGCTAAAGAAGTCTTGGAAGCACAAGAGAGTCAATTATCCTCTTACTTCAATGAGGAATATGAAGCTACATTACATCAAGAAGGGGACGAAGATTTGGAAGCTCCTCTAGATGATGGTGAAATTGATAGTTATTGTAAGCAGTTTGTTGACTTTTCGCATGCATAGTTACACATAAAATATGATCTCATGTCATCTAGGAAGAGATACCAAATGCAAGACCAAAACGAAGACTCAAGTCCTCAAGACTCTTCCAATGAGGGTGCAAAAGGGAAGAAAATTGTAGACCAAATGTCACCCTAGGAGAGTAGAGCCCTGAGCCCTCCCATTTACAAGCCCGAAGTCTTCAAAGTAGAAAAATTTCCTTTTCCATTCAAGATCCTTGGAGATTAAGAAGTGAACTAATCAAGCCATTTCTGCCGATAAGAACCCATTAGTATTCAATCTCCACAAGGAGCTTGAAAATTTCAAGGTCCCTATCCCACTGACTGAATTGTTAAAACAACCTAATTATATATCTTAGGTTTCTTAGTTCATGTGTCTCCCCACCACATTTCCCTTTTCTGACAGTCTGAATATTCAAGAAGAAAGACCATGGTAATTTTTGGACCCCATGTAGAAGAAGAAGTTCCTTCCACACCACCTTTTTATGTAAATTTAATAGTGCATGATCGCATGCTACATAATTGTATGCTTGATTCAGGGGCTTCCCATAACTTGATTCCCTTATAATTCATGGAGCAGTTTGGGTTACAAATCACCCGTCCTTATAAATACCTTCACTCCTTTAACTCCAAGAGGGTTAAATGTTTAGGGATGATTAAGGATCTGGTGGTGAAATTGGCTCAGATTCCTATAAAGAGTGTAGTAATGGATATCGTGGTGGAAGAAATCCGAACTAGGTTTGGAATGCTCTTGTCCCGGTCATGAGGATCCAATATCGAAGGATATATAAATTTAGACCTAACATATGCTACCATTCCAGAGTTGGGGGGGGGGATGAAAGGAGACTTTACAAGGAATCAAGGTTTGTAAAGATGCTTACCAAAGTTGATGGTTCCACCAATTCTCCTCTATATGTTAGGGAAAGCAATTTCTCCTGCATATTACTGGAAGAAGATGACCTAATCCTGGAATAAACACAAGTTTTTCCCTCCATTCAGGTAAAAAACCAGAGCTAAAGGGGAGTGAAATATGGACATTGCACTTTGATGGGGCATATTGTTACACTAAAAATTGTCACCATGATTGTCGATTTAGATATCTTTCCATCCGATGGAGCATCTCAAGTGAATCCCCTATGAATCTTGAAGTAAAATAATACCAAAGACAAAATGAATTTTGGTTTTCACTTCCTAAAACCATTTTTTGAGGATCTACACAGTTTTCCTGAACAAAACCCACACATGTGCAGTTTCTTCCACTATAAACTATGCAGATCTAGCATTTTCTTCCACTAAAAACTGCGTAGGTCTGTTCACATGGGTAAAAATGAAAAAGTAAGCTCTAGAATATTTGGTTGAGGAATCTTATCCAAATTAGAAACCTTGAACCACTACATACCTTTTCCTAATCCCTTGGTACATGTAATGTAGCTAATCTCCTTTTCTTAAAGGTCACATCAGTAAGATGTAATATCCCCAAAGGAAGATTCAACAATACGTCTTTGGAATAATGCATTTTGAAGTATGTGCATAAAAATGAGTTTGTAGCCCTTGTATTCCTTTGATATGGAGATCTAGTATCTAATCAAGAGGAGAGAAAAAAAAAATCAAACTAGGTGAGGTAAACAGACCTCCCACACCTAGTATGGCTGGAAAACACCCAAGAATGGGGCTGCAGCAATATGTAACAATACTGCAGGAAAATAACGCAGTTTTTATAAGCAACAGCAGGAGACCAATAAGAAGGCTCAACATTCATATATACAGCAATAAATCAAATCCATATTGAGGCCCATACAATGTATGACAAAATGTAGAAGGCAAGAATAGAAGAATTTCCTCAAAAAGAGGTGCTGCAACACATGTATTGACTGAAAAATAGCTTGACAGCGTTATTTTTAAGAGTTGCAGCAGCTATATATTACACTCTAGATCTAGAAAAAATCTGTATACAAAATATTAGATCCATTTCATATTTGTACACTAGAAGGGCTCCTTTACAAATTCCCCTTGGGGTTTTGAACAAAACATGAAACACAAAGAGTAGATCTGAGATCTAAGGTTGCAAATATGCAGTAGTATTCAAAAATTTCTGAAGATGAATACAATAGAAGTAGATCAGATCTAAACAGAACATGGATCAGAATTATAATGCATGGTTCACCATAGTGAAGGGCAGAACCCCAACACCAGAGATCTCTCCTCCAAATGTGTGTCAAAACACCCTGCAACTGTACACTTGAAAATAACGTAGTCCTGGAAGGGAAACTACGCTGTAGGCTCTAGCACTGATTTGGCCTGATGCCAAGATCTAAAAATTCAGCTCCAAATACCTAATACTCTCTCATCAAGG